>JASUUH010000001.1:0-350439 GCA_030449925.1 Citropsis articulata | reverse complement strand
CTAATTTCACAGGTTTGGTTGGTTCACAAGAGCTATTTGGTAATGACTTGGTTCTAATATACTCTTTTCCAACTACACCTGAAACGGTACCCATGGATACAGGACGACTTTTTGATGCCGATACTCTAGTATTTCTTTCTCCACGATGAGACTTGGGCAAAACACTGTCAGATGCCATTTCCAAAGTTGTTTTATCCTCACCCTTGTATTTAACCCTGGATGCATCAATAGCGCAGCCTATCCCATTCACTGAACAGAGAATGTCAGCAGCTCCATTTACGTCACGCTCCGCCTCGCAATAAGCTGAAGCGATGTCCTCAAGCGAAAACTGTGAGCCAAAAGCTCCAAGCAACTCTTCCAACTCCCTAACTTCAGCATCACAAAGTATAGAGCTTGCAATTGCTTGCTTCTTCATGTATGCTGCATGAAAAATTAATCATAAACATACATTGGTCCATTGAACTTCTGACCAATTTCTAAAAGCAAATACAACAAAAAGAACCAAAGAATGACAGCATTATTAAGTTTTAACTTTCTTTTCTAACTTTTGGCTTTAAATCTTATTTCTCTTTTTGAACAAAAACATAATAAGAAGTCTTAGAGTTTCATTATTTCTAATCAAATTGAAAAACAAGAACAGACAAAGTTTTCAACATTGTTTTATTATATACATTAATTTTGAGTCAAGACAAACATTATCAGTTGATGAGCTCAAAGATTGTCTTACACTTTCTTTAATTTTTCAACAACCAAACAGGATGACGAATTCTCAAAACATCAAAAATGAAGTGTAACAGGTCAAATTTCAGTGATTTTCATTTATTTTCCTACATTGTCTCACCAACCAAACAAGTTGGAAGTTGAACTAAGCAGTCCCCATCTCACTAATCAAACACTAAATCCATATAATGATGAAATTAACATCGATTAACAACAGCAAAAATAAATAATTAAGCAATGGAATAGAGAGAGAACGAGAGACCTTCTCCAGTAAATGCCTCCAATCGAAATGAAGAAAATTGCAACACAAATTGATGCTGACAGTAGCCTGACACGGACGTTTATAACTTTATATTAACAAAATAAAATTGCACTCATTACTTTTAATATACGCTCTTCAATCTTGTATTAATTCGAAACGGGGTGTACTCACGAAATAGTGACGTGGATTTAGTGTTAATCTGTTTACTCTTTGTTTGGACCGGCTACATGATGGGCCGTAAAACCCAGGCCCTCTGAGATTAGGTGAGAAATAATGAGGCGGTTAGAGCGGTGTCGTTTCTTCGTCCCCTCCCCCTCCTCTAACTCTTCAGTTAGCGGCAGTACATAGTGTCAAAATTCCCCACAAACAAAACCCTTGAGCTAAACGAGAACAGCCTTCAACTCTTATTTCAAAGGTACTTTCTTTTTTCTCTATCTCTATTGATTTTAACATTGGTTTAATATTGCATGAATTTTGAAATGCTTGACAATATAATGGATGTGTCACATATTATGAATACAATATTTTCAAGTCAAGTTTCATGGTATATTTGGACAGAAGTTTTACATACTGATGAAAGTGCTGAAAAATTGTGAATACAATTCTACTTTTATTAGTATTATGACCCAGATGTCATTCATTGATGGTTCTGTTTTAAGAAGAATGAGTGATCCACTGATCCTTTAGGCCAAAGACCCTTTCCACACCCATGAAGAATTTCAACTGTTACCATATCATCTGTAGAATGAAACTTGAAGCGGACAAGCTACGACTTACGTTTTATATTCCTTTTACAGAATTAAATGATCTATATGACATGGGTCACATGTGAGTTCTCTTTCACCACTTGCATGTAGAAACCCAGTAATTGATGTGGAAATATATGCTTAGTTTGGTTACTTCCGTTTTTAACTGGCTGACGTTAAGCCTTTTTCGGGAACGAGGCCTAAGTGATAGTTATAAACATTTATGCAGTCTTCTTTGGCCGTTGATTTGAATGTAAAAACTGCGCATATCTTTCTAGCAGTATCAAGTATGTATATAAGCATTTGATTTGTAAATTCAAATCATCAGCCCTTTCTCCGGAGCGAGCTCTAAGTGGTAGTTATAAACATTTATGCAAATCTTCATTGGCGGATGATTTGAATTTACAAATTACACATACATTGCTTGCAGTATCAAGTATGTGTTGAAAAGATTAAGAACCAAAAACTTGAGTTTGGTATTGCCTTTTGATAATTCCACTACCATGCACCAGATGACCACATTAGAAATAGTGTTCAGTTTTTAGAATGCCATTATACATTAAAAAAAAACCTTTCTTTTTGCAGAAAGAAATGGGATCCAGGGGAGTTATTGGAGATAAATGGTCCATGAGAATTCTTTGGGCCTGTGCAATTGGAAGTGCAATCAGTATGTCTTGCTGACCTTTCTTTTTGTCTCGTTGATTAAAATATTTGCTCGATTGCCGAACAAGTAAATTTTCGTCATTTTCTTCCTTTTCGTTTGAGTTGACATTGTTTATTCATTACTATTTGTTTAGGCCTGTATATGGTTGCTGTCAATAGACAAATGCAGAACAGAGAACGAATGTTGGCTGAAAGTCTGAAGGCGGAATCAGATGGCATAGATGATCAAGTTTGAATGTGGATACACTTTTTCTCTATCTCATGTAAAATTTCTTCATTTTTTTTGGTTCTGAAATTCGAAGGGCTTTATTCTTATGATAATAATCTATTAGCCTTAGTGTAGTTGTTTATTATGGCGTTTGAGGGTTCAAGATGAATGTTTTCTACAATGGCTTAAGCTACCAAGTTGGTGCGCCAATGCTGTACCATTTGATATCATACTTTAATGAAGTTTCTGCGAATGTCTGTTCCTGTGCATTTTTATCTATGTGAATAGGGAATTAAATCCAACAAGTCCATTTTCCAGCCAGCAGAATTTCAGATGATGTAAAATAGTTTCAAATCTTCCCATAATTGATTTCACTTGGAGAGGTTTGAAGTGATTATCTACTTAATACAATAATTTTTTCAGCACATCGAGCATCCATGTTATGTTTGGTCGATTTCCAGGTTCTTTGAGTATATTCAGTAGACCTCCTGCCGACATGTTATAGTACATTATATTATTTAACTTGGTAATGTTATTATCAATGGATTGTAGTAAAATATGACAAAATCATAATAATAATTGAAGAACAAAAAGGAAAAACTATGTAAATATGAGGTCGTGGATATTACATATCGCCAGGAAAGCCAATTTTATTGGCTTGAAAGAGCTTGGATCAAGACTGGTTGTACCACTGTCTCGCCTCTGCTTTCTTGCGAGAACGGATGATGCAGCAAAGCAACATTTGGTATTCAGATGGATGGTCCAACCGACAAGCTCTCCAACATTTTGAGTTATATTCAATAGACCTCCCGGTTATATATTACAATAGATTATATTATTTTAACTCTCGGACTTGGTAATGGTATTGTCAATAAGTTGTAGTAAAATATTACAAAATAATAATAATTATTATTATTATTTTAAAACTATGTGAATATGAGGTCTCTCATTCCAATACCGCACTATGGCCCATGAATATGATCAGTTGCTCACTTACTCTCCATGAACGAAAATGATGCAGCAAAGCAACAGAGGAGTTGTGTATCTTAATATTTTCCTTTACGTTTCCCTTTGAAGCTCTCTTATTATAATGGTGATAAAGAGTCGCAGCACGTAAATCCCTCTTCACACAAGGCTCATGACCCCGGGATCCAATAACAAATCAACACAATGACTTTTCCGTTGCCTACTAATTTTGGGTTTCTCAGGTATTGCATTATCTACTTAAGGGGAGATAAAACAGATGGAGAACCAAGCAAAGCACAATAAGTTGGCAAAAAAATGGCACCAGTTAAAAAACGTGCATGCATTGGTCTTTTAGTCTTGCTATGCTCAAGCTTCAGTTCTGCCTCAGGATTCTCCTGGATCACAACCCTGATGACCAAAAACAAAAAGATGCTAATAACCATAACATCGGTAATAGTCCCATCAATGAGCAAGAGGCTGGTGGATATGGGTATGGACGTGGCACTGTAGTTGAGTTAGGAGCTGGTGCTGGATATGGATATGGGAGTGGATCTGGTGGGTCTGGGATTGGTTACGGAGCTGGTAGTGTGGTGGTACTGGTGGTACTGGTATTGGATATGGGGCAGGTTCAGGATCAGGTGGGGGTACTGGGGTTGGGCAAGGAAGTGGCAGTGGTTATGTGTCCGGAGGCGGCACTGGCACTGGTATCGGTGTAGGAACTGGCAGTGGAACAGTTATCCCTGGCGTAGGAGTTATTCCAGGTGCTGGAGGCACCGGTACTGGTATTGGGATAGGAACTGGTTGTGGAACAGTCATCCCTGGCGTAGGAGCTATTCCTGGCTCTGGAGACACTGGTACCGGTATTGGTATAGGAACTGGTTCCGGTGGCATAGGAGTTATTCCTGTTGTCCCTGTAGTAGGTTGCAGGCCAGGAGTTAACTGCCCCAGTGTTCCAGCATGTGGTCGGCCAGCCTCAAGTTGCAATCAACCTGTCCCTGGTCGCACTTGCCCACCTTGGAAGGCTGAGTCCAGTGATGAAGGCCGTAAAGTGACCTCTCAAGATGTAGTCCCTAAAATGGCAAATGAAGCCGGTGAACCTGCTCCTAAAAGAGAAAACGACGCCGGCGAGCTAATGCCACTTGATGAGGACTCTGTCCGCAGACTGCCCCATGACAGTTCCCGTCTGCCAAACATGCCAGATGGCATACCCTATCCGCCAAACATGCTAGATAACTCGGCCAACCAAGGCCATGAGTGATGAGTCTGCTGTTAGTGGATCCCATGATTAAGAGAGAGCCAGTCTAGCAGTAACTGGGCATACTAATTGTAGTTAATAAGTTAAAAATTAATAAACTCATTCCTTTGTTAGAGGTTGAGATTCTACATTTGGTATCATCTTATAATGGTTCACTACTGAATCATTATATCATCTCATTCAGTATCTAGAAAAACAGGTAATAGGGCATAAGAGTCGTCAGCGTAAAGAACACTCACTGAAAGTGAAATACATGAAGAAACTATCAGTTAAACAAAAATACAGCAAAGATAATGTGATGGCTAAGTAAGAATCTACTAATTTATTGGCTTGTATCATTCACGGTATACGTTACAATTCAGTATTTGCTAGATTCGACCACAACAAAGCTCATACATTAATCTCAATGTACTTGAGTTTCTAACTAACATCCTGTATTCTGTGAACCTTTATCTTCTGTAGACTTCGGAAAGAGAGCAATACTTTCCTTCTTTTTTTTTTTTTTCGTTAAAGTGCTTTAAGGAAGCAAAGTCAACGCTTAAATACATTGACAATATTCATTTTCCACACCATTTTGTTGATATTGCATCATTTCCTTCTAGCAGGCATGGAAGATGATCTTAAAATGCCTTCTGTATGATAATTCAATGTAGTTGATACAGAAACAGATGCAGAGGGTCGGAGGAGAGGTGCACCAACACGACTTGAAGTCTCGTTAGGAACTGAGGCAGGAGAGTTAGAGATGTTGTGTGGCTGTAATTCAACTTCAGCACCACTGCTATTGCCAGCACCAATAGCAGTTTCAGGAATATCAATCAATTGATGATCATATTCCTCAAGTGATGCTACAGTGCTTGCATCTGTGACTGTGTGTATGGTTGAATCATCAGTAAAATGTCCATGCCTTCTCTTCCTTCTGGCAGCTTTCCCCCATCCATGGATGGTCTCCCTAATCCGATGTGGAATTAGTGCTGCCTTATAGTTTGTTCCCATCTGAAAGAGCATGGAGAACATAAATGGATGCAGTTGGAACTTAGGAATCACTCATAGTATCATTATGAATCCTAAGTTTTAAAATCTAAGTTATAGTCAATGTATCTATCTATGCGGTAATTTACACTATCTATTATATATACATAATGAAACATCCAGACATCCCATGCAAATTTCCATAATAATTCTAAGGCCCTGCATCATGTTCTCAGTTTAACTAACAAAGAAAGGATTGAAAAATCAAGCCTTGTTGGAGTCAATACATACCACTACAAACAAGTTAGATGAAATAACTTCGCCTAACAGTTACTACAAATTTGCAACCAATTACAAATTCCCAAGCTAGAACCGAGTGCACTTTTTTTGCACATAATTTGACACTAGTGGTACACCAATGGATGGACATACTTTCAATGGTATATTTATGACTGATGTACATGATAATCTCTTGCTTAGTAAGTTTAACTTTAGTACCTTTTTTAGCAAGCAGGAGAATTATCAGAGTATTATTGTTAATACCTGAGTAACCAATGCATAGAGAGGCAGGGTGCTGTAGCTGCAGAGGAATTGTCCAGCAAACCTACAAAATATGGTAAGAACTAAGAACCATAACTATTGATATATCTATAACAAATTAGAGCTGGCTGGACTGAAAACATACCCCAGAATAAGTCGTAAGTACACCAACAAATGATTACGAATGAAGCATGAATTATATCCAAACTGCCACTGTTCAAGTAAAAAATAAAAGATAAATTAGTTAAAATGCACATATTCCATGTGCTTGCAATAATTTTGTTCCAAGAGAGGGTGCCGTATTTCCAGCTTATTGATCTCATCTTGTTTATTTTCTTCAGAAATATATTGTGATGATATTGTCCGTATTACCATAATTTGACAATTTAAAGCAACTGAAAGAACAAAAATCAAGGGACAATTTACGAAAACAGTTAATTTTCTTCCAACAGATCTTGTAAAATACTTTTTAAAGACAATGTAAGTTTTAAGAATGTTGAGAATGTAAGGTCATCTCCAGCAGAAAAGGAGTACAAATTAAGTCATAGGGGAGGAAGTACCCAGAACCAAAAGAATGAAGCCAGTTCAAATGCATTCTGCCAAGAGAAAAAAGGAAAGAGAGAAACATGTAAGTTTCACCATGCTCACATAAAAAATAACATTTAAAAAAAATGTAGGTAAAACTTTTGGTAACCATCATAAATAAATTAACAACCTGGAACAGAATAAAGTGAATCAAGGATAACATTAGTTCAGGCTTATTAAACCAGAAAAGCTCATCTCGTGGTTTCAGCTTTGCCCCAGCAAAGTATCCAGTTACACCGGCATTCTCCAAAGCCAATGTTGCAATCACATGTTGTAGCTTTGAGCCTACTAAAAGAACAAGCTGCATAAATAGCAAGAAATCAGAATTGTCAGACATCATAAGGCCATCTCAAATTTACCAACAATGTGAATGTCTTTCAAAGTCACCCCAGAAATAGGCTTGCTGAATAGCAAAACATAAAATATTACTTGTTCGATATTAGGGCTGTATTAATACTGGAAAGCAAATATGTGACTACTAAAACTAATAGTTAAAAAAGAAAAACAAACAAATTGATAAATAAATAAATAGAAGATACTTACAGTGACAGGAATAATGGCAATCCAGAAATATAGATTAGATCCTGTAGCACAGTTTAGAGGAAAAAAAAATGACCACAAGTTTGTTTGGGAACCCAAATAATCTGATATAGACAGCGAAATGGAAACTGCAATTTCTATATCTATATATTTTTGCAACTAGTGAGCATGAAGCAAACTAGACGACAAGAAAAGATGATTTTTATGTTCTTACGAATGTCGTTTAGGTGGAAAGCTGAAAGCATCAGAATCATCTTTATGAATGCACGACGTACCTTTCACATTAAACAGCATGAAGGCAACAACAAATCCCCACAGGGGGCCACTGCAAGACATTAAACAAATGGGCGTTGGCATAGGCCATTTTGTGAAAGACTTAGCATAGGCCATTTTGTGAAAGACACTTGATCAATCAGTAGTAATAGTGAACATAAGAGAGAGAGGGGGAAGAATCAGCTTATGAGTGCCCGAATCCTCCAAATTGTTCATACATATCTACACTTAAAGCAAGTTTATTATAGCTTCTAAATCAAACAACAGAAGTGAGGAAGTGACCACATAAAAATGCAGATATATAATCAAAATTTTGGTGATAACTCAAAATGTAAAAAATAATCAGAAAAGGTTGAAGTTTATGCTCCTCACCTGACACCAACTATCCTTTGAAATTCTTCTTCCATAGACCGAATCATGTAACTGTGAAAATCATATTTTGGAGAAAGATTGTGGTTCTGTGATTTGAAAAAAAAAAAGAGTAAATTACATAAAAGCAGTACCAATACTAGGCATCAAATTTAGTACAGGTTCCATAATATGCCTTCTGCTTCATTTGATTCTTTACGAAGGAAAAAAAAATGGAAAATTGAAGTGAAAGTTTGATCTTTTTGCTGATTCTCACGATTTTAAGAATAATCCCTAACATCATCTATTTTTGCATACATAATCTTTTCTACAACTTTAAAAAACATACCCTCAACAGCGCTTGCGAGTTGGCTCTAGTGGAAAAATCCATTTAGATTACACAAGATGTCTAACATTCATTCTTGCCATAGTTGATATAACACTGCTTTTATTCAACTCACATTTGAGTTTACACATGTTTCTATTGTTATCTGTTCTGAACTTTCATACACTGCAGGTTGTCTTTACTAAAGTTTCATACGCTGAAGGTTCAGAGACTGCCATACTCTCATGTAGGTGTAGATTATTGACAATATGCTCAAGGAATATCCTCATGTACAACAGATCCATGATTATAACAAAATCATGTTAATAATTGTAAAGGCATATCATTTAAACAAATAGGAAAACTGCATACCATAATGAACCCCTTTCGAAGTGTAAGATAGTCAGCACGAACCACTGAGCGCCCAAATTGGCGGAAGAAGCAGGTCTACAAGTTGATAAAACCAGTAACCTCAATCAAAAGAGGTATGATCATAGCTATCAGAAAACAGATATGCTCTTCTGGTTACATAGGGGAAAAGAAAAGCATATAAGTATATTATACTTCTTCCAGCCACTTAAACATGAGGTTTGAATTCTGAAGGTGATCAATGATTAGTTGATTACTGTGAAACTAATCTGATAGTAAATTATTTCTTGCTTCCCAAAAGGTTGTTTCCTTAATACTCCTGGCATTGACCTGGCGGAAGATTTCATTTCTTCACAAACAATTTTATATGCAGCAGAGTTGGCTTAACCAAATTCTCACCCAGTGGGGGCAAAACAAAAGAAGAAATAAGCAGTCAAATTTTACTTCTATCCATTGGCACTCCACTTAACTTTCTGAGAATCTCCTTCCAGTCAATGGAATCATGAGGGAGAGCAATTACATTGCAATGAATATTAAGGGCACTACCCTGCTCAGTTTCCAGGGTAATGTAAAAGTACACAAAGAGATCAAATGGATCAATTTAAATGAAGAGAGAACAGAAAGTCTTAACATACCACCCAGATAAGTAACTTATTCCTGGACAAAGGATTAGATGTATGGTATCTGACAAAGGTTGTTTGCCTTCGCATTGTCAACTCTCTTGTGATTTCTGTTCCAGAAAAAATTCAGCTAATCATTTGTGATAAAGAACAAAATTAAAAATAAAATCAATTGATCTGAGATCAACTTTGGCTTTAAGGATCTATCAAAAAAAAAAAAAAAACGTTGGCTTTAAGGAACTGATAAAGCCACAATATTAATTGATCTTAACAGTTTTTTATAACATCATATATAGAAGCAGTTAGTTGCAGTAAGAAGTACACACCATTTATTAGTGCAATCTACAAATCATCATTCATAAGAAATGATGCAGTATATATCTGATTATCTGAAACATAAAAAAAGGGACTGAAGAATATACTGTGTAGACATAAAACCTGGGCCTACAGATTTTAATAATGATCTCTCGTATGACTGCTTGCCTGACTCCAACTTAGTCTGCCTAGCTTTATCTTTTCCATTTTTCTTTCTTCCCATCCACCCTTGTTCTTTCCATCTCCCAACTCAATCTTCCTTTTTTAGATAAGTAAATTACTCATTATCTCATCTGAATCAAATTTCATCCTACAAAATCATGTAGTAAGTGCTAATACCTCAACCATCTCTTTCTCTTCACAATTTTGCTCAACTTCCTAAAACCCTTATGTTTGGAACAAGTTTGTCTATAAAGGTTCTAGTTTCCCACATAACTAAGGTGAATTAATAAATTTAACTGTTGTTTTTCTTCAGTCCTTATCAAAGGTGCACTGTATCAGTCATAAATCATAAGCCTTAAATCAGCGGAAAGGAACTGTTTGACTCTTACATAAACCTACCACCATAGCTTAATTGTTTAGAAGCTCACCAGTCAGAGAATCATGCCGGTCCATATGAGCCTCTTCCTCCCATACTCTCCAACTGTGAATCTGCTCAAATGACACAGCATTTACAATTAGCAGGAAAGAGATAGAGAGAAGAATTTGCAAAAATTATGGCTTTTTATTATGTGACTTCATGCTAAGAAACAGCCTGTACTACAATTACGTTCTTAACTACACAACATGTAAGTCACAGATACATTTGTTAAATTTTATCTTTCCGAGGGCAATCTCAAATTTTAGCAGACAATGCTGGAGATGGTGCCCAACAACACATCTGATTCATAGCAATCAAAATGTCAAATAAAGGACCTAAACTTCTCAGCAACATTCTCTGATTTCAAAAGAACATGAATATATAACCTTCACAATTGCCAGCAACATAGTTAAGCAGCTGTATGATACATGAGTGACTGCCATGACAAAAATGAAGCGATGCAACTGCTCAAGACCCTCATATGAAACAAATGGCTCGTAACCCTGCATAGAGAAGGAGGAAGAATTCTTTTTAGCCAAGATAATTCCAAAAGCGCAGAGAAAGAACCCGTAAACATTTAAACAAATTATATAAACTGCATAAAGCATAACGCATTGCACAACTTTATCATCGTCTTCACTACCAACAGGGCTGGTAAGGCTACCAATATATTTTCTTGCAATTTCCTTTCACAAAGACAATAACCGATTAAAACAGAAAACTGAAGCTAAATTTTACTATTACAATTTAAATGATGGGTCACGCACCTCTTTGCAGGTATTTTTATTCAACTCATTCAGCACTCTCCTATAGCGATGAGGAAAAAGTAAACCCATCAATTTACGGCCCTCGGAAGAGTTATTTTCTATTTCTTCATCAATCTCAGATCTGGTGCAAGGAGCAAAAGTACTATCATAAAACTTTGATGGAATGCAAATATTGGATATAGAGCTCGAAGTAGCCGTTAAAAAAAGTGAAATGAATCCAAGCAGCATCATCTCTGAAGAAAGAAGTTGAAAAGAAGAAAGCTATATAACATATGAGTCAAAAGAATATTTGACATATGCCAAGAAGATGCAAAAACTAGTTAATGCAGTGCACCTTCTTTCATCTTCTCCACGGCTGCAAGCAAAGGTTTTCGATTGGTTTTTCGCAACCACTACAACAAATGAAACTGATTCACGTAAGAATGGCAGAAAATTCATCTATTTAGTATTATTGCCAATATTGTAGTTGAACAAATCAAAACAAATTTGAGCTGTGACATGACAGAAAATTCTTCAATGCAATCCTTAACCAGAAGAATCAACATGCAACTGAAAACAACAAAAAGAGTCTTTGTCTATGACCAGAGCTATAACAAACCCAAAAGAAAAATTACCAACAGCCGTTCCAATCCAAGTAGCGCAAGGCTATAAAACAGTATTGTGTTTTAATTAAACAGCCAAAATTATACCATTGAGCAACAAATACTTCATACCATAATCAGCATACAGAAAATTCTACGACTGTGGTTCATATCTGTTTTGAGAATAGTCAACATCATTTGCACACTCTTCAAGCCTATATACAATGAAGCATACCATGAAAGAAAGAAACCCATTTGATATCAAATTCTTAGCAATGACAATCAGGACAACAAAGCACAAAGAAAACATAAACGGAACTAAAAGTTGCAGCTGAATACTACTTCAGTTACTCAGGCTAGTAAAACTAAATGTGAAGCCAAAAAGTAAAATCCATAATATCAATTTGAAAAACAATTCGACTTTATATGAAGACGGTGAATCAAGACTTCAAGGTCACTCCAATCCTAAACAGTCTGAGTAAACCACAAAACAAAGCAAACCCACTTCACAATTTTAATAATAAGCAATATCTACAACAAAAAATACATAACCGTAAAGCATAAAGTCAATATAAGCAATATATTATTAAACGCTGCTGCTTACATTGCTTAGGCGGTGAATTGAGCGTTCTACAATCAGAGAAACAACCACAAATACTGTCAACACTGTAGCAACTGACCATGTTGGCGTCAAAGCCAACGAACGCATTTCTTTACCATTCTCTCGCATTTCTTTTGTATCCTCTGCCATTATTATTCTAAACTCCCCCACCCCTCCCTCTCCAAATCTGACCCCAGAAAAAGAAAATTTTATAAATGTATCTTTTTAGTAAATTTAAAAAAAAAAAAAACACACATTCATTTAAATTACTCCAAAAAGCAAAAAGTAATAAATGGTCTGTTTAAAAATCCGATATTTTTTTTAGGAAAAAGACAAAAATTCCCTCTGAAGATGGAGAGACTGCAATCTTATCGTTTAACAGAGAGCTGGTCCCCGAAAGAAGCTGAGAGCGTATTAACTGGAGAGCAAGCAACAAAAACGCGCAAAAACGATGACGTTTTCCACGGAGTAATGAACTAAACTAAATTAGCTAACCAACTTCGATCTCGGTACTAATAATAACAAAACGCGTTGTTTAACTTGAAAACATTTATAACCCAACACCTACTACTACGTTCATGTCTTCCTTCGTTCATTCGTCATTGAAAATCCAGTCTTCGGTCTCTGAATAAGACAGAAAGTAGATTCCAAGATTCAAAAACCAAAAATGTACAGTTGTTCAAAGTGCAAACTGTACCAAGTTGTTCCCAAAAAAAAAATATTTTTGGAAAGTGTAATAGAAAATATAGTATAAAAACAAAAGCGTCAAAGGAATTTTGAAACTTCTTAGATTTTTCGCTTTTCTTTTTTTCAATATGAAACGGCGAAAAGAACGATGAGCCCTCACCAGAAACGACCTGAGGACTTAACTTTTCTTTTTCTTTTTCTTTTCGAATTTTTTTTTTTTTTAATTTTTGAATACTCCGTATTTGCAGTACTGCAGTTCGCAGAGAGATCTGTGCAGTGCAGTTTTTAAACAACGTTAATGAAAGTTCGTTTTAATTTGGCCGGATACGATGTCGTTTAGGGTGAATGGGTCTTTTTATATTATTTTATTTTCCATCTGGAAACTGATTTTTTTTTTAAAATAAAAAATCACCGCTTTTCTTGGTTACCTGGAATGTGCTGCATGCAGCAACACACTCACCGGAAGAAGAATCTCACTAGATACAAAGAACAGGTCCTTAATTAAATAATAATAATAAATAATTCGTTAATTTTTAATAACATAAATTTCAATTCCTAATCTTCACCAATAACTTTTAAGTTGAATTTTTTGTAAACGTGACAGTTTATTTATTTTTTATTAATTTCAGACTTTAAGATTTATGAATAATATTTATTTTTTATACGCATAAGTCTCCATGTAATATTATTAAAATAGATTATAAATTATTATTAGTATGGATTAAAATTAGCGGTGGGTTAGGTTCTCTACAGGGGCGTAAAGTAAAAATACATAGTAAATATTATTAATTAAAATGATACATTACCTTGATTATTTATTTATTATAGAGAATAAATATAATAAGAAAACAATAAACGGGGTGTGCATGAGAATGAACATGAGAATTGAATTGACTTATATTCGTTAGTCTATTTAATAAGTATCACGAGTTGTGCAAATCATTACATGTGCTATGTGAATTTTTTTTTTTTTTTTTTTTTTGGGAATTGTATTATGCAATTAAGATTTCACATGCATGTAGGTCACCACTCATCACTCGCGAATTTAAACATTTCATTTATAGGATGGTTTTAAGTATAGACTAATATTTTAAAAAACATTTTTTAAATATTTTTCTAATAATACTTTAATTAATAAATTTTTTAAAGTTAAATATTGTAAGAAAATATGTTTTAGACATTACTATCATTAATAATTATCTTATAATCAAATTTTAGTTTTTACACAAATTCTATAATTGATAACCTTAATTTAAAGAATTATAAATAATAATTTTATCTGTCGACTAATTCATTCGTTATTAGTTTTTCTAAGGAAATAAATTGAATTCTTTACACTTTCAATTTTCAAAATATAATATTTTATTTAATGTTAGAAATTTCTCTTAAAAAAGTCTTATACTCTCATAAATAAATAGATAAAAAATAAACAATGACTAAAATAATATAGAGCATTGATATTCAATCACCAAGAACACTCAAAAAAAGTAAGATTACTATCACGCTACAGTATCATCATAGCACAAAAGACAACGGCATTATCATGGTTAATAATATCGTTTTCGTCTTGATGATTTTGGTGTTCAAATATCATTTTTTGAAATTTTATTTTTCTCTTTTCTACAAAGAAAATTATTGCATTCATTAACTCATTGCTGAATTCGTCATCTTAATTTTCTTGCTACTACCATTTTTTCTTATTTATCTATTTTTATAATAATTATGTCAAAGTAAAAGTTACCTTCTTGACTCTTTATTTTTGAACTTTTTTAAAATTTTCTTAATTATTGTTGAAATTCATGTTGTAAATAAAGTTAAACAAAATTTAAGTGTCGAAGCTGTTGATGTTTTAGCAGGCGCAAGAAAAAAAAAAAAAAAACTCTAAGATCTCAAATACTCTAAAGTATTCCTGTCATTTATAGGAGAGTGAAGAATAGTTTTTAAAAACAAAATAAAGAGTGTAGATTGTTTATTTTTTATTTTTTATTTTTTTTTGTAAGTTTAGAACTATTAAGGGTATTTTGAAGGGGTATATCACAAACAAAACCTCTTATTCAACACAAAGACAAAAACAATACATCATTGGGGCTTAATTAACACTTTAATTAGGTTTCAAATAAAATTTTACAGGAATTAAGAACAAATTCATTTCCAACAGCCGTCAATGTAGGTCATTACAGAGCGTTCCACGGTTCCACCAGTTAGGCTTGGGACAAAGCTGTAAGGAAAAACATTTATGGTGTAATAGTTTTTCTTTTTTAATCAACACTAATTAGCTTCAATGGAAATTGATTGATTTTAGCAGATTAAACTGTACTGAAAAATGACATTAGTTTCCACAAAATTTCCTTTTGAATTGACAAAACAATAGTGAAAACGATGGCCGCTACCATATTATTCAATCTTCTAATTCCTACACATCAATCAAGGAGAGATTAGCGTTCTACGTATACGCCACTTTCAAAGCGTTCCAATCAAATAAAGGCAGAAATTAAAGAGAGCACTTAAACACAACTTATTGATCAAAAAGCACTACTAGCTTTCACATGCATCTGCATATTAATTAATTACTCAACCACCACAAATCATCCCACATGCAATGCAACTTAACTTAAGACAACGATGGCCGGTCGTCTAATTTTGGCCACTCGTGTCCCTTCTCGAAATTTTATGACCGTCAAAGAAATAGCTCTTCTCAATCGAACACAATCAACATATCATACCAATTAAAATCATCAAAATATAAACAACTGCTGCTATGTACCTTCACCCAAAAATAATTTTTCATGAGATAGGCAGTAACTGACCCATAACAATAATAAAAAAAAAATAAACTGATTTTAAATTAATATAAGCTACAAATAATATAAATTAATCACAGCCCTCTGAAAACACAGTTCCATATTAATTGTATTAATATTCCATGGTGATGAAGATTAAAACCGAACTGCACGTAGCTTAAACAATGTGATCTACTGGGATGAGATTTAAAGAAATTGACTACATTGATGAACTTACAACTCAATTTGTTGAAAACCAAAAAATAAAACAATTGACCAAACTACAAATTTTTTATTTGTTTTTTAATATAAAATAAAACAGCATGCAAAACTGTTTTCTTTCTCCTTTCATTATTTCTACGAGTCACTTGCTGGGGGCTGATCATCAGATTCCGATTCTGAATCAGAGTCAGATGGCTGGTCAGATGCCTCTGCTTCCGATGGCCGGTCAGATGCCTTGGCATCAGTGTCTAGATGTTGATCTATTGTCCCATCCTGCAACTCATTCTCGCCAAAGAGATCCCTTTGAACAGGGACATTTCTTTGCTGCTGGGACGACATAACGCTAGCAATTACTTTGAGGGCTGCGGATGCCTGATTGTTATCGCCAACTGCCTCCTCGCTTTAACCCACATACATTGGGTTCCGTTGAAGAATCGTCTTCTTGTTGAGGAGGAGGGACGAAGAAGGGAATCTTACCTCTCTGCCAGTCATGGAGGATCATCTTTGCCGCTGTCATGAAGTCAGGTTCGCCACCCTGGACACAATCCGTATAGAACATAAACTAAGAAACAGGTTCCTTACCCTTCAAAAAGTAAACAAATGGAACGAAAATAAAATGACGGTGGTTTAATCCTAGTCCACCCACCACACTGCAACAGGTTTAATTTCTGCCCCTCTTTAGAGTTCAAAATGAGTGCAAAGAATGAAAGCTTTCATATATCACTGAAGCTAGAGTTGTGATATGATCATAAAAAAATAAATATCAAGAAATGAAATGAAAAAACAAACACACCCTCAAAAGTTTGCCTGTTGATTTGCACAACTGAAGTAGAAAGTCATTTTTCAACCCTGCAACAGAAGCAAAAGTAAAATAAGGTATAAATTTTAGTTGCAAGATCCTAGCAGTGTAGCCAAATAACCAATCAAGGTTACGGTTACACAGACCATATGTTTCTATTGTAAAATTAGCCAAAAGGGCAAAATAAAATAAAAAATCATCGTGGAATAGAAAAGGCAATCTTTGAAAGTACTCCTTCGTCTATCTTAAATCCCTAAGGACTAGTATATGCTCATCATAGATGGAAAAGTTGCTCACCAATCTTTTATCTTATATGCTCTTTTAAGGTGCTCCTTCTTGACACGTTTTAGTACTTCTCCTATGTGTTCAGCAGCATCCTCCAAGTTGGTGACACGAACCTTGGAAGGGAAAAGCCCTCAACACAATAAATTATCGAATAGGAATATTACAGATGCCAGCAGATCAAATGTGATAATGTCATCACACAGAAATACTGAAAACGAAACGAATAAGTTTAACGAAGAATACTACACATCTATTTTGAATGATTCAAACAATTTAAGAAGGAAACAATGGTAATGAAGAAAACTTGGAACTTAAATCTCCATCCGAGGGAAAAAGATTCCGGGTGCATGGATTAAATGAATTAAAAATAGAATGATGGAAATAAAGCATTAGAAGAGATTTAAGGACTGAGGAATGGGAATTGACATCTGACAGCCATTAACTACATGCATGCAAAACTGTAATAAAATACGTAATATTGTGCATCCTGAACAGTCATACACGAGAAGACAGACAAAAACATACCACTCCCTTCAGTACGATATCCGTTTCTGAGTCCTTGTTCTGGTAAACAACTCCAGGACAGTCAATCAAGAAGATCCTTTTCGTTAGTGTTATATACTGCCACACCTTAGTCTCCCCTGGAATAGGAGCAACCTTGCAGACCTAAGCAAAATTTAAAATGAACAACTGTATCGATTAAATGGACCTACTCAACTTGTTACATGAAAAGAATGGTAAATACAAATGACATCCAGAATCCCAGATAACTCAACCTCAACACCATTACTAAAATACATGACTACTAGCAACGCACAACATGCAACAGAGCACTAAAACCTAAGATCCAATGTTTAAGACAATTGTGCCAAAATAACACCATCTAACATCCATGAGGACAGACTTGAAATTAGCCACAACACAACCTGAACTCGGAACTGTTTAAATTCAATAGCAATCTACTTAAATGTTGCTCTGAAAATTTGATGTTCAAGCTTTCAAAAGATTAAGCAATCAACCTAGTTTGCTTCCTTCATATAGCCAAATTGATATTTGGCATCAGATCGCCATTCACCAAAATAAAAAAGCAGCTGACAATAGAACCAGCACCATACAACAGAAGCAGGAAAGAAGAGAATTACATTCTTTGTACGCAGAGTGTTGATAACTGATGATTTTCCAACGTTAGGATACCCAACAAAACCAACAGATATTGCTTGCTTGTCACTCTTCAAGCGAGCAAATTGTCTCAGCACAGATAAAAGAGAACCCTGTGCAGAACAAATGGATTGTAAAAATTCAAACAGCAACTTCAAGATCATCAAATAAATTCAGTGCAGCAACAACATATAAAAATTGTAAACATTCGGCAATCAATATTTTTGCCTTTTCAAGATTGTTTCATTTATCCCAAACCAGGACACAAGGCTGGCAAAATAGACATGGTCTCTCTAACGTACAGAGAATCACAGAGAGAAAAGACACCATAATTATATCATTGCAATTCAGAACAGGCTTGTACAATGGGTATCATGGAATTCTGAGAGGTGGAAAAGCATCCCTATATTCCACAATTATTGTGGTGTGTGCTTCTTTGCAAGTAAATCAAATGATAAAATTCCAAATTACCTTGCCAAAAGATTTATTGATGCTAGCATGGAATGCTAAACTTGGATATTCCTTTGATAATACTCTAAGCCATCCTTTTGTAGCCCAAGCGGGAACAAGATCACACTGAGATGAGAGAATTTTTAAAGTCAAGTCAATTTATGGAAAAATGATTCATTGATGATATCTAAAATGTTTATGAGAATTGCAAATGACCTTGTTTAACAGAAGAATCATGTGCTTATGCTTGCAATGCTCTTTTAGATGCCTCTCAAGATGATGACATCTTGTGCCTTGAGGGTCTCTAGCATCCAAAACCTGCAGGAAAAAGTTAAACAAAAACAAAATAAAAATAAGTTTAAAAGTTTTCTTTCTTTCTTTTTTTTTGGGGAATTGGGGGCACGGGAGGATGTTTGTCTTAAAAATTTCCAAAAAGGGAAGTGTATGATCAATCATGGCTAGCCAAGATATCGATAAAACATCTTGCAAACATGGTTACCTAAAACCAATGATCATCCTCGCCAGTGATCATCTTAAACATCACCTTGATAGAGATCTCCTATTTTCTTACATAAAACAATAAAAATTGTCTATGAGGATGAACATCATCACCTAGTTGTAAGAAACATCTTGTGCACACAATAAAAATTGCCTAAGAGGCAAGTGTATGATCAATCAAGGGTAGACAGAATATTGATAAAACTTATGGCGCATACAGATACCTACAACCAATCACCTTGCTCATCCAGTGATCACTTATACATCACATTAATAAATATCTCCTAGTTTCTTAAATAAAACAATAAAAATTGTCTAAATCAATGAACATCACCATCTAATTGTAGCTATATTTTATTCTTAATCTTAACCTCATAACAATTCAAAGCAACACCTATGAAATGTTCATAGAGTAGTCAAAAGTACCACAAAAGGGCTCGTTTATTTTTTTCAACAAACTGAGAAAAAGAAGAAAATCAGACCTGGACAACAACATCCGATGAGTCTATTACTTTGTACAGTTCTCCCCATATACGTTTACTTTGACCCTTCTCAAACATTGTATGGCGAACAAGATCCCTAAATCCATCTCCCTCAACTTCTTCTACTGATGTACTTGCACCATTCTTCTGCTCAAAGGCATCTAAGGAGTTAAAAGAACAAAAATTAATAATCATATACAATTCTAAAATCAAGAAAAAGAAAAGCAACAAAGGAAAACATATATTTTATTCCTTTAGTTTATATTCACTCTATGTACAACAATTGACACGCAAGCCCTCAAACATGCAAAGACATATGCATAATCAGCAGATGTGCAATTTTATTGACCAACTAATGACAATAAGGATAATCATTTACCTTGAGAACCATCAGCTCTCTTAACTAAAGATTCATAATCTGATGCCAATAGCTTTGGCCGCTTCCTCTTTCCCTTAGGTCCAAAGGCATCTTGAAAAGGCTCGGTATCAAGGAGGTGAATTCTAGCTTGCTGTACATACATTGAAAATGAAGGAAAAGCATATAAGCAAATGAAAATCTACTTGGTAAGAAACTTATTAGAACAGAATAAAACTGGATATTAATACCGTTAACTGTGAGGCAATTCAAAACTATTAGCATAAGCCATCTGCCTCTCATGTGTTTAGTAAGATTTCTAATGAAGAGTTACATTCAATGAAAAAGCACATACAACCCATATTTTAGACTTAATTGACAATGGATATTCACCTGAAGCTAAGATCAAACATAGAAATAACTAAGCATTCGCGCACACCTCAATAGATTTTGCAAATAGCAGTTCATACCTTCTGGTGATCATTTAGGAGAGAAAAGGGCAGTTTTTTCTCTCTCAAGATAATATTATAGCTACTTGACATATGGCTCTGTAGCTCTTCACGAAAGAATTCAAGCTGCTTCTGATTCACAACACGAGTGTTCCCTACACAGTTAAAAAAAAGGGCAAATTCTACAGAGCTTAAAATCAAAATCATTAATGCAACCTCAACGCAGAATTAGTAGTGTGTTTGGGAAATCTTTTTACAATGCTATCATACACTTTCAAGTAGCCAAACATCACAAAACAAATTAAATCAATGCTTCTTCAAAAGTGACTTTCTGAAAATTTCTTTTCATTTCATTTTTTTAGCTCAAAAGTGGCATTTGCAGGAGCTGATTTAGCTCGAAAAATGCTTTCTACGACGTACCGAACCAGCGGCGGTCTGGCTGAATGCGAGTGTTGGGCAACTCCTTAGACTGAAACTCGTGCTGCAAAACTTTGCCCTTACGGTCGCGTTTCGGCCTCGTCTTGTACATATTGAGGCGGCGCACCGTCGAAGCACTTCGGCTACTGCTTTTTGCATCCGTACGATTGGCGTCCAGCGAGTGTTTCGGCTTGCCCGACACGTTCACTTTCCTCTCTTTCGTCTTCGCCATTTTCAGTCACCGTTGAGTAAAGGCGACGAATTCTGGTGAAGAAGGATGAAAGAAGGCTAAGTAAATTGCGGCTTTCAGCTCTTGATGTGAGGGTAGCGCCAATTTGAGTTCTGAGTTTACAGAAGATGTGGGCGGCTTTGCCAATTTGGGGCTAGGGTTTTCCCTTTTTTCATTCCTTGATTTAATGATTTTTAAAAATAAAAATAAAAACCGCGCGGCATGACGGGTTCAGTTCCGGTTTAGATCAAATTAAGCCCGGTTCGTTATTGTAAAATCGCAAAACAAATAAATTGGGGGCTGAAAAATCTGGTCGGAATTTCAATTTGTATTGATTATTGACTTTTTGATTTCCATACCAATAAAATTAAGCTATGTTCAAGTGTTTGTATTTAGGATCACGGAGACAAGGTATTTTAGCTTAAATTTTTTTTATTTGAAATTGTGACATAACAATTTTCATCGATTTAATGTAATTGAATAATATATGTTTAAAGTAAAGGATAATATTCTTAACTCAAAATAGAAATAACTGAGAGGAAATGTTCCTTTTAGGATATTTTGTGGGGAAAATTCAATTTTTAAAAAAATCTTTTAGGTGATTTCATAAAATATATATGAATTAAGTAATCTAAAATCGTCTTCAAATTCTGTAAGATGAACAATGAAAATTATTAGGGTCCAGATCACGATCCGTCACCATCACTCGTTAGATCACGATCCGTCACCAAACGATCTTAGGGTTATGACTTGGGATTGATCTGCACTTGGCGCCAGTAGCTTTTATCACCACTATATAAGAAACTAATGCGAGAAAAAATTTTCTCAAAATTAGAGAAAAATATTTTCTCTCGATATATATATAGTGAATTTTTGCTATTTATGATAGAATAAGCCTTTTATATCTCCTCATGGTGGAAAACTTTAGGCTCCAAGAATTGAAACTAACGTTCTTGCTTTACTTGTCATATTTCATCTTGTAATAATACTGATCTTAAACATAAAGCGTATTAAATGGGCCTCCCACTAAAAGATATAATTATGTTTTTGACCAAATAAAGTTTTCTTGTTTATTAATCCAAGTAGTGGTGCAGTCAATTAAATGAAATAATCCAGGGATCATTTTAACATACTGATCGTGGCTACAACAATTAAGCATGTAATTAAAAACAAGCCTAATCATTTAATTCTAATTCTACTCCACTATAAGATTGAACGACATCCATAATTGTATGTTCGAATAATAATTCGTCCCAAGCCACATTGATTTCTTTCTTCTTTCGATCCTTTATGCATCGTTAATTAAATTGATATCTCAACTGTCCAATCGATTTAATTACACCTTATTCTTTGATACTTACTGGTTTTCTCTAATGATCATTTTCAACATACTAAATATGTTGACACACTCTAGTTAGAGAATTCTATGATCAAGTGCCGAAAACCTATCAAGAGATGCGTCGTACAAATTCTATATTGTTAATCTATAACTCCAATACTCATAATTGCTCCCACCAAGATACCGGGTAATCTTGACCACAAGTGTGTGCCGTGTCCATTGGTAACTCAAATTGAATAACAATTACAATCATGAAATCATAATTAACTCAAGATTAAGATTACAGTAAAATCAATGCCTATGAGATTTAATAAGTCTGACAGTCATTTCAAGGTTAATTAAATCTCATATGTGATCCAGCTCAATGTAGTCAAACTACATTGATGAAATTCATACATGATTAAGACAAATCATTCAACTGAATTTACTAGTCTAACATAAATAGGCGTCCAACTCTGTTTATCAATTTGTGAACTTAATTTATTTAATCATAAGATAACTTGTATTTATGTCTTTGTGAATCCATATGATGATCGTATACGTATAATATGATTAAAGACGTTTTCAATATATTCATGCAATTGAAAATATCTCAAATATTTTATTAATCAGAAAATAAATTAATATGCTTTAAAAGAGCATATTATCCCAACAATTTTTACTAGGGATAGCAATAAACTCTGATTTGGCCCACATGTGCTTAAAAAATGTGGATCCGAATCTTAAAAATCCGTGCAAATCTGTATCGGGATATGAATATAGGTGCATTTAGAAAATTGAATATCTGGATCCGTATTATTTTATAATTAAATTATTTATTTAATTAAATTTCAATTGAAAAATATATAAGTTAAATTGTTTATTTAATATGTATAAGCATAATTAAATCTATAATCTTCATTGACTATGAAAAATATGTTAAAAAACTAAAACAATAATAATAATTAGAGAATATTGTAATGAATCAATTTACCTTAGATTCTTTTATCTTTCTATGTTTGATTTATGTTGTGAAATTATCATTTGTGAATTTGTGATATTGTTGTACGTTATTCATGTTGAATTGTTGATTGTTGAATTATAATTAGATTTTATTTGATATTATTAGGTAAATTTTTAAATTTAAAATTATATTTGAATTTATTATTATGTGAATCTGGATATTTAGAAAATTCATCCGCAATTTGTGCGGATATTACCCTCATCTGGATTCGCATATTTTTAAAATTTTGATTTAGATTTTGCCATCCTAATTTTTAGGAACAGATTCAATGGAGACGGGTTTGGACCTTTAGCTTAAACGTGGCTGCAAATCATGGTGTCGATTTTCGAATCCCTCCTCGCCCACAGCCCAAAAGGGAAGGGTCATTTCTTCTAAGGGTAGGAAAATCATGATTGGGATAGCGAACCCAAAACTATGGAACTTATATATGAGTTTTTTGTCGAAATGGAGTAGCCTTACCTTTTTTTTTTTAATTTACCATGAATGGTAGATAAAAAAAAAAAAAACCCATTATTGAATTACATGACATCAAAAGATGAGAATTTATTTAAAAAATTTAAGTCAATGAACATAAAATAATCTTACCAAAGGTTTTATAAGAAATAATAAAACAACTTATCAACTATTTTCCTCGTGATAGATGCTTTTCTTTGTAAATATATAAAATTAGTATTTTCTAAGAAAAAAATTATTCAAGTCTACCAAATTGAAATTATTTATTCCTATATAGTGATACTATGTATAGAAATAGTCTTTATGTAGTCATAAAAATTCTAATCTTAATTTTGGTCAATTATAAATAAGAATAAACTCTATATTATAATAAGTTTTCTAGATCTGGTCTTAAGTAACTTGTATCCACATAGTAATAAATAGTTATATATTCCAAAAATATATATTGCATGAAAGGTTTAGCATGAATAAAATATTTCCCTAAAGTTATTTGAAACAATAATTTATTCTTTAAAGTTGCTACTACGTATTTAAATGTGAGTGCATAATAACTTGTTAATATGGACATTTTCTTGTTGAACTCAAAATATTTCTACCTGCTCAAGTATATTTGGAGCTTCATGAAATTTACATACTCCATTACATTAATTTATTATTAATGAATTTACCTCTATATTATTTACATTAAAAATAAATAAGTCAAAATAATTTTTTTTAAACTAAACTTCTTTTAAGTTATAACTTTTTCATAATAATACATTTATTTAGAACTAAAAATGTGATTATAGAGATATTTTACCGTATATTTGATTGATCAGTGGTTTTAAGTGGTAAAATTTCTTGAATAGTGAAAAAATATCTCTTGAGATAAAATATTAGTTATAGGTTCAAATTTCGTTCTCAAAGTGCGGAGCAAAAATAGCTTATCTTCAAAGAAAAAAAAATAGTAACTTTTGATTCCAACCTACAAACACAAATTAATGAATTTCTCTTTTAAATTACTAAGTTCTGGTTTATTTTTCTATTAAAAATATTGGTAGATATATAACCTATGATTATATTTGGGAGTTAGGATTAAGTGTGAGATTAGATTAATCTTGGGATTAAATATTTTATTTTATGTTTGGCAACTTTGTTTGGATTGGATTAGGAAGGATTAAATTTAAATTTAGTTCTTAAATCATAGGATTAACAATCCCAATTTATAAGTGGGTTTAGATGGGATTAGAATAGGAGAAAAAATTTATTCATTTGCAATATTTCTTTCATATGTAACACCATTTTTTATTTATTACTTCAAATTTGATTAATTAATTATTTTGTTCATGATTTACTTGAAATTTATTTTTTATTTTATTTTTATAGTCTAATTATATTGGTACTTTTACTCCAATAAAATTAACTATTTACTAATTTATTACAGTAATTGATTGTATTAAATTTAATAATCACTAATGTAATATTAAAAATAATCATGAAAATTAAAAATACAAGTAATTAATTGATTTTAAATATATTATTTGCCAACCTTTTGATAAATTAAAATACATCTAAAATAATTGATAAAATTAATTAAATAATTAAATATTTTTTATTAATTTATATTTTATTATAATTATTATTACCTAATAACTAATTTTCTATATATTTAATGTTCTTATTAATTACCTTCAAGTTAATTTTAATTATTACTCTTAAATATTTATAAATCGTTTTAATTTAAATATAATTTAATATTATCCAATATAAATTATACCAAACATAATATAGTATTGTATAATTCAAACTAATTCAATACAAATTAATCCGGTCAGATCATAATATTCTTGGCCAAATGCCTAATATTATTATATTAAGGAAAAAAAAGTACTAGGCCTTGGCACAGTGGTTGAAATTTCTTGCCTCAGCGTCTGTGAGGGCGGTTAACATAATGTTAATGAAATTTAAATATTTAACAAAAAGTTTCTTCTTTCTTGTCGTCTAGTGGAGCTGTGAGTGTTATTTTGTCAGTTATGTATTTGATGAATTATATACATGAAAGGTCGTTTATGCAGGTATGTATTTGATAAATTTAAATGTAATAATATATATGTCCGATTATGTTATCGATGTAATATACTGCTTCGTTAAATTTATTATCGATTAAATGAATTTAAATATAATAATATATAAGTTCCAGTATGTAAGTCTTGTTATCAGTGTAATGTCTGCTACATTAGCAGTTTCTGTGAGGGTTATAGCAGTTTCTGTGAGGGTTATGTTATCGATGTAATATACTACGTTACATTGTTATCGATTAAATAATTTAAATATAATAATATATAAGTTAGGTATGTAAATCTTGTTATCGATGTAATATACAACTACGTTACTTGGGTTTACTGTTTATACGGGCGTATATTTTGATAATTTAAATGAATTTAAATATAATAATATATAAGTCCCAGTATGTAAGCCTCGTAATGTTATCAGTATAATATTTATTATATTAACAGTTATAAATACTTGCGCAATGCATCTGGTGCGTAACAAGGGATTAATAATATTTTCAAATTATTTAATCACAATTTTCAGACGAGAAAAATGGGTGACGCGGCAGCGTAAGTGACGGGACAGCTCATCAGTCATCTCTTTCTCTGCTCCACCATCATTGCAACAACAGCAACAACAGCAACAACAAACTCGCATCCCCTTTCCGATCTTGAAACTCGAAGCAAACATAAGCGAAGAAACTACATGTTGTCCGAGATAAAAACGAACACAAACACAGAGCATGGATCGGATACTGAAGGCTGCAAGAACCTCCGGTTCTCTCAACCTATCAAATCGCTCTCTCAGGCAAGCCACCTCCCCTTTTTAAAAAAATGCCACTCTCATTCATTCATTTATGATCATTATTATTTTTGTAATTTCACATAATTTTTATCAAAATTATACTTCTGTCAATTAGGAAACTGAAACGCGTTAAGAAACGTATAACAGCCGTCTGATTTTGTCCAATGATTGTTGATTGAGATGATCAGTTCCTTCTGATCAGCTTTGTGTTACTTTTGCAAACTGGATGCATTCTTTTTTTTTTTTTTTGTTTTGAGACAAAATCTTAATGAATTGTTCATACTTATGTGAGAAATTTGAATCTCATTTTTCTAGGGATGTGCCCAATGAGGTGTACAAAAATTTCGAGGAGGCGGGAGAGGGCGACAAGTGGTGGGAGGTATTCTATTTCGATAACATTATTCTACAGAAGTATGAATCTGTAGTTTGTTTACTTTCCGCATTAGTGGGATCCCAACTTTGTATATTTTGCATTGCTCATTTAATTTTTATTTGAAATTTTCATTTTTTCGTTTTCTTATTTGGTTGGTTATTTGCAGGCTGTGGATTTACAAAAGCTAATTTTGGCTCATAATAATATTGAAAAGTTGAAAGAGGATATGAGGAATTTGCCTTTACTGACAGTACTGAATGTTAGCCACAACAAACTTTCTGAACTTCCAGCTGCTATTGGAGAGTGAGTTGTTTGCTGGGCTGAATTTTGTGGTCTGTACATAATATGCGGAATGTTCATCGTTTGGTTTCTTCTCTATGTATTTGACAGGCTTCACATGCTGAAATCTTTAGATGTATCCTTTAATTCAATTATGAAAATACCAGAGGAGATTGGATCAGCAACTGCCCTTGTCAAGTAATCGTTTTCTTTTTCTTTTCCTATAAATATACTATCTGTCGTCATTGTTGCTGCATCATTATTATTGCTGTTAATCTGGTGATGCGAAATGAATTATAAATATCTGTCTGGTAGAAAGCGAATGTACATAAACGGTTGAATTTCAAACCTTTAATGTTTGACTGATTCAGCTTTATGTGATCATCTAGGTTTGATTGTTCGAGTAATCAGCTTAAAGAACTCCCAAGCTCACTTGGAAGATGTTTAAATTTATCAGATTTCAAGGTAATGCTTTGCAATGGCCATTTACCCATAGGCTTTTTTAATGTACAACAGCATATTGATGCTGTGATATAGGTAGTTGATAGGACTTAGGGCTAAATTAGGGCTGACTTTTATTGATTATATTAAAAGAAAAGAAACAATCCTGACCTACAATTCGAGAGGTAGGTCAATCTCTCCCAAAACCTCTAATGGTTCCTAATACCAGACAAAACTCAACATAAACCCTAATGACTCCACAATCTCTATTTATAGCTGAACCCTAATTAATAATAAAATTACTAAATTACCCCTGCCCCTAAAATTACTAAACAGCCCATACCTCTTTATATTTGTGCCTAACATAAGTTTTCATAGGTCTAACATTACTCCCCTCCCAAAAAGACACCTTGTCCTCAAGGTGGAATCCAGGAAAATGCTGCGTTTTCCTCCTCGGCTTCTTCCTCATCACACACAGTTAGAACTTGTAGTGATTTATCCTTACATCGATGCCCCGGTGAAAATTTCTCATCGCATCGAAAACACAACCCCTTCGCTCTCCTATCCTGAATCTCTGTCTCCATGAGGCGTTTGAAAGTCACCCCCAATCGTGCCCCACTAACCCGATCCCTTTGGGAATCTCGTTGTAAATCCATCATTTGCATTTTCTGGCCTCCCGGTGGCGTACTTTGGAACTCTCGCTGAAACCCTAAAGTTTGGGTTTTCTGTCCTACCAATGGTGCGCTGTTCCGGCATGAAAAACTGTTTGAACTACTCCTATTAACCCGTTCTACTGTGTTCTTATCCTCAATCATTTGTGCCAACTCCATTGACTCCCCTAACCCTCTCGGCGTTAGCAAGCGTAGCGAGCTCGATTGCCTAATCCTTCATAAAATTCCTTCCAACACGCCTCTGAAGTCCCCTGGGCATACGATAACAACTCAAACTTCTCCCTATACTCCATAACCGTTCTCTCCTGCGTTAGAGCAAAAAATTGTTCATGCAAATCTCCCTCTTGAGTGGCCTGAAACCTCTCCAACAGCCGATCCTTAAATTCATCCCGACGCTTAATGGTTGTCGTTGTTCTTGCCATTGAAACCACGCAACTTTCCCTCAAACATAACGCGCCGTAAAGTTTTCCCTTTCTGAGAGTCCATTGATGGTGAAATAGCGCTCTACCCTATACACCCATCCATAGGCATCCTCCCCTTCAAAAATGGGCATTTTCAGCTTTCTTACCCTAGAATCCGCTCCAAATTGAGTCTGACCCCCCCAACTTCGTGCCATCAGAGCTCTCCATCCTTCCGAATCTACTCCAGTGTTTGCAAATCCCGAAGATCCAGCCCAAAATTCTCCTTGCCCAGCACCATAGTGGGCTGGAATCCCTTGCCCAGCCATATTTCGGCCATAACCGCCCCCTTTCTCACCAAAAATCCCTCCTCCTGGCCTACCACCCCCAAATCCCGCCTGTCCAGACCCAAATCCTGCCTGCTCAGGCCCAAATCTAGCCTGTCCAGGTTGTGCCTCACCCCCAAACGCCCCTGAGTCGCCCAGCCCGGTCATCCCGATTCCTGCGCCGTCGCCTACCACGGGTTCCGTGCCTCCAGATCCTTCTTCCGCCACACCGCCATGGCCCATCGATGCTGTCGGAGGTGGGTTGAGGTGGAGTTCCGTCAATTTCAGCAGCATGCTTTCAAGAGATGAAAATTGTTGTTGAACGGTGTTGAATCGCTCATCAATCGTGGCCTTGAGCGATCCAATCTCCGCTTCCAATTTTTCTTCAAGCGCGTCCATCTTCTTTGCTGCCATTGTCCCAGGATTTCTGCTCTGATACCACTTTGATAGGACTTAGGGCTAAATTAGGGCTGACTTTTATTGATTATATTAAAAGAAAAGAAATAATCCTGACCTACAATTCGAGAAGTAGGTCAATCTCTCCCAAAACCCCTAATGGTTCCTAATACCAGACAAAACTCAACATAAACCCTAATGACTCCACAATCTCTATTTATAGCTGAACCCTAATTAATAATTAAATTACTAAATTACCCCTGCCCCTAAAATTACTAAACAGCCCATGCCTCTTTATATTTGTGCCTAACATAAGTTTTCATAGGTCTAACAATAGTCCACGGCTATTCATTTTTGGGTGTGACGTGCTTTCCCTAAGCTTGGTTGGTCATTAATTGCCAGTGAGGTTGCTTCAGAGTTGGGATAACCTAGATGGGATACATTGAATAGCTATCTTACTACTGCTGAAACATCGTTTTTTTTTTCAGAAGATACTTTTTTTTATGTAATATGATTAAAAAATAAAAATAAAAATGGATGTTCAGTGCTGATGTGTTATCAATTTTTCCCCAGGCATCAAACAATTGTATAACAAGTTTGCCAGAAGATCTTGCAAACTGTGCGAAAATGTCAAAACTGGATGTGGAGGTATTAACGAGAATTTCTCTAGACATTTCTCCAAAATACTTAATTTATTTCAAAATACTTAATCATAGAAAAATAGTTATAAAATGTTTTTCTCATGCCAGGGGAACAAGCTAACAGTTTTATCCAACAACTTGATAGCATCATGGACCATGCTTACAGAACTCAATGCATGTAATTACCTGTGGCACTGCTACTTTTTATATGATCCAACAATATCTAGTTTTAATTTTGATATCAGCATAAGCATAGAAATGCCTGTGATCTGTGCAGCAAAAAATTTGCTGAACGGCATGCCGGAGACCATTGGAAGTCTTTCACGTCTCATTCGTCTTGACCTTCATCAGAACAGTGAGTAAACTAAGCAAGGAATTGTCTCATTAAATATTCATATTTTGGGTCCCATAAGGTTCAGCCTAGTTGGTTTGGCCTCTTGCAATGAAAATAAGATGTCAACGGTTGGAACCCCCTCAAACAAACCTTGGAGGGGAATTAGTTTAATGAGGGTGGGTGTGTGGTAACTGAAAAAATATATTCATTTTTGGGTATCAACATATTTTCTTGAATCTTTTGATAAGTCTTCCATGTATCACTTTTGCAGGAATTTCGTCAATCCCAGCTTCAATATCGGGATGCTGTTACCTTGCAGAATTCTATATGGGTTATATTCTCAATTGTTATTAGAGAAAGTGTTAAGATTTTTTAGAGTAAATCTTTCAAGTATTTTCCCTTTAACATTCATTTTCAATTGTGAACTCAAAATTTTAGGAGTAATGTGCTGTCTGCTTTACCAGTAGAGCTAGGGAAACTTTCTAAATTAGGGACATTAGATCTTCATTCGAACCAGGTAACTAGTTTATTTTACTTACCCTTTTAATTTTATTTGTATATATTGATGCTACAATGTTGAGGAAACATCCTTGTGTAGTTTTTTGTTCTTACAAATGGGTGAGGCTAGAGAGTTAATTGGAGAATGATGACTAATAGAATACAAATTAAAGATTGAATAATTGGCAAAAGTCTATTTCAGATCTGGTTACAGACTGGTTTGCCAAACTAGGTTGCATGTGGTTAGCTGGGTTGATGGGGTTGACTGAGCCAATAAAATAATGTTGTCTCATGCATTTATCAATTCAATATCATTAAAAAAAACTTGTTGCCTTTTGTTAATAAAAGACCCAATGGGTGTAATAGTATTTTTTATGCATTTATCTCTCCTTATATGTATCTTTGCATGTTTTTATTTTATTTTTTCATCTCAGAAAAATTGAAGTTGCTAGAATGTAAGCTGTGGCTTGTTTTCTGATTACTTCACATCCATGCAGTTGAAGGAATACTGTGTGGAGGCATGCCAATTTGCGTCTTCGGTCTTGGATCTTTCTAATAATTCATTGTCTGGATTATCCCCTGAGATTGGTAAGGTTAGCAAGCTATATGTTTGATTCTAACTTAGGATCTAGTGATTTTATACTTCTATAAGTCGGCAACTAAGAATGTGGAGTGAGGAGCCTCAGTTCCTAAATTTTTATGCTGGTTGTTGTATAATGCAATTTGAGTATGTCACGTCTTTATGTTTGCATAATATTTTCATATAGCAAAATCCATCTTTTGTCTGAGGTAATTTATAACTACTAAATAATATGTTTTTTGTAATGACAGAAGTGGTAAATATAATGATAGTGAACAGTGAATATCTCCTTTGAACCTTTCATTAGCTGCTTTAAATTTTGCATTAGAGTCAAGCTTTTTACCTACAAGAAAGCAGGCTATCTTTTGAGTCTGTTTCTGTAATTCCCATGCTTTATTTGCCATTACATGTTGGGGATGGACATTGCATAAGTGTTTAGGTCTAATCTTCCTCAACAACTCAACTAAGCCAAGAAATCCTTAATTACCTTCTCCTCTATTATACTTTCTTTTCACCTTCTTTTCCTTTATTTATGCATCCAAAAATTATAGAGATGATCAATTGTTTAGTATCAATGAGTTAACATGTAATCGGTAATAATTTTTGTTTATTGTGTAGGCAAGATGACTACACTGAGAAAACTGTTGCTTACTGGCAATCCTTTGCGAACTTTGCGAAGGTGTGAAAAATGTCATGTTTTTCTTTTTCGCATGTTCAATTCTTCTTTTAATTGCCTATTTACCCAATCAATGTAATTATCCTTCAGCTCATTGGTTAATGGGTCCACTCCTGCTTTACTGAAGTATCTTCGAAGTCGACTTTCGGAAAGCGAAGGTATGTTGGTCGTTGTCTAGAGTTCGGGATTTTCATCCAAATTTGTTTTGGTTGATTGTAATCAATTTATCTTGTTCAAATTGTTAATCTCTAGCATTTCATTTAGATTCTGAAGCTAGTACAACAAAAGAGGATTTAATCACTATGGCAACTCGATTGTCCATTACCTCAAAGGTATTACTCGAAATTTTTAAGTCAGCAAGATTTATGTTTATTTTTTATTTTAAAAATTCATTTTTGGGAGGAAAATCAGTCTTGCCTGAGGTTAAATTGCATAAGGTTTTTATGTTATGAAGGTAGCCTTAGTTTGTTTGTATGATAAAATAGAAGAGCATCCATTATTATGTAGGATCAAATTAATGCAGCCAACTAAATTTATCCTTTGGACTTTTCCTGGGAAAGTTTGCCGCGTACTTCTCTTTTGGTAGACAAACTTGCATCATTGAATATGTAGTTCCTGCAACAATAAAAAGTAAAGAAAAGTTCTTGAGCATATTTACAATATAAGACAAACAAGTCATCCTGTGGAACCTAATGGTGCTTCTACTAAGGCACATAAGTTGTGGGTAATGACTAGTTTGTAATTTTGGCTAAATTGTTCAAAGAAAACAGTACTCAAGGTATCCCTGCTTTCCATGGTTATTTCAAGAGTTGCACCTGTTATTTTACCCTCAATATAGGTCTTTTCTGATAGAGTTCAATTTGCCGTCAGCCAAGAGGTGCATTTGTTAAACTAGGATGCATAGAGGATGAGCTTTGTCTCTCTAGCATTGAACGAGTGCATTTATTATATGCATAAAAGTACACATGCCTTGTTTTGATGAGTGTACTTTAAAATCTTGATATTTTGTGTCATCTATTATATGACTTTCCATTCACACGTCGCAGTAGTCTTGGACTTGGTTTTTAACTTTTTATGAGTTGGGGGTTAAGTGGACTTTGTTTTCGATATGTCCTACATCTTATTTTTCATAGACACAAATAGAAAGGATATTTTACTCAATGTGTGAATTGGAATGAATGTGTCATATCTGTACATCAGATATGCAAATTGGAACTTCTGAAGTTTGTATTTAATCAGTTTTTTTTTTACTGTTTTGTTGATTATGCACATCTTTCCTTCTTTCTAATATGCTGTTACTTTGGCTGAAAGCTCAGAGTTCATTTTAATTTATCTGTCAGTAAACTGAAATTTTTAACACAAACTAGCGTTTCTACTTTCAGGAACTTTCTTTGGAAGGAATGAATCTGAGTGCTGTTCCTTCAGAAATATGGGAAGCAGGGGAAATCACTAAACTTGATCTTTCTCGGAATTCCATCCAAGAACTGCCTTCTGAACTTTCTTCATGTGCCTCCCTCCAGGTAAATTTCTCAAATCTAATTACTAATAAAGAAGTGTATCAGTGGATGCTCTCTATACTGGTATCTTTAGCATAGTTACTAATAAGTTAACTCCTAAAATTCATGAAGACTGTAGATCTCCTTTTGTTAAACTTCAGTTTCTTTCAGTCCTATAGATCTACTTTCCGCAATAGGGCTGTGGGGGCTATAATACAATGTAGAAGGCTTTCTGGTCTGATTGTGAAATCTGGAGGAAGAGCCTCCTTTTACACTGAGTAGATAAATTTTCAGACGTTTTCAACAATTAACAGTTGATTGTATGCTTTCTGTAAATAGATTCCATCTCCAATGATTTAAGACTGATTCTAGAGCTGTGTGTATAGCTAGATACTTTTTTGCAAATCAATATCTACAGTTATATATTTGTTACCTAAAGTAAAAACAAGAAGTAGCTAATTGGCATTGGAGGAGTTCCATATCAGGGGGATTGTATACCATATGCAAGCTTGTATGTTGATTTTAGATCTTAAGCTTTTTTGTCAATTCATATTGCTGCTCTTGGATATGCAGACGTTGGTTTTATCCAGGAACAAGATTAAAGATTGGCCGGATGCTATTTTAGAGTCACTCTCTAGCCTCTCTTGTTTGAAGCTGGACAATAATCCACTCAGACAGGTAAAATTACATTCTGTAGAAATAAGGTCAATTGATGCAGTTGAAACATGAAATTAACAGGTTGTTTTTCTTTTGTTTTCACGCTTCTTATCTTCTTGCTAGTACTTTTTTACAGTAGTAACACCCATTCGCATAGACACATGTACTCACTCATTATCATAAATAGGTAATCTGATTCTAGTAACTGTAGTTGATCTGTGGTCCTAGTAAGAGAAAAATTTTCTGCCATTTAAGTTGTGAAAAATTTAAAGTACTTGTGACTTTTCAATCCTCATGAGTTTGATCTTGAAATAAGAACTTTAAACACCACTGAATCATTCCCACATTGAAATTGTCTTTATTTAACTTATTTATTTCTCTTAGGCAAGTTTTGCCTAGATGAGGTACCTTACCATAAAGTGAGGACAAAACTCCCAGCTATGACAGATACTCAAATATATGCTTGTATTTTACTGTTTTTCTATTTATTGATATTTGTGGGCTGACTACCCTCTCATCTACTTGATCTCTAGATTCCATCAGATGGATTCAAAGCTATTCCTATGCTCCAGATTTTAGATCTAAGTTATAACATTGCTTCATTACCTGAGAATCCGCAGTTTTCCAGCTTACCTCATTTGCAGGAGCTTTACCTGAGGTCAGCACATTATAGAATGCATACATTTTTGTATCAGACACTTGTTCCTTTTATATAATTGTATGTTTTGCGGTTTTGTTCAAATTTTGTGGTATTTATCTTCGTTATTGACTTCACAGACGAATGCAGCTTTGTGAACCTCCTTCAGATATATTGAGGTTACAGCAACTGCGGATCCTTGACTTGAGTCAAAACTCTCTTCAATCAATTCCTGAGGTAACATACATTTATTTTATAAAAAATCTGTTAATGTTGAGCTTGTCGTAAAATATCAACAATGCACTCCTTGACTTAATTGATTATAAGAGTGACTGAGAATAGAATTTACTTAATACATTCTGTTTCTCTATTCTACTCTCTTTGATCTATCGGACTAGAGTTCTATTTTTGTTTCAGCCTAAGTGAGAATTTACATTCTATAAATTTTATTGACGGCTGTAGTTGTAGTGCTTATTGGTTTACGTTTTGAACAGGTTCGTGAATATAAGTTCTCTTTGTCATTACTTAAATTCTGTGCAATTGAAATTACAAGCGTTTATTCTCATGTCTTTCCTTGAGTTGTTACTGAGAGAATATTGTATTTGTCATATGGACTAGACATCCTGAAAAGTGAAATATAGATGGACCTGTCAATCAGCGTATCACTGGGATATTTTATGTTCCTCAGATATCCTATACATTGAGGCTGTGTTTGACTCCTTTTGGACATATGCTTTCAAGTTTCAATTCATAAGATCTGTCCCGGATGAAGTCTCTACTTTTTTACCTGCTCTTTTTGATGCACTAATTGGCACTGAATCCTTGACATTTTTTTCTGTTAATTTTTGTTTGCAGGGGTTCCAAAACCTTACTTCTCTCACTGAGCTTGATCTGTCGGACAATAACATTTCTGCGCTACCCCCAGAGCTGGTCAGTGTTTGACAACTTGCACACAGTTACACCACACACAAAAGAGCAAAACAAAATAAAATTAATTTTTTTTGTTAAAGAAAAATGGAAAATGAACAAAAAGAAAAAGAAGAAGAAGGAATGTTTGTAATGATTTTAGGCATGGGATAACCATTTAGTAGAAGGGGAATAATCTTATCTCTAATAATTCGATGTGATGATTCTCATAACCTTCATGAATAATGTGCAGGATTTGTTTATCAGCAAGTAGCAACTTCTGCATTATACTATTAAGCATATTTTGCAATGGATTATTTACTGGTGTGCATGCATCATGATATGTTGTTCTGAATTGATCGTTAGTTATTCTAAGTTAAAAATTTTCATTTCATCAGGGTTTGCTTGAACCCAGTCTACAGGCTTTAAGACTAGATGGAAATCCATTGAGAAGGTATGATGCATTGTAATTTTATCCTTGCTTTTGAGATATTTATTTTTGTCTTGGGCTTGAAATCATTTATTTGATATTTGCTGAGGGTGAAATTTCAGTGGACATGGCATTTTGCACACTCTGAAGCATTGAATAACTAATTTCCTAGTATAAATGGGAAGATTATGAGGTAGCAAAAACCAAAATTTATCCGTTGAGAAGAGCAAGAAGCAAAATAAATTACCCAAATGATAGAAGTTGTATTTGGTTTCTTGGGAAAAAAGGTTGTCTTTTATCATATTTTAAAAGAAACTAAATAGATACCCATTTACCCATTTGTAATGCGCCCGTTTTTACTTAATGTACATAGTTGTCCCTGAACATTCAGAGAGGCATGTGGTACAACACATGATAGAATTTCCAGTTCAGAATATTTTTGAGGATAATTTTTAGCCAGGGAAAGTGAAATTAAAACTAGTAAACTATGATTTCAAATAGTATGATCTTCCAAAGTTGGAAACTTTAAACTTGGTTTCATCATAGTTTTCATTTTACTTACGTCCTAAAATGTTTCATTTTGCAGCATCCGGAGGACAATCTTAGATAGAGGTACCAAAACTGTTCTGAAATATTTGAGGGATAAAATTCCTGAGATCTAGTTTATTGTCCTTTGCCATCCTTTCTCTCTTTCAAGATTGGTTGAGTAAACGTACATCACTGCTTTGTTCTTATTGTTTATATGGATAAATGTAGCATTGACAATGAAAATGATAATGCTTTTCTCTGTAAAACATGCATCTTTAGTTGTTTGCAATTTTTCTTTTTTTCTCATAGAATGTCATTTTACTATTATTTTTATTATTTTAGAAGGTTGATATTACGTTTTGTTTCCTTGGAAAAATTTAATATTTTATCTATTTATTCTACATCAATTTACACTAATTTTGTTTAGTTGTAAAAAATTTTTTTTTAAAAAAGTTTAATATGCATTGGTTCATAGACAATGCTGTGCTTCAAATTTTGTATTTTTGCTAACAAAATTATTCCACCTTTTTTGTCGTATAAAGAACTTGTGAGTTTCTACATAATTACACTAGCCATTAGAATATCATCTCATGAATCTTTAAAGTTTCCGGCATATCCCCTCTTTGCAAATTCCAAATTTCCATCTCACAAAAACGAGAAACAGTACACAAATATGTGGATCCTTTCTTGTGCATTTGTTAGCCCAACGAAAGGATTCTAATTATAATAATATTATCTATCGTTTTAATGGTTTGACATTGTAAATCAACATAAATGATTCGAGACTCAATAGAGAAACAATTAATTGTAAATGAATATAAAAATTTACAAAATAGATGGGTTTTTGAATTTGTCAAATAGACATTCAATTAACATTCAGTTATAAGTTTTTAATGAATTTAATTCCAGATAATATAAAAAATGAGAAGATATCAGTTGTGGAAGCAGCCAAACAAATTACAACATTTACAATCTAAGCAGATTGCAAAGAATATACTAAATAAAACACATATAAACACCTCACCTATTTTTTTTTTTTTACCATCCAAAGTTTTGATAAATTTCGTAACTGAGAAATTTCTATTGTAGCAATTGCTATTCCGGAACAATTAGTCGATCTAGATTTACGAATTATTCTAGATTATTCATTGTTTCAATAGAAAAAATTAGTGGAAGAAGGGCCCGCCGATAATGATTGGGAAGATTGAAAAATTGAATGAAGGAATTTTTTTTATTTTTTATTTTTTATTAATTACATGAGAGTAATGCTTAGATTACAACTCATATTATATGAGATTTACAACTGATATTTACAACTACTGAGACTCGTTTACATCAATTCTGATATGACACCACTCAGATTTTAAACACTCTCAAATATTCGAGGGACGTCAAACTCCTATATTTGGAGAAAGACTGCCTTTACTCTCTCAAATATTAGAGGGACGTCAAACTCACATATTGTGAGAAATACTGACTTCACTTAAGCTCAGAGGCTCCAAGGACGGAAATATAAATTAAACCGCAATGCGTCTCAACTACTTCCCTCACACTTCAGAAGTGAAGTGATTTTTAACTAGGGCTAAGTTTGGTTTTTTTTTTTTTTAATGCATGGAGTTAGCTAAGCATTTTCTTGAGCAAACATAAAAAGCCAAAACTACTTAATTGTAATTAAGAAACAAAAAATGTGACACCCGTACAACTAACTCAAAATCACTGAGCCTTCTGCAAATTACCAATTCATGTTTCTCATCAACAAATTATTAATTTTGTAGTATACCTCTAATATCTCATCTATAGTTATGAAAGTATTTGAAATTGGTCTCGACTTTATACATTATAATTGCAATAAGCTAGAAACACTCTTTAGTAAAGAGAGAGAGAGAGAGAGAGAGGGGCTAAAAACACTCATAGTTGATATGGCCTTTTTTCCAATATAGGAAAAATTTTTACATCTTATTAAACTATCATACTTGGATATGGTAGGAAAAGATTGTGATAAAGTACTTAGAAAATTCACCAATATAATATGTTAAACTAGATGGTAACTGGTATTCAATTGTTTCAATATATATTAGATATTAGTTGTCACAAGGCTTTTCTCGTAGATGTGGCAATCCGCGTGATGGCTCTAGGTTCCTACTTAGCCAGCCAATCCAACAATGCTTAGCGAAAGCAAATTAAATACAAATAAGGCAACACACAAGACTCACAATGGAGGTTCTCGTAAGAGGCCAACTATACCAACCACAAAAAACAAAAAATAGCCAAGATCAAAGTAGCAAGAAGGGCACAATTGTTTTTTATGGAGACTTCAACCACCAACTCTTTTATTTTTACAAATAAGAAAAGATTACAAATAGTTCTAGGCCCTTTTGGTAGAGTGAATGGCGTCCTTTAAGCACAGAAAGCCTAGAATTTAGAAATAGCTCTAGGCATTATGAGCTTAGAGGACTCCACTAAATCTACCAAAAATGGGCTATGTATATTCTTGCTACTTTGATATTTGTTGTTGTTTTGTATGGTTGGTATAGTTGATCTTTTGCAAGAACCTCCATTGTGAGTCTTGTAAGTCACTTCATTTGTGTTTAATTTGCCTCGCTAAGCATTGTTGGATTGGCTAGATAAATGGGGACTTAGTGCCATCAAGGGGGTAGCCACATCTGAGGGTTACACTAACACAAAGCCTAGAACTATTTGTAATATTTTCTTATTTATGAAAATAGAAAAGTAGGGGTTGGGACCTCTGTAAAAAGTAATTGTGCCTATTCTTACTACTCTTATCTTTGTTGTTTTTGTCCTTTGTGGTTGATATAATTAGTCTCTTGCAAAAACCTCCATTGCGGGTCTTTTGTGTTAGTTTTGGTTTCTTTGTGTTTAACTCACTTTGCGTTATTGCATTGGCTAGCTAAGTGGGGACTTAGTGCATCATGAGTGGCTACATCCACAAGAAAAGCCTAATGACAAGCGGTATCGGGGAGCATGTTGACTAGAAATTCTTCAAAATAGATCTTAGAACCTATAAAAAAGCATGAGCAGGTAGTTATTAGTGCAACTAGTGGAAGTCATGGCCTTGAAATGTGTGCCTAGAAATGTGGAGATAATAGAAGTGGGCAGTGGTTGTTATGTTGTGTAGAAAACATGGAAAGATTAGCTTAGTTGACTTTCTTAATTTTTAAGATTAGTTGTCTGATTTCTTTGATTTGTACAGCTATTGCTAATTTGTATATTTCCTAAAATAAAAAAGTTAAATTAGGAATGTATAGTCCTATAAATTAACCTTATTGTACTGATTTGTTAGGTGTACTTAAAAAAAATAAGAAAATATTTTCTTTTTCTCTTTTGTTTGCATGGTATCAGAGCTATGGAAAAAGTAAGCATTATTTCACTTTTAGTTATTTTTGTTTGGTTTTTCTTTTTTTTTTTCCATGGTTAATCAACTCATGAAGGTTTTAATTAGGAAGACGTATTTTGTTTTTTTCCACTGTAAAAGATGTGTAAGATGTGGTATGAGAAACATATTATGATCCCAAAAATTCATCATAGATTTTCAAATCGGAAACAAGACTATGGCAGACTAGGCAAGATGATTATGAGGTTTTTGAGTACTGCAACGAGATAAAGACCTTATGGCAGGAGCTTGATCTCTGCTATAAAGATGATTGGGCTTGTCCGACAGATAGTGATCGTTATTTAAAATGAATTGAAGATGATTGTGTTTATGAGTTTTTGGTAAGTTCAAATAAGAGGCTTGATGAAGTTTGAGGCTAGACTCTCAACAAAATCCTTTGTCATCAGTTTGGAAAGTGTTTTCAGAAGTACGGCGAGAGAAAGGCTAAAGTAAAGTGATGTTAGGAGAAAAAAACATGATCTAAGTTTTAGCCCTAATGACAGGGGCCAATCACAATAATACCCTATCCCAGGCACGACGAAATAATAAAGAATAAAAGGTATGGTGTAATCATTATCATAAACTATGTCATACTAGGGAGACTTGTTGAGATTTACACAGAAAACCTACTAAGTGGAAGCTACGGAATTTTAGTCAATTATAATATGAGTTAAAAGCCTTCTACTCAGCCATCAAGGAGAATGAGAACACTACAACCACAACTATTACACCATCATTTAATAAGGAATAGTTGGAACAACTGTGTAAACTTTTTCAGTCCACACAATTGACTAATCTAGTATCTTCTTCTTATTCCTTAGCCCAGAAAGGTAATTATCTTCAATTTTCTATTTTTGATGTATCCACTATTCCTCTTTGTCCATCGATAATAGATTCAAGTGCCACTGATCATATGAAAAGATGCTCTAACTTGTTTTCTTCCTATAGTCCTTGAGCAGACAATAAAAAAAATTAAGTTACTAACGGCATTCTCTCGGCAATTGCTAAGAAAGGGTTAATTGTTATCTATAATGCTTTCATTCTTTACGACGTCCTTTATGTTCCAAACCTTTATAGAAATATTTTATTTTTCAATAAAATAACTTGTGATTCATAGTGTTGTGCTAAATTTCTTCTAAATTATTTTTAATTTCAAAAATTAGGTATAGGGAGGACGATTGGCAATGTTAGAGAGTATGGTGGTCGGAGCATACTTTAGTTTTATTGATGTTAAAATAATGTTATGGCACCGTAGGTTAGGTCATCCTAGCTTTCTATATTTAAAGTATTTGTTTCTAAACTTATTTCATAATAAAATTCTATTGCCTTTTCAATATAATATTTGTTAATTAGCTAAACATCACCATGCATATTTTCTTATTCAACCACATAAAACATCTAAGCCATTTACACTTATTCATATTGATGTGCAGGGTCCCTCTAGGACACTAAACAATTTTAAAAAAAAAAATTCTCAAAGACACTTAAGTTGGGTCTATCTACTTAAAGAAAAATCTGAAACAGAATATATTTTTAAAAACTTTTTTAGTATGATCCAAATGCAATTTCAAACAAAAATTTAAGTGTTTTGAAATGACAATGGGAAAGAATAATTTAATCAAATATTGGAGTCATTTTTCTTAGAAATAGGGATTGTTCATCATAGCTCTTGTATTGAGAGTCCCCAACCAAATGGGCTAGTTGAATGAAAAAAATAAACACCTATTAGAAGTAGCTAGGTTCTTAGTGTTCACCACTAGAGTTCCTAATACTTATGGGGGGAAATATATCTTATCAATAGGATGCATCAAGAGTTTTGAACCTTTATACACGATTGATAGTTTTTAAAAAATTATTTCCAAGGTCATGTCTAACTTTAAATTTACCTTCAAAAGTCTTTGGATGTGTTGTATTTGTACATATGCACAATCATAATAGGGATAAACTAGATCCATGACCTGTAAAATGTATTTTTCTAGGCTATTCTCCCATACAAAAAGGGGAATAAATGCATATATATATATATATAGTCATGATGGATGTTACATTCTTTAAGTCTAAAAGTTTTTTTTTTTAATCCTTCTCTTCAAAAGTGAAAAGATATTAATACTCAGTGTTGAGCTTGATATGAGTACTAATGATGCTAAATGGCAAAACAATTATTAAAACTACAATTTTTAGTCCTACTACCTTAGATAAGAAGGATAGAATGCCTACTTTAGTTTCTAAACGTAAAACTGACACTAGGTTAATAAACGAGAAATGCTTCAATGATGAGAGATTGTTCAGGAAAACTTACACTAAAGAAAAACATATTCAAATTAACAAAGATGGAACTACAATTCCAAATCCAAAAAACACTAATTCTGAAAATCTAGGTAAAATCTCTAAATCTTTTGAGTCTGAGTTTTTATTTATTCCATAAGAACATTCTGACCCTCTATATCTTCCTATTACTCTTAGGAAAATAATAGATTGTGTACTTAACATTATTTTTCAAATTTTTTGTCTTATAAAGACCTATCATCATCTTATCATGCTTTTGTCTCATAATTGTCAAGTGTTCATATACATATGTCTATACAAGAAACTAAAGGTTCATGAATGGAAGAAGGTTGCTTGTGAAGAAATAGAGGTTCTAGAAAAATAAAATAGAATGCGGGAAATGGTTCATTTGCCTGAAAAAAAAATTGATTGTTGGTTACAAGTAGATTTTCTCTATGAAGTTCTACTTAGATGGATCTTTGGAATGCTATAAAACAAGATTAGTACCAAAAGTATTCACACAGACCTATTAAGTTGACTATAAGGAGATGTTTGCTCCTGTATCCAAGCTACATAGTATTCGAATACTTCTTTCTGTAGTTGTTAATTTGGAGTGGCCATTGTTTCAACTGGATATTAAAAATGCATTTTTTAATGGAGAATTAGAAGAAGAGGTCTATATAAGTGCACCCCTTGTCTTTGAAGACAAGTTTTGAGTAAAGGTGTACAAATTGAAGAAATCCCTTTATGGACTAAATCAATCTCTTCGTACATGGTTTGATAGATCTACTAGATTTGTTAAGAAAAAAAGGATCAAAGACAATTTGATCATACAATGTTTGTAAAACACACAAATAGTGGAAAGAATGTTCGTGAAATACACAAATGGTAGAAAAATAGTTGTCCCGATTATATATATAGATGACATAATATTTATTAGGAGCAATAGATGACATAATCCCTTTATGGAATGAAGCAATCTCTTCGTACATGGTTCGATAGATCTATTAAGTTTATTAGGAAAAAAAAAGGATATAGTCAAGGACAATCTGATCATACAATGTTCGATAAACACACAAATGGTGGAAAGATAGTCGTCCTGACTATATATGTAAATGACATAATACTTACTGGGCGTGATGGTGATGAGACTAGTAGGCTAAAAAAGCACTTGGCATCGCAATTTGAAATTAAGCATTTAAGCTTCTTACATTATATCTTAAGCATGAAAGTTGTAAGATCTAAAATAGAAATTTCTATGCCACAAAGAAAGTATGTTCTAGACTTGCCGAAGGAGATAGGAATAAGTGATTATTGGTCAAGCGATATGCTGATGGATCCTAATCAAAAGTTAGGAGAGCTTTTCAATAGAGTTCTAGTTGATAAAGGCAAGTATCAATGTCTTATAGAGAAATTAATTTATTTATCCCATATAAGACCTGATCTTGCTTTTTCTATTAGTGTTGTAACTCAATGTATGCACTCACATAATTTGAAGGCAGTTTATAAGATTATCAGGTATTTAAATAGTACACCTGGATGTGGGTTGTTATTTAAGATGAGTGAATAAAGAAGTGTAAAAGTTCTCACAGATGTAGACCGAGTGGGCTCAATTTTAAATAAAAGATAAACCTTTGGTTATTATATGTACTTGTGAGGAAATTTAGTTACTTAATAAAGTAAAAAACAAAATGTGGTTGATATGAGTAATACTGAAGTTGAGTTTAGGGCCATGAAAAATAGAGCTTGCGAGGTGTTATGGATTAAAAAGGTCTTTAGAGAACTAAAATTAAATGTTGAAGCACCTACAAGAATATATAAAGCACATTGACATTCACAGGCATTTTATTAAAGAAAAGTTAGAGAATGGAATTATTTGTATGTCGTTCGTCACTTTAAAGCAACAAACAACAAATGTTCTTACCAAGGGACACTTTAGACTAAAGTTTAAAATTTTCATTGACAAGTTGGGCATTATCAATATTTGTACACTAACTTTGAGCAGGGTATAAAAACTATGGAAGGATTAGTTGACCTTTCTGATTTCTAGGATTACTTGTCGGATTTGTTCGATTTGTATGGTTATTACTATTTTATATATTTCCTAAAATTATGAAGTTAAATAAAGAATGTATAACCTATAAATTAACCCTATTGTACTAGTTGTTAGGTGTACTTAAAAAATAAACAAGAAAATTTTTTCTTCTTCTCTGTTGCATGCTCTACAACTTCCTTACTTCTAAATTAGTAGGCAGTGGTTGCCTTATCCTTCAGAAGTAGAGATGTGCTTCCTCACATTATGCTTAGTGTATCCTAGTTTTAGGGAAAAGAATTAAGGTAGCATAAAGTAACGTGCCAGCTCACCTTAGCAAATTAAAGTGTCATTTGTAATATGTTTATGTAGTATAGGTAGAGTGTACATATGCAGTGAATTTTTGGTAGAGTGAGTGAAGTCTCTTAAGCACACAAAGCTTAAAACTATTTACTGTGTGGATGAAATTAGAATTATACATAATTAGAATTGTATATATTAAGATCTATGTTATTTTGCGAGATTTGTTTCCTTAAATAGGTTTACTGATTTGTTTCTTTAGAATTAAGATTTCTAGCTATTGTAGTTTCGATTTTAAGGGATTTGATTTATTCCCTTGTAATCTATTTCAAGAGGAGTAATTCTCAATAAAATACATAGAAGTTATTCATTTCAATCATGTTTATTTACATAGTTTGAGCCTAAGGACTAATTATCTCTTATGGCTGAAAAAAGTCAACATCTCATTTGGTGACAATCGAATCTCCAACGTCTAGCCAATTTGTGGCTGAGCTTAGTTCCATCCCAATCGTTTTTTTTTCCAGGAGTGATGCATGTCTTCACATTACATCCCATAAATTAAACTACCTACAATGGGCATAGTCCATCAAGATTGTGATTTAAGGACGTGGCAAATTGGCTACATCACTGGTGAACTCCTTGCTCCCAAGACAACTAACCCATCATACAAGACATAGCTGTTTGAAAATTCTATTGTGCTCGCATGGCCCATCAATTTGATGGAACCACAGATTAGTCGTCGTTATCTCTGATTCAAGACAACAAAAAATGTGTGGGATGTAGCTCGTCGGATATACTCTGATATTCGAAATGCTTTTCAAATTTTCAAGATTTGTTCAAAACTAAAAGAGATGAAGCAGGTTCCAACTCTGTCACCCAATATTTTTCTGATCTCCAAGATATTTGGCAAGAACTAGATCTATTTTTTTAGGATGATTCATTTTGTGTGAGTATAGTGTCAAGCAAAGGCATAACCTTGAAAAGGAAAGAGTGTTTGATTTCCTTGCTGGTCTTAATAGAAATCTAGATGAGGTACGGGGTCGAGTGATGGCTCAAAACCTTTTCCATTCTGCTGACGAAGCCTTTGCAGAAGTAAAACGTGAGGAAGCCCGGCGAAAGGTGATGCTCTCGGATAACAAATATGTACCTCCACCTACACCAAAAGTATCTGCCTTGATGATGACTAAGACTCACTCATATGGACAACAACATCCTGATCACCATTTGAGCAAGCAACCATGGTGTGATCATTGTAATCGACTTAGACATACTTAGGAGATTCATGGGAAATGAGCAAATTGGCAGCCTCGGAAAAAGAATGAAGGATGTGCACACCATACCCAATCCAATCAAGACCACTCTAGTGCTTTTATTCTGTTCAGTAAGGAACAGATTGACTAACTATGCAAACTCCTCAATTTTTTCTTCTGTCAATGTCTCTCTAACCCATTTATCCAACTCTACCATTAAATCATGTTCCGTTGCCAAATCTGGTAAACGCTACTTTGCCCTAAATTTTCAATCTATGATTCAATCTACAAACCCTTGGATAATTGATTTCGGGGCCTCTGATCATATGACAGGTGGTTCTAATTTTTTTTTTCACTCTTATATCCCTTGTTCTAAACATATCACTGTCAAAATTATCGATGGATATTTTACACTGCTAGTTGGAATTTGTGACATAAAATTATCTCCAAATTTAATCTTTAAATTTGTCTTCTATGTCCCTACCCTAAAATGCAACCTGATCTCTATTAGCAAAATCACATGTGATAATGATTGTGTTTCTAATTTCTTATCTTCTTATTGTTAGTTTCAGAACCTATCATCAAGGAAGACGTTTGGCAGTGCTAGGGGTCATGATGATATTTATTACTTTGGTGATGATCACCCAAATAGTCAGCAAAATTTTTTTTTTTCTGGTGTTGCTTCTACATTTGTTTCTAGTACAAATGAAATAATGTTATGGCATTATGGGTTTGGCCATCCTAGTTTTTTATATCTAAAGAATATGTTTCCGTCTTTGTTTGATAATAAAAATCATGTTTCTTTTTAGTGTGAAATTTGCCAATTAACTAAATATACTAGCATGTCCTTTCCGCCAAAAGTTTACATTTCTTTTACTTCATTCTCTTTGATCCACAGTGACATATGGGGACCTTCAAAAATCACAACTTGCCATGGCAAAAGATGGTTTCATTTATTTATTGATGATAACACACGGGTTACATGGGTTTATCTTACATGATAAATCAAAGCCAGTCCCATATTCATAGTTTTTCACAAGATAATTCAAACTCAATTTCAAACCCAAATTCATATTCTAAGAACTGACAACAGAAAATAATATTTTAGTTCCATTCTTGGTGATTATTTGTTAGAAAAACCATCAAAGCTCTTGTGTTGATACTCTACAACAAAATGGAGTATCAGAGAGGAAAAATCGTCATTTGTTAGAGGTAGCCGAGGCTCTCATGTTTACAATGCATATCCCAAAGTACTTGTGGGAGGATGCTATCCTCACTACTACCTACCTCATAAATTGTATGCTAAGTCATCCCATCAATTTTGAAACCTCTTTGTCTATTCTTTAAAAAACCTACCCACATATCTCTAAGTCCAATACACTTCCATTTAGAATTTTTGGTTGCACAACATTTGTCTATAGTCATGCCATAATAAAAGTAAACTTGATCCTTGGGTAATCAAAACTGTTTTCATTAGTTATTCTCCAACCCAAAAGGATATCGTCTTTATTGTCCAAAAACTAAAAGAACATATGTTTCTTGTGATATCACATTTTTGAAAATACACCATATTTTTCTCCAACTTCGCCTGGAGGAGAAATGGAATAAAAGCTTCGTTCTAGGATATCCATAACCTACCTCTGCTCGATGTTAATTAATTTAGATGTCATTGTCTTTATTCTAAGTCAACTAAAATCGGTCTTCTTATGGTGATCAAATTTCCTGACATTGGAAACATGAGGAGAATCAACATTTTCAATATCTAAACAACCAGAATTGCAAGTCTACTCTAGAAGGAAAAAGTCTCAAGCAAATAAAGAAATCATGAATCCTACTCACAATCACAAGGATGAACCGATGGTAAAGTCTCATTCACCAAACGAGTCAGGTAAATCCAGTCATATTCCTGATCTAGATATGCCAATAGCATTTAAAAAAGGTGTTAGATCTTGCATTCATCGCCCTATTTTTAAATTCCTATCTTACTTAAATTTGTCTCCTTCATATCAGGCTTTCACCTCAAGTTTGTCTAATGTTTTAATTCCTAGATCCATTGAAGAGGCTCTATCTATTCCCGAGTGAAGGGCTGCTGTTCTTGAAGAAATGCCTGCCTTTAGACAGAACAATACATGGAGCCTGAAGGAGTTTCCATAAGGAAAAAAAATAGTGGGTTGTAAATCAATATTCACATCAAGTATAAGGTTGATGGTTCAATTGAAAGACACAAAGCTCGTCTAGTGGCTAAGGACTTTACTCAAATGTACGGGATTGAATATACTAAGACCTTTGCTCTTGTTGCTAAACTCAACACTATCTGAATTCTTCTATCGTTGGCTGCAAACTCTGATTGGCCTCTACATCAACTGATATAAAAAATGTCTTTCTAAATGGTGAGCTTGAGAAGGAAGTTTTTATATGTCAACCTCCAGGATTTAAAGAAGACCTAAGAAATCACATTGTTTGTAAACTCAACAAGTCCCTATATGGCCTGAAACAGTCTCCACGAGCTTGGTTCGACAGATTCTCTAAAGTTATCAGGAAATTTGGCTATATCCAAGGACAAACTGATCACACATTGTTTGTTAAGCATGTTGAAAAAGAAAAAATTATTATTCTTATAGTGTATGTTGATGATATCATTGTCACTGGAAACGATAACAAAGAAGTAGAAAGAGTCAAGCAGATGATGGCGAAGGAATTTGAAGTGCTAAGATACTTTCTTGGAATGGAAGTTGTAAGGACTAAGAAGGGGATCTCTGTTTCTCAAAGAAAATATACTTTAAATTTGTTGAAAGAAACTGGCATGCTGGGATGCAAGCGGAGTAAGACTCTAGTTGAACTTGGTAACAAAGGAAAAATGCTTGAAAGAGAATTCGGTTGATAAAGGACAGTTTCAATACCTAATTAGAAAGCTTATCTATCTCTCACATGCAAGGCCGGTTATTGCCTTTTTAGTGAGTTTAGTAAGTCAGCATAAGCACACACCATGTCAAGGTTATCTGAATGCAGTCTATAGAATCTTGTGAAACTTGAAGCAAACACTTAGAAAAGGCTTGTTTTTTTTACAAAGATCAATGATCAAATGGTGAAAGCATTCAAGGATGCTGATTGGGCTGGATCAATTGATGATCCTAAATTAACATCTGGTTAGTACATACTGTTATGAGGAAATTCAGTGACTTGACGTAGCAAAAAATAGTCGGTGGTTACTAAAAGTAGTGCGGAAGCTGAGTTTAGAGCTATGACATATGGAGTTTGTAAGCTTATCTGGATAAGAAGAGTGCTAAAAAAGTTGCAGATTGGATTTAAAGAACCTATACTGCTCTATTGTGGTAATAAGTCAGCAATTAGTATAGCTCACAATCTTGTTCATCATGATAGGACCAAACACATGGAGGTTGATCGAAATTTCATTAAAGAAAAGATTGATGGAAATATTATCAAGGTTGAATATGTGCCTACATCTCACCAGCTAGCTGATGTCCTCACAAAAGACTCTTAGAATAGACTCGTGAGTTTCTTGAAGGCAAGCTTGATCTGATTAACATCTATAGCCAAGCTTGAAGGGGAGTGTGGATGAAATCAGAGTTATACATAATTAGAATTGTATATATTAGGATCTATGTTACTTAGCAAGATTTGTTTCTTCAAATAGGTTTACTGATTTGTTTTCTTAAAATTAGGATTTCTAGCTGTTGTAGTTATGATTTTGTAGGATTTGATTTATTCCCTTGTAGAGTAATTCTCATCAATAAAATACATAGAAATTATTCATTCCAATCATGTTTATTTACATACAGTCTTTTTTTATTTATGGAAGTAAAAAAGTTATGGGTTAGGACATCCATAAAAAGCAACTCTGCGTGTTCTTACTACTTTGGTCTTTACTATTTTTTATTCTTTGTGGTTGGTATAGCTAGCCTCCTACAAGAACCTCTATTATGAGTCTTGTGTGTTGCTTCATTTGTGTTTAACTTGCTTTTGCTAAACGTTTTTGGATTTGCTAGTGTTGAGTGTTAGAATGTGTATATTTACAAATGAAAATATCCATAATTTTATGTATTTAAGTCTCTTATGATTTAATTATGTGTGTTATATTATAATTAAATATTTTATGTATTTTAGAGGCATTATGATTATTTCATAATGAATGAGAGATCAGACAGTAAAACAGATATCATTTTTTAACACAGGACAGTCGAAAATCTTAAGAGGAGTATAAAAGGAAAAATGTCATTCACATATATAATCTTGTTACGTCACGATATTGTTAATGGTCTTGTTCATGACACTTCTCACGTACATGGCGTTGACCGATGACGTGGCATTGGCCGATGATGTGGCAGAGCCTATGACGTGGCAACATTCGATTGAGCGAATGATGTGGCATTGACTGCTTATGTGGCGTTAACTGATGAGTAGGTATTGACCAATGATGTGTTATGATCCTATTGGACTAAAATTCTTATGAACTGTTAATCGGTGATGTGGCAGCATTTCAGTGAACTAAAATCATCGTCTGGTACATGCGTATACAAGATTATTTATAACTAAAACGCATCACTATTTTCCACCATCACGTGGGTTGACACATCTGTGTGAAAATTTCAGTGACAATTGGTATTAGAGCAAATGTTACATAACTTGTGAAAATAAGGTGGTATCAAAACACAGTTAAACTCAATTATAGGTGAAATTGATTTCAATAATCAAATAAAATCGATTCAACAATAACTAATTTCATGGTTTCAAGAAAGCTACAATACAAGAGTTACTCGTGTAATTTTGAAGGAAATTGAGAACAGTACACAGGTTGTGTGACTAGTTGCAAAAATCAACATGATAGGGGAGTTAACAAAGGATAAACTTGTGCATTTGGAGGCTATCGTGGGTACTTTATAGCCTGACTTAGAGAGTTTGACTAAGAACACGAAAATTAAGTCAATCTAAATGGCAGTATAAAACAAACTTGTGTTAAATTTGTGAATGAGTTCTCGAAGAAGCTGAACAAGCTAATGGAGGACGTTGTTGCATTAGTAGAGGTGCTAAAAAGCAATATTAGGGATCTTGAGGAGGAATTTTGATTATTGAAATGGGAAACACGTCTCAATTAGAGGATCGACCTTCAAAGGTCAAGGTGACCGAATCTAAAGCCTATATCGAGACTTAAAACGTTAAAGAGTTGGAGAATTTTCTATGGGACATGGAACAATACTTTAAAGTTACTTGACCACTCGAACCAGAACGCGGGTCACTATCACAAGCGTGCACCTGGGAGGTGATGTTGAGTTGTGGTGGTCAAGTAGGTTTCAAGAGGATGCTGCAGCACAACAATCAGTAATTGAATCATAGGACACACACAAACGAGAATTGAAAGGCTAACTTCTATTGAAAAATACTAGTTGACTCGCGGGGGAGGCTTAAAGCTAAAGCATACCCGGATCGGTGAGGATTATGCCAAAGAGCTCGATTCGTTGATGTTGGACATCAAGAACATGTCGAGATGAGGACAAGCTCTTGATTTATTTTAGTTCTGATCATCGACTTATATAGAAATTGTAGAGGTAGGTTATGAGGACTTGCCAATGACAATTACAATTAATGGCTTGGTGGGTTTCAGTTGTAAATGATTTTCCTTTTGAAAATAAGAATGAAAAGAATGAGAGGAAAAGCAATTCTTCGTGTGATTGTCAGAAAAAGAATGATAGACAAAACAAGGACAAGCAAAGAAATCCACAAGAAAGAAGAGTTTGGAATACTTTATCTACTATAGACCACATTAGACAAAGGGTTGGGGACGGTAAATATCTAGTTGGATATGGATATTGTCTACCTATGTATAAATCCATGATGGATCTGTCCATATCCATATCTAATATCTAAAATTGGATATGGATATGGATTTTATCTATACAAATATAGATATCCATGGATGTCCACCCATGTGTAAATCCATGGATGTCCACCACATGGTTGTCGTATGTTTGCGATGTGTGCACCTTTGTTCTTTATGATTGCTGATGATCGCTTCCATATTTATATAGATCATGTAGTTTCCAATATATTTATGTCAACGGTGTCAACATTGGATGAAGTTTCACTACCGACGATGGAATAGCGGTGGTTCCGGCAATGGAACAATGTCAACGGTGAATTTTTATAAATTTTCAAAACTTAAAATATTTTTCTATAATTTTGTTGTGGGGGTATATTTGACAATAATATTTTAGTTGAGGACAATTTTGCATTTATTTATTTTTAGTATTTTTACAACTGTTTGTTGATTACATTTTTCATTTTTAATTTTATAAAATTAAAAATTTTAAAATTGTGTTGGGTTAAATGGATATCCATTAGGTAAAAATAATTATCCATATCCATTTATATCCATCTAGATATAATTTTAAAATATCCATTTGAAGATCCAAAAGTTTTGGATGGATTTTATGGATATCCATTATAGAAGCGATCCGATTGCCATCTCTAGTTGTACAAGGTGCAAAAGCTAATGATTTGGTAAAGAAAACAAAAGAGTCTTGAAACCTTCAGAGCTAAAGTAGCGTCGTCGGCATAAATCTATTACAATTGAACAACAAAGATGTCAAGGTGAAAGAAGAATCCATGGATGAAGAGATCTTTGAGAGTGTCTGCAAAGTGAATTATATCGAAGAAAACAGTACAACGATGAGGGTTAACAGAGTTGAAGTAAAGACAATAATAGACACGAGTGTAACAAACCATGTAAAGGCGAGTTCGGTATTTCGCCTTAGGCTATAGGTTGCTGAAGTTAACATTATCATGAGTCTTGCTTCTAACCATCAAGTGGTTACAAATGGTATAGCAGTGGCCATCACAAGCATGGCCATTTGAAGCCAAATTTATGGTTATGGTTATGATGAGATTTGATGTAATATTAAGAAAAGAGTTCTTGTGTAATGCAGAGGTGTATGTACTACCTCGTTTGTCTGCATCTGGATCCGAGGCATGGAAAAGCCATGCATGATTAAATATGAGTATTATCTGAGTTTAAGTAGGTTAAAACTATTACCCAAGATTACTACCAATAGTTTAGATCAAGCAGTTCTGTAATGATATCGATTGTTGAGGGCACATTTGAGTTAAAGAAGGACTTGACAGGTACACTAAGGCATCCAAAGAACTTGCAACTAGTGAGTTGTTGGGACCTCGATTGGACAAGCTGCCAAAAGAAAAAAAAGGACCAAAGTGAATTAGAATGAAGGTTGAGTCCCTAAATTCTAACTATCGAAGGGCTACCAATAGTGAGAATGCATGAGTCATTCAAAAAGGTAATTGTTGTGGTGAACCTTTCCTGTTAGAGGAAAAGTAGCGTGGGGCATTGAGCACTCTAACATAACATGTGGTAGTTTGGTAAGAGTTTCATGGTTGGCTATTTGGTTCTTGTTGATGCTACTGGGAATAAAGGCATTGTTCTTAATTTATTGCTATGTATTTGTGTTGAGTGAGCATCATGTGTTGGGTGAGAAAGTGCAGTGTAGTGGCCTGAAGTGGAGGAAGGCATATGTGGCTACTAAATCTGTGGATACTTTATATTTTCTCAGTAATATTATAGTAAATGCAAATCTTTATTGTACGGTCTATGAAGAAAGTAAGTGGGGGCTTCTGTTGACACTATGACTTACGGAAAGCTAAGATGAAACAACTGGTGGCGGCGAATACATTCTCAGGGAGAATTTCTGGTAAAAAAACTACTGGCATGAGATTATATTATGGGCATCAAGTGGTTCTAAATTGATAGTGTAGCGGATGCGTCATGAGCCCAATGTTGACATGTGGAAATATGTTAAGGAAATAGAAGTGTAGGCTTTATTATTGCTATGTGAGGGTAAGGTAATGTCATACTTGGTTACCATGCCGACGAGTACGTTGGGTTTTTCTGGTGGGAGAGATTTGTCATTGCCATAAGTCATAATAGATGATGCTAAGCCATGACAATAATATAGGCATGCTTGTGGGCAAGCACGAAAGCAAGGTAAAAGTGATTCATAAGTTTGGACATGACAACAAGTGCTAACTATTGAGACAAGCACATGAGTGCAAGACAACGTTCACAAAGGCGTGCGAGGGCAACGGATACTACATCTCTCAAGCTTGTAGGCGCATGGGTGTGTAGGAACCATGGGACGAGTGCATAAACCAAGTGGGCAAAATAGGGAATGGCACGAGGCAGTAGCGCAAATGCATGTAGGCATAGCACACAAATGTGCGACACATGATGGCATGACTAGGCGCCAAATTATATGAATATGAGAGGCATTCAAATTATACACGTAGGCTATGTTCAGACATTGGCGGATGAGTGTAGAGCATGTTATGTTGGCTGAAAATTCTCCGAATGTGTATTTTAAAAACAAGCATGGGTAAATAGTTATTAGTGCAACTAGTGGAAGACATGGCCTCGGAGTGCATCCCTAGAAACGTGGAGACAAGGAAAGCAGGTAGTGGTGGTTATGCTCCATAACTTCCTTACTTCTAGGGTAGTGGATAGCGGTTGCCTTATTCTTGGGGAAGTGGAGATGTAATCCCTCACATCATGTTTAGTGGAGCCTAGTCTTGGGGAAAAGAATTAAGGTGGCGCAAAAGCAATGCACTAGCTCGCCTTAGCAAATGAGAGTTTCATTTACACCATGTATATATAGTGTAGGTGGAGTGTGTTTTGGGTAAAATGAGTGGAGTTGCTTAAGCACACAAAACCTAGAATTATTTGTAATCTTTTCTTATTTGCAGAATTAGAAAAGTTAGGGGTTATGGCCTCTCTAAAAAGTAACTATGCGTGATCTGGCTTCTTTGATCTTTGTTGTTTTTTGTTCTTTGTGATTGGTATAGTTGGTTTCTTATGAGAACCTCCATTGTGAGTCTTATGTGTTGCTTCATTTGTGTTTATCTCGCCTCCACTAAGCATTGTTGGATTGGCTGACTAGGTGGGAATTAATGCCATCACATGGGTTGCTACATTTACAAGAAAAGCTTGGTAACAATAGAACCTTTATAAATTAATAGGGTTGGAACTATATAAAATTTATTTAAATAATCGATAAATTAATAATTTATTAATTTACAGAGTTATTTGCAATTCAATTAACATACATTTAATAACTAGACATTCAATGTATTTGACCAATATTGGATATGAATTAAACTATGCATTCAGTTAACCAAAATAATAAATACATTGTACTTGCTACTTAATTAAATAATATACATGTTACAATAATTTAACATGGATTCATTGAGTTAGATTAAAAATAATTTAATTCATGTTATATTTAATGTATTTAACTAATCATTTAACCAAAAAAATGAACTTATCCTTGAATTTAATTAAATAGATTCATGTTAATTAACTCAACTAAATGTGTTCAAGGAATTTGACTAAAACTAATCTTTATATAAATAAATACCAAGTCTTCTTTGATTTCATATCAAATTATTTTCAACACTGTAAAATTTGTTCTATGAAAGAAATGGCCTCTGAGAACTTAGATTAATCCTTAGATAAAGAAGGCATTTATGAACTTGAGACAACAATCAAAGAATTGGGATACTATGATAGAATGGATTTAAATTACCTCTTGGATTTTAGATGAAATCATTATTAACATCAATGAAGATCCCGTTAAAGAAGGAGTTAAGGATGGTACAGTAGCTTTGGAGCATGTGATGGGTAAAAAAGCACTCAAAGTATTAATAACACTTCATAATTTTTTATTACAATTCGAGAAGTCAACTCCAGAACTTCTAGATGCAATAAGAAAAATAAGAGATGAGATTCAACTAAACTTTAATTTTAAGAAAAAAAAGGTAACAATAGATAGAAATGGCTAACAGGTCGTGCTGTGCCGGCCCATGCCCATCAAAGAAAGTACACGTTTGCTCGTTGTCATGGGTTTAGAGTTAGCGCGTAGCGTTCATGTGCGGCACTTGAGCGACCTTGGGCGTGTAAGTCGTCAAGTAAGCCTTGAATGCTTCTCCAACAAGCAAAGCACCACTACTTGAGGTAAATGCTATGAGAAGCAAGGGTGGAATGGCCAAATGTCTATTATACACACTTAGAAATATTACAAAGGTGTTTGTACAAGAGAGCTTGTGAGCTAGTGTGCTAGGAGTGTTGTGCGTGTGTGCAGGAGGTGAGTTGTTGGTGGGGCAAATGAGGGGGCTCACCTATTTTTTACAGTGGGTGAGAGTGCTTGGTTCTAGAGAATTCTACACATGTGGCAAAATGTCTAGGGGGCCAAGTGGTTAAACCTAGAAACTTCTAAGATATATGCAATATGTAGAAAACTCTAGAGTTGGGCCTTGGTGGGAGACTTACTGAACGCACCACGTTGTCTTGTTGTTTTGGTGGCCCAGTTTCTAAGCGCATCCCTGCTACTAAGTACATCCCGCCTTCAGTGCTGAGCGCATCCCGCTTCTAAGCGCACTCCCGATCGAGGCGGACTTTTACTGAGGGGGCCCGTGGGCGCGGAATTTTCCCCCGATCACGGGAGATTCGCGCGCGGCGTGACATCGTGCTCATGCTCGTGATTGTGCCGTGCAGTGCCACTATGCGTTTCGTGCCGTGCCCACACACGCTCGTGCTCGTGCTCGTGCTCGTGCTCGTGCCTACTCGTGCTGTGCCCACACGTGCGGTGCCGTGGGTCGTGCCGTGCCTAGAAGAAATAGCTCACTAAGGTTTTTTCCTTTTTTATTTTTTTAAGAGCGCATGCCAAGTTGTTGTCTTATGTCTTATTTGTTTTTTAAGCTTATGTATTTTTTTTGGATCCGTGTGTCTTTATTCAAATTTAATAGAATAAAAAATTCAAAACTCAAGTTTGTATTCAATAATAATAAATTGATAATAATAAGATAATGTAATATTAATTGATAAGTTTGACTTTATGGTATTAGAATTCTTTTTTAGTACTTAACAACACCAACAATAATAATTTTTTTTAAGGGTTAACTTAATTGTTAACTTGGAATTACGTAGAGTTATATATCATAGTTTATAACAATATTAATACATATTTATAAAATCATGATATTTATAATTTTATTTATTAAAATTATGAAATCAATTATTTATTTACTAAATTATAAACATAAATCAATTATAATTTTTTTGAAACTAAGAATTAAATAAATTTAAAAAACTTGAGCTAATAAAATATATTAAAAGATTCAATTTCAAGTTATTTATAAAATCGTAAAATTTTAATTTTACTTTTATTAAAAAATGAAATGTGCTTGTTGCGTACTTTTTCGCGTACCGTGCTTTGACCCATTTCTAATTGTGCCGTAATTTTAAGGCCCACATGCCTAAAATCTAAGCCGGCACGGCTCACGTATATGTCATGTCATGCTGCATGCTCTACCAAAACATACTCATGCCGTCTTAGTCTTTGTCTGGACACGTCTTTGTGCTTGTGTCTTGTCGTGTCTATTGCCAGGCAGTCATATTTTATGTAAACAAGTAACAATAAAGTAATATTTTATATAATTAAAATATCATAATCAACTACATTTGTAATTACAGCAAATTATTAATTTATGATTTAAATGGGACCACAAAATTATATAAGATTTTTTTAAAGAGTAGTATCTTATTATTTTATCAAAATTATTAATTTAGTCCATTAACCCAAGTTGGGACTGTGAAAATTTATTATGTAATAGAGATTATTAATTTGTCGAATATTAATTTATAGAAGTTCTACCGTATAAAATACAAAATGGTAGGATCCATTGCTTATTTATTGTTTTCACTAATTAAAAAATTCATATTATTCTCTATTCACTAATTAAAAAATTCATACTATTCTCTATGTAAATCATTAAAATATATAATGATCTAATAGCCAAAAAAGTGGTATATAAAATAACTATAAACTTGTGTTTAAAATTATGTCATTTGAACAACATGCCTATATATGAGTGATGATACAGTTACAAACTCTTTTACAAACTTATTTTGTACAATTTGATTTGGCGTTAACTCATTGGTTGAATAAAAATACAAAATAATAAAACCAATCATGTGGAATAAGAGATATTTAATTCAACTAATTAAATCATGCCACATAATTTTGTATAAAAATTTACGATTATATTATTACTCGTATATATATAGAGCTCTTCAATAGCTTCTATGCCTATTTATTGTTTTCACTAAATTTCTCATCTCCTTGGGTTCTTTTTTTCTTGGTCCATTATTTTAATTTTTTATTTAATTTAATTAATTTATTTATTTTGGGGATAAAAGTGTTTCCTAACCTAGGAGGAAACAAAAAATGAGATAACAAATATCAATTAAAAAGACTCAGTGTCCTGTCTTCCTGATAAATATATATGCTACAAGGCTTGAGAAATTAAAGTAGAGAATTACATAAAGTAAGATTAATCATTTAGCGTTTGGAATGCACAATAAATTTGAACCTAAATTTAATAGCACTTGAATGGCATTATGTAATAATCCAAGTAAAAATAATACAAGTGCTTATGGCCTTCTTCTTCATTTGAAGAAGTAACAAAGGATAGACTTAGAGGTTGTTTGTTAAATGTCTAAAGTCTGAAATTTTATTAATTTCAGACATTTTCTAAAATTTACTTGTTTGTTTTTTGAAACTTATGTCTGATTTTCAGACATTTACATCTGAATAGAAAAAGTAAACTTTTGTGACTTTTATCTGAATAAGAAAATGTCTGAATGACAAGTAAATATTATATTCCAAAAATATCTCTGTAAAATAACTTATTTCCTAAACTATAAAATCTAATCATCTTTTTTTTGTTTTAATTTACAAGGATATAAATGTCAAATAACCAAGTTTAAGATGTTTTTTATTGTAAAAACAAACAAGATGTCACTTATATTCATATATTAAAAAAAGAAAAACAAACGTGTCATTTAGATTTTCGTATTCAGACCCATTCAGACTTTAAAAAAATTCAGACACATTTAAATTTCAGATAAAAAAACAAACGATACCTTAATGAACCTATACATTACTAGTATTCTCCTTGAACGGTTGGTATTCTGCTGAGTTTTTGACTTATTATTTATAATTTATATAACTGACGATCATTAAACCCTCTAAAGTATTTAAGATATTTTCGAGACATTATTTATATCGCCTGACATAACATGAGAAATAAAAACAGTAATGCTTATGTGCATGCTTTTTATTTTTCCAAGCGGAGAACATTTTCTCAATTTTTTCTATGCCATTTTGTTAATTATTATTGTTATTATTTCAAAAAGTTGTAAATATGAATTTTTTATTCAGTCAAAATATTATTATTTTATTCTACATAAATATGTTATTATTAACTGGTTAAATAATATATAGATTGTGTGGTGGAAAAAAAAAAAAATTCCTGAATAAGATTGAAAGATTCTGGAGTTTTTCTCTACGTACATCATTATTATAATAATAACAATCAACAATCATCTCCTTTTTTAGCGCTTTCATTGACCACTGTTATCGACCACTGCTATTACTGGCAATGTAGTGAAGTTACAATTCTTCGTTGTATACTTGTATGCTTGCACAAATCGCTCTGACTTAAGATTCATCCTCCTCGTATTCTTCAGTTTTTCATATTTTGGACACAACCTTATTGTCTTGCGATAGGCTTGTGCTGTGATATCTATATTAAACTTAATTTTTTTTTTGCTATCAACTAAACAATTAAATCTAATCAACAATAAAATATATAAATTTTGTAGTGTACCTCCTATATCTCTTTAAAGCGCTAGAAACATGTATTCAATTTTCTCAAATTTGGTATTTCTTACATACATTTCCATATTGATTATCGAGGAAAAAGTTGTGATAAACTATTTAGATATAGACATTCACGAATATAATGTGTTCAGGTAGGTTGTAAAGGGCAACAAGTATTAAAGGTAAATAATATATATAACATAAATTTATAGAAGCTTTTGATTCCTTCCAGTTTCCCATAACTAAGAAGATTTGGGAATCAATTTCTCACTCTCTCCATTCCCAAATTTGGGTAGAACCCACAATTCCAATTTTAATTCCCACAGTAAACCTTTTTAATGATTATAGTTCTCTAATCCGGAAAATAAACACTATCGTAATGCTATTGAATTGAATTGTTTCTATAAATATCAAATTGAAAATTTGAAGGTCTTTGCGATATCTCTACTACAAGACTAGAGAAATTAAACCAGAGAACTTAAATATACAAATCTACCTTTCAACTGCAAGCATTCGGGTCAAGAACTGACTAATAATTATCCACATTGTCGATCACCGATCTCTCACATTTTCTCTAAACATCATGCACAAAAACCAACAAGGCAGTACAGATCACATCATATCAAATTACTCGGGCGTAAATATGCTTTGATTATGGTCAACCAGCTTGATTATACAAAGGTTCCGATTTCTGCATCATTCTTGTAAATTTCAAACACTTGGTCCAGTTGTGTTTTGAACATCATCGTCCAGTAAAATTCTGAACTTTAGGATCTTATGAAGGTTGGCAACCGGTTTTACTTGCTTTCTTGGAGCTTGATTTGAATCTATTATGCATTTGCCTGAAAAAAGGTTCAGTTCAGATGATCCTGCCTCTTCATGAACCATAGGAGCAGCTTCTGCAAAGAGAATCTCACATTAGCACAACTAAAGTAAAGCTTCATTGAGCGTTTGGAATGTACAATAAATTTGAACATAATATAATAGTCCAAGTAGTAGTACAAGTGTTAAGGAACCCTCTGCTTCATGAGAAAAAGTAATAAAGGATACCGTTAGTGAACTTATACATTCTTGGACAAGACATGCTTGAATCATGGCATCAAATACCCGATTCTAATTGAAGCAGGTACAAAAAGTGGCAAAATATTTTTATATTAAAAAATGATAAAATTGACTCAATACCTACAATTCACCTTTGATTCCCCTTTTCAGTCTTATCAAGTTCCCGATCATTGAATGAATCAAAGGAATATCAACCAAAAAAGAAGACTGGTATGACTACAAGACAGAATGATAAAAAGAAAACTGCAAATGGGAATAGTTGTCTCATTTGGGTCTGGCCCTTGTTTCAGAACCCTAAGGTTTTATGTCACAACAAAAATTTGACAAGGGGAAATAACTGCAATGGACATTTGATGCAAATATAACAAGTCCTGTGGTATGTAAATACAGAGACCAGGTAATCAAAAAACCAGGTGCACATTTCGTGCTTATGTAATAGAATTACTCTATGCACTTATTGTGCTAAACTAAAAATGCCTCCACCGACTTGGCAGTTCAACCAAGAACTTTAAAGAAGCTATATCAGATTGTAGAAAATAGTATAAACATCTCTTCAAATTAGATTGTTGATTAGCCCATGTGAAGAAGAAAGCTAGATCAAGCTATTTTATAAAGAATAATACAGAAACGTAATGTGTCTCACCATCTTCGGCGAAAGCAAAGCACGTTCCGATTGTTTCTTCATATTTGCCAATCTGGAAAGAGTGTAAATCGAACAAACTTAATTTCAGTATAAAATTTTAAACAATCCCCAATGCTTCGTGTAGTCATCCCATAGCAAAAGCGGAACAAATGGACTCTACTTAAAATCAAAACGTTCAACTTCACTCATTCTTATCAAGTTCTCAGGTCCTCAATGAAGATACAAGTGTCATACAACATATGTTCAATAGGTTGTGGTAGAGTTTAAACAACAACTAATTTAAGGACAGAATGAAGAAAAATGGAGAGAGAAAATCCCTTAGCTGCCAAGAACTGCCCTTTAGACCAAACAATCATCACGAGAAAATTGACTCTATTAAACTAGTATCACTATACTTAAATAAAGAATTATCTCATTTTCCATAATTATATAAAATATTGTACATAATATTTAAAATTATAGCTGATACATGTTTTGTGACCTCATATTTGGTTTAAGAATAGATGTAGTCAATAATAGGTAAGAGTGATGATATAGCCACAAACTCTTGTACAAACTTATTTTGTACAAACTGATGTGGCATTAATTCATTGGTTGAATGAAAATACAAAATAATAAAAATAAATCATGTGGGCCAAAAGATATTTAATTCAACAAATTTTATCATGCCACATCAGTTTGTACAGGAGTTTGTGGCTATATCATTACTCAATAGGTAAAATACAGAACTTTACAAACATTCAACTCACCAGCTTTATTTTGTTGTCAATAACCAAAACGGGATTCAAAGTATCTAGACCCTGTCATGCAGGAGAAAAATTGTAAGACAGGCAGCAGAATAATTATAGGAAAAGCATATAAAGTATACAAAATATTGCACCCATAGAAGAATTAAGAAGCCGTTATCATCTACATTAAAGTAAACAGTGAAAATGCGTAGGAAAGCATACATGTAGCAAAACTACTAAAAGCTAGTAATTGAATAGGATCATCACCAAAACAACACCTCAAGCAATGAAACTGCAAGTCAAATGCATACATGTACAATTTTTCAATCTGCTTAGCATATTCTCTAATTTCAAAAGATAAACTCTGCATAGGCCAAACGTAATGTAACAAACTCAAAGAGAGCAAAAATTATTAATCTATGACTACACGACAAGTGTTTTAAAAAAAAAATTACCACATACAGAAAGAACATAAGGCGCATTTGGTGGGATATCAAAATTTCCAGATAAAACATCAAGATCAAGCAAAACAAATTCTTCTTCATCATCCTCCTCATGACCCTGCTGCTGCATTGCATTTGCATCCATCACCTACACACAGGAACAAACAAGTACTTTTCAAGACTTTTTAAGAATTAAAAAAAGAACAAAAATCAACACCCAAATAGTAAGCTACCCATTAAAGAAAAGTTAAAAAACTTATACAAGAACAAGGAGTCAATCAATACAAAACGAATTGTGCAACTGCAGCACACAAAGTTAATTTGAAGTATGAACACTAAAACATGAGTATAAAAGAGGGAAGAAACAGAGAATTTTCACAGGCTGTTATTCGTGAGTTAGGGGGTTCTGCGATAATTTACCTGTATGGAGGAAAATTTTAAGTTTGCTGTAACGATTTTAAGCAAATAAGAACAATTGGAAAATATTCTGAGGAGAAGAATCCAGGGTTGGCAATTTGAGGCCCGGCCCAGGGCCACAGAAAGCCCATCCAGTAATGTGCGGGCCCGGCCTGAGCAGTACATAATTATCCAACATACAAAATACTTGTAATACTACATAATAAATCATAAATAATACTTTTAGAATTATTTAGCTAGAAAGATTATGCCAGCAAAGCTTTCTTATTCTGTTAAATTATAAATGTTACAATTTCAAATTTGTTAAAAATCTGAATGCAGAAGCATGTATTACAATTTAAAAATCGACACTGATGCAGAGATGCTTCCTGATCAATAAGAAAAGAAACAGACAAGCAAATTGTAACCTTGCCCAAAATAAATAAACAAGGAAACGAATAATTGCAACTTTATAATCACATTAATATGTGTATATATATATATTCAAAATCAATACAGAAATCATATATATTCAAAATTAATAGAGAAATTATATATATTCAAAATTAATACAGATATTAAACTTTTTTCTACAAGAAAAAAAATCGAAACTGGCGCTGATTATTTCTACCTCAGAGATCAATAGATCACGTGGGTATGGTGGATTCAAGGCTTAGAGTGGGCCCATTGCTGCTGGCGTCCGTGCGTCGCGCTGCAGCCGCTGCTGGTGCTAGGTTCGTCGCGTGCTGGCGTCGCGACTCGCGTGGTTGCCTGCTGGCTGCTGCAGCGGTGGGCTTGCGACGGTCGACTGATGATGGCTGTGAGTGACGCAGCGACGACTGAGGGTGTGCCGGTGTGGCTGGTGTCGGCTGTTTGTTTTATTTGCTTTGTTTAACACATTTAACGTAGGGTTATTGCTTTCGGATCAGGTCCTTTTTTATCCGACCATGGATATGGATATGAATAAATAATTTATTTATTAATTAATTGTTAATAAATAAAAAAATTAAAAAAAATTAAATTTTATCTATATATTCTCCCTAAAATATTAAAATACATATGGCAAGGGATACTGAAAAAATTCAGATGACAGTAAATTGGATCCTTTTTCCATGGGCTAGGGACAACGGGCTACAATATTTTCACTTTTGATTTTGATTTTTTGTTTTCTTTTCCTTTTTTTTTTAAAATATAATTGTCCGGGCTTTTTAAACTTGGCCCACAACGTACGAGCCCTAATTTTGCCCATATCTTTAAAATATGCGGGCGGAATCGACTCAAATTTTTTTACCAAAAAGAATTTTATCTTGAGAAAACTTTTTTGTCAAGTCAAATATTTAAAATTTTTAATATTATTTTTAAAATAATTTTATCATGAGAATAAGTGTGATTGTAACAGTGGGACGATATTAAAAAAAAAAGTCAATTGGGCTAGCTACCTCACAACATTTATTTGACTTAATTACTAAAACTTAAAAAAGAAATACAATAAATAAAGAAATAAAAGTACTTAAATTAGCCACTAAGGAAATGACTTGTGAGTGGACAGCGCCTGCACGACTAGGTCTGAGCTTTTTTCGCGTACCACCGGCCCTTGATGCGCGCCAAAACTATAACCGTTCAGTTCACTCTGACACGTGTCACATTTTCATCGCGTTTACACGAATTCCTCTACTCGCACATTAAGTGCTTCTTTCCTGAGTCGTTGATCGAGTAACACATGACGTAACTCTCGTCACTCTCCTACTGTTTCATCCACGTGGAGGAATGAAAAACCACCACGTGTCAACCAACACTGACAGAATCAGTTAAGAACCCAATAAACGACGAGCCGAATCAACTTATGACGGCTATAGTGAACTTTTCCTCTGTCCACGTAGATTCCTTCTTCGGTGCTCAACCAAACGACAACGACGCATTGTCGTATAAAAGGACTGCAAAAACCCTAACTTTTCCAAAATCAATTCCCAATTTTTAATCCTCATTTCGCCATTTTTTGCTTAAAGCAACAAGTAAAAGTAGAGTTCAGCACCGAAAAGCAACCAATTATTGCTTTTTATCGGCAAAGCTTCAAACTTGTAACATAATTACACTAATTTCGCTGCCATTTGTCTGATTCATTTGTGCTTAATTTGCAGGTGACGGGGTCTGAATTTGTCTCGTATTTACTATAATTTCATCTCAGGACGTGGTTTGGGAAACTGTGATTGGTTTGGTCTCTTCTGATGTTTTGTTATTTCCGATCAGTGTATCAATCATTTGTAAAGTTGGCATCTAGGCCCCCATTATTGAGCTCAATTTCATATGCTTTTCTTCCCTTAGATGTTTTCTTTATTTGTTGTATCAATTGCCTTAGATTTCGTCTAAAAATTTGATCTTTGACTTATTATTGTAATCCATAATTTTCCCTCAGTGGCTTTGAATTTGTGTACTTCGAGTCTTATTGGTTTTACTAGAGTTTTTGAAGAGTATAATTATCTGGTGAGTTGAAGGTGGGCAATTTTGAGCTCCATTTGTCAATTAATTGTTGAGGTGTCTTTTTGGAGTTGGTATAGTGAAAATTGTTGAGAAATGGCTGATAGATATAGGTCGTTTTCCATAGAGGAATTGCCCTCTCATTTGATTTTTGAGATTTTGACCTCGGGCCGGCTTTCTGCTGTTGACCTTGCGCATTTAGAGTTGACTTCTAAGACATTTGGAGGAAGTCATGGGTTGTACCCCCAAAAATTTCGGTCATTGGTGGATTTAGCAGCATCTCAGCTTTGTGCATTGCACAGCATATATGCGGGGATGAGTAGGAATGTACAAATAGAGCTCTTGAATCGGTGTAATGGGAATTGGAAGCGGGTTTTGAGGTTCCTGCAGTCCGTGGAGCATTCATCTGACATTGTCGAAACCTCTGCAGGCAATGTACTATTTCTTTGATATATTTGCTTTTGATTTTGATTTTTGAATGAATGATTATAAGCTCATTTGTAAGGTAGGTTTTAAAAGAACAAAGTAGCATTTTCATTTTTGAACATATTGCACATGTGTGCTGATAAGTTTTGTGATTGGAATCCCAGTTAATTATGATATTCTACTTATTTCTTTGTCCAATTTTATTGGATGATGGTTGCATCAAAGAATTAGGAGAAATGAAATTTCATTAGTAAAAGACTTAAAATAACTTGGATGATAATTTTTTTAGTGGATTCCCTGAGAATGTTATGAAGTGGAAACTCAACAGAATTTGCAGAGATAATGCTAGTTCAACAGAATAGCATGTCATTCCAATGTTTCATTTTCTTTTGCTACTCTTTCCTGCTTGTTATTCATCCCTACCCTTCTTTCTTCTTCGGTATACACTTGCTGAAGAGTTATGTTTTTATTAATTGTTATTTTTTTCTTAGCAGATGCAGATTACAACTGGAAGATATCACACATTGCTTATCAGTAATTCATCGGTTTTCTCTTGTGGTTCTAGTCTCTGTGGTGTTCTTGGTCATGGTCCCGAAACAACACAATGTGTGTCATTTACCCGTATTAATTTTCCATCTGCTGCACACGTGGTCCAAGTCTCAGCCTCCGAGAATCATGCTGCTTTTGTTTTGCAGTCTGGACAGGTTTGTAATTTTTTCTTCAGCTGGTGTTTCTTTTTGATTGTTGAAAGTGTGCTATATAACATGCTTTGGAAATTTTATTTTTACATAGTCACATGCCATAATTATAAAGGACTTTTCGAATTCATTCTTTCTTGCAATTCTAATAAAGCTGAGTTCTGTTTCTCATATTGTTTAAAATTTTTTGAACACCATTGCCTATGGGTTACAGATTTCAAGCTGATCCATACCTTACTCTATTGGTTCTGATTTCCTGTTATAAATGTAGGTTTTCACATGCGGAGATAATTCATCATTTTGCTGTGGTCATAGAGATACAAACCGCCCCATATTTAGGCCTAGGTTTGTAGAAGCACTGAAGGGAGTTCCTTGCAAGCAGGTAAGAGTTCACATCACTACTGTTGTATTGTGAATTTAATGTTTGTTAGGATGGATGGAGAGTTTCATTATGATACGAAAAGCAAGAATCATATGAGAGTTGACTTTAGGTCAAGGCTTGTGTCTGCATGTATAATTGCTTCTTTGTCCTTTGATATCAATAAGGATGGCATTGGGAATTATTGATAGTGCTTGAGTATTCCGTGTTTGTAATGATCCTCCGTTAGGTAATGGCCATGGTTTTTACAAATTCTATCTCAGCTCTGTGTTTGTAATGATCTCTCTGCTGTATTTGACATATACAGCACACAATACAGGAAAATAGTTGTTGATGTGTTTTAACTTCCCATAGGATTTCTGCTACTAAGCAGTTCAAGACTTCAGAAGCCAAGTTTTGCAGTGATACAAATGGACCTTATTGAAGGTCTCAAAGCCTGAGTGATTGTTTATATACTGCTGCGCCTGAGTGATTGTTTATATACTGCTGCATCATTTTATTTACATATTGAAGACACGTTTAGAAGTGGAGACGAAAAATCAATGATGACCTTAGAGTGGGTTTTAGGCCTTCCTTTCATGCTAGATCGGTAACCTCATCGCTGTCTTATGTGATTTTGTTTGTCTATTAGTGATTTTCGAAGAATTCTTCTTTTCCACTTTGCAATTGTAATATCATTATTCTACCATGTTTTGCGTCAAAATTAAAAGGATAAATGTATATTTCAGGTCACTGCAGGGCTTAATTTCACTGGCTTTCTCACAATACGAGGTCATGTCCACACATGTGGGAGCAACACCCATGGGCAGCTTGGTCATGGTGACACTCTAGATAGGCCAACACCAAAAAGCATTGCACCACTTGAGGAAGTTGGCTCTGTTGTTCAGATTGCAGCTGGTCCAAGTTATATGTTGGCTGTAACTGGAAATGGGGTAGTTTACTCCTTTGGTTCTGGTTCTAATTTCTGTCTTGGACATGGAGAGCAGCATGATGAGCTCCAGCCACGTGCAATACAGACATTTAGGAGAAAGGGCATTCATGTTGTTCGTGTCTCTGCTGGTGATGAACATGTAGTGGCTCTTGATTCAAGTGGATATGTTAGTCTCTGCTCCTAGATGATTTATCTTTTATATTTTTTGCTTGCTTATCTCTTTTGAGTGCTTGCTTTTGGTGAACCTTTTGTAACTTTCTTCTCCGCTGGCTGTAGGTATATACTTGGGGCAAAGGCTACTGTGGTGCATTAGGCCATGGTGATGAGATCGATAAGACTCTTCCAGAACCCTTGAGCAGCCTCAAGAGCCACCTTGCTGTGCAGGTTAAGTTCATTCGTAACTTTTATTATTCTTGATTGAGTATAATGAACGAATTTATTGTTTCTCATTTATTAAGAACATTACATGTCCTAGTTGTTATAACTGGGCAGATGTAACTTGTAAGAATTGCTTGAATCAGAATAATCATTTGTTTCCTTCCAATTTCGATCTCTTGAATATGTCTAGATGGGCCTTTTCCTCCCAGCATAAGATCCTAGAAAATATAGATACTGTAGTCCCAAATAGTGGGTTTGGTATTTTCACTTTTGCTTGCTCATCTAGTCAACCTAAGGTGCTTCCGTTATCTTGGTGAATAGAGCTATCATTACCCCATTAATCAGACTCTAGTTGGAAATTCCTGACTATCTATTTTGTGGATTATAGCTTAGTACTTGAGTTGACAGTCCTTTTTCTCCATTAGGATTTTAAAAAGAATAATTTGGACCGATTGATAACTAAAGCACTACAATAAAACCTATACAACCCATTCGATTCTTGACTACGATAAACCACTAGAGAACTTTTGGCACATTGCTGCTGCATTTAAGCATGGCCAGAGAACTGCCCCATTCAAAAAGTCTAAGTTTACTCGTGATAATCTACAAACCCTTTAGTCCAAGTTTTCTCAATATCAATGTCTCATTTATAGGTAATTGGCTTTCATTTCATTTTGCCTGGTGAAGTATAATTTTACTTTCTGATTTTTTGGCATGGGTTGGGGTAATTACTCCCAAAAAAGGGGGAACTAAGAGTTTGAGCATTACTTGATCTAAAATGTATTTGTCATGACCCAACTTAAACCTTGTAAGATGTTGTCCGCTTTGAGCCTTAATAAGGCCTGCATAGCTTTGTTTCAAGGGCGCCCGTGCACCTCGAAACGTGTCTTGCCAATTAAAATGTGAATCACCTCTTATAAACCAAGCATCTCTCCCGTACTTTGTCGATATGAGATTTGCCTAGGGTGTTACATACAACCCCCTTAGGGACTCAGCGTCCTCGTTAAGGATTTCCCCACCATCGTTCAAGAGGACACGTAGAGCTGCTCTGATATCATATGTCATGACTCAACCCAGCATTGGTAAGATATTGTCCGCTTTGGGCTCTAATAAGGCCCGTATAGGTTTTGTTTCCGGGTGTCCATACACCCCAAAATGTATCTTGTCAATTAAGGTGTGGATTATCTCTTATAAATCAAGCATGTCTCTCGTGTTTGACGATGTGAGATTTGCTTAAGTTGTTACATATACCTCTTTTTAGCGACTCGGTGTTCTCGTTGAGATTTGTCCCCACCATCGTTAAGAGGATACGCGAAGCCACTTTGATATCATTTGTCATGATCCAACCTAAACCTAGCAAGATATTGTACGCTTTGAGCCTTAACAAGAGCTGCGCGGTTTTGTTTCTAGGGCGTCTATACACCCTACCACTTGCTCCAATTTAATCAAACTTTAATCATTCAACATAATTACTCCACCCCATCACTTTCTCTTATTAACCAAATCTTTAATTATTCAACATATTTACTAACATAAAATAATGTATTCTATAAAATACATATAAAAAAATAATGAAAATAAAACTTTAATCATTCACTTACCTAAGTATAAAATACTCTATTTTATAAAATACATGTATAAAAAAAATGGAAAAAAAGAAGAGTACTGACAAGTTTTGGAAGCTAGGGCAACTTTATATAGATGAGATAGTGAGATTACACAGAGTGCCTGTGACCACTATTTCAAATAGAGATCCACGGTTCACCTCTAATTTTTGGGGCGGTTTGCAGAAGGAATTTGGGACGGAGTTAAGGTTCAACACTGCCTTTCATCCTCAGACTGATGGACAGTTAGGAAAGACTATCCAAATTCTTAAGGACATGCTATGAGCTTGTGTTGGACTTAAGACGTAATTAGGAAGAATATTTGCCTTTAGTGGAGTTTGCTTACAATAATACCTTCTACTCTAGCATAGGCATGGCACTTTTTGAATCTTTATACGGACGGAAGTGTAGGTCACCTATTTAATGGGACGAAGTTCGTGAAAGGAAAACTATTAGGACCAGAATTAACTCAGATTACTGCTGAAAAAATTAAGTTGATACAAAAGCGTCTCTACAACTCAAAGTAGGTAGAAGACTTATGCTGATCGATGAAGACGTGAACTGGAGTTCCAAGTTAGGGATTATGTTTTCTTGAAAGTCTTACCTTCGAAAGGAGTTTTCTGTTTTGGGAAAAGAAGTAAACTTAGGCTTAGGTTTATTGGGCCTTTTGGGATTCTGGAGAAAATTGGCAGAGTGGCATATCCAGTGGCTTTGCCACCGAGCCTTTCAAAGCTTCACGATGTGTTTCATGTGTCGATGTTGAGGAAGTACATGGCTGATCCTTCTCATATCTTGGATTACCAACCTATTCGGATCTCAAAATATATGTCATACGAGGAGCAACCGATGGAGATTCTGGACAAGAAGGAACAAACTTTAAGAAAAAGAGTTATACCTTTAGCAAAAGTTCGTTGGGCGAATCATTATGTGGAAGAAGCTACTTGGGAACCAGGCAGAGATTAAAGAGAAGTACCCTCAGCTTTTTTAAGAATAAGAGAAGGTTTTAAATGTTGAGTACAAAATTTCTCTTAAGGAGGGGAGAAATTGTAAAACCTAAAATTTGTTCCTTTTTTTTTTATATATACGTATTTTATAGAATAAAGTATTGTATACTTATAATATTTAAGTGAATGATTAAGGTTTCATTTCGATTACTTTTATATGTATTTTATAGAATATATTATTTTATCTGAGTAAATATGTTGAATGATTAAAGTTTGGTTAATTGCAGAAAGTGGTGGGGTGTATGGGAGCTCCATAAACAAGATTGTGCGCCTAAAGTGAATAATATCTTGTCAGATTTGGGTTGGGTCATGACAGTATTTTTTAACCTGCATATGGTTGATGTCTTGTGAGCAAGTCAATATTGGCTTGCAAATGTTGTTAATGAGCCTCAAGGCAATGCGGTTGCATGAAACCCAAATTTGCTTTGTGAAGTTTCCTAGGTTTCCTTCCTCTATATAAAAATATAGTCAGCTAATTAAAAATGAAGTTAATATTATTAGCTGGGAACACAAACTGTCATGCAATGCATTGGCATGCTCAATGCTCTTACTGACTGAGGGCAGGCTTTAGATATTTCTCTCAATGCTCAATGTTGAGACTGCTTATCACTGACTATTCTCCTTTACATCTTGTAGGTCTGTGCAAGAAAGAGAAAAACATTTGTCCTGGTTGATACTGGTTCTGTGTATGGCTTCGGATGGATGGGCTTTGGAAGCCTTGGGTTTCCAGACAGGGGAGTGTCAGATAAAGTGTTGAGGCCCAGAATCCTTGATAGCTTAAGAGCTCACCATGTTTCTCAAATCAGCACAGGTCTCTACCACACTGTCGTAGTCACTGACAGGGGACGACTATTTGGGTTTGGAGACAATGAGCGAGCACAACTCGGGCATGACACTTTGAGAGGATGTCTTGAGCCAACTGAAATTTTTATTCAAGAAATGGAAGAAGACACAGGTCTTGCTTGACAAATTGGGTAATCTACTGCAAGTTGCTATGCTCTGCTTTGTGGAGGTTAGTTTTGTGATATTGTTATGTTGATGATTGATAAGATTATTTCCCATCAGCTTTCTTGTAAAATTTCATTAACTTGTAACCTGAGTGCAGTGTAAGTCACTGTTGTATTAAGGAAAAAAATGTTGCACGCGATAGTTTCTTTTGTTCTTTACCTTTGTTGTGAACTATGATTTTTAGTCGTCAAAGTGCAAAGAATTTCCATTGACTTTATATTTCTTTCTCCTGCTTCTTTTCGTATATCAACTCATCTCTTCTCCAGTTTTTTGTTGTTTCTATTCTGCTAACTAGCTTTTAAGTGGTTCTTGTAGCCTGAAAGAGAAGGAGAAAAAGGAAAATGATCTATGGTTGGAATCTCACCAAGAATGCATGAATAAATATTGTTGGCTCCTCTTTTTTTTTAAAATTTATTTTTGCTTTCTGGAAATACTGCAAACAAATGTACTACAGTTATAAGGTTTTCCCTTCTCAAATAAGGTTGTTATTATTTTATACTATGAAAAATCAATGTGAAATATATCATAACTAAGAAAGTTGTGCTTTTGCATGATTCCAGAACATTGGAGCTTGTAACTTTGTTTTTTGGGTTTTCTGAATTCAGAAGCACTTTTTGTTATGCTTTTAACTGAACATCTCTATCATGTATTGATGCAGTGATTCTGCCTGGCCAATTAGTTGCTTCTTTGTAGATTCTTTAGCGCCCTATAACCATGAGATTGTCATAAATGATTTGGTCTTTGAATCTAACTGACAAACCCTTTGCATCACTGGGGATCATAGGTGCATGGATGCAATTCATTCATATTCTGTATTTACTTTAAATGGATCCTGTCATGTGAATTGTGATCTCACCCACATTCTCAATTTTATGTGAACTTAATGTCAAAAGTAACTGCCATCAGCTCAGAGAACCTGCTGATTCTTTGAACTCAAACGTATAACAGATTAGTGCACTTATGACTTAACTAGGTAGATTGGTGGAGCATTCAGGTATTTTCTGGTCGAGAGCTGGTTATGGTATCTTTCTTTCTAGAGATATGACGATTTGTTTCTTTTTCGATTACATTTTCTGCAAAAATGCTTTCCTATATATATATATATATATATATAGCTGTCAAGAGTGCCAGGTGCTTTTGTAAAAGCATTCCAAGTATTTCTCAAACTACAAAAATTGGAAAAATATTTGGTTACCTGAAAATACTGTTGTAAGTTTGTTATTACACTATTGGATCTTGCTTTCTTCTCTGTCGGCAACATAGATTATTGAGCGAGTCACCTTGATGTTTTGTTTGTTAAGAAAAAACAAAAACCCAAGTAGGCATTTCAGTTACATATCTTGCATCTTCTCAGAAAATATCCACCACCACCAATCAGTTTGATAACAATACAATTCTAGAAAGAAATTTTTTATTTTCATTCTCTCTCCCGTATTCATGATTGTTTCTTCCCTCATACTTACATCTTATGATCCTGTTTTGATTTGATCAGCATCAGATAATGACCCTTGAGATGTTACATATAATATGTCAAAAATAACTTGCGTGTTCTTTGAGAATTGCTGCGGTGAAAAACATTTATGCTTATGCCATTCAAGCATTTTCCGCAACTCAGCATGTGGGACAAGTGGCTTTGGTATCTGTATCCGGACTTGCAGAAATTTTTCTGTTTGGACATTTCTCAATCTCTCTGATAGCTTTCCTGTAGCTGGAATGAGGACTTTATTTTGTTTTTCACAGCTGTAGGGAGATCCCCTTGTCTTGGAAAACTTGGAATTCAGTTCACATTTAGATTTCCTTTTGGCTTTTTTTGCAACTATAATGTATATTAATATTATTATAATCGCCTTTGAAGATTGTGTGGATATTGACCGTCTGTAACAATGAAGGCTTGAAAGTTGAAATGGTGCTGAATTTTCTCAAAATTTTATAAGTAAACATCTGGTAAGTTGACTGGATTATACAGCATAAGTAAAACGAAGGTTAAGGCTATTGCAGTCCGCTCTGCAGAAAGATTCCGCAACAAACACAGAGAGATCCTCAATCTGAAAGTACGCATATATCTTCGTGGACAAAAGTAGAACAGAATCAGCTTCAAGCTCCTTAGTCCTTATCTAATACAGACTAATTAAAAATTCAAATTGATGGAATCCTGGGTACCTTCCACTGTCTGTAGGACCACACAATCACCTTGTTGATTTTCATTATGTTCAAAATCTACCCTCATATTTAAACTTCCAGGCTTGAACGCTGATGAGAAGTTCTTTCTTGTAAAACAAAAAGTCCATTTATGTTTAAAAAGTGGGACACGGCTAAATTGCAGAAGCTGCAACTAACAGCCTTGGCATTTTGACCTTGCATCAACAGCTCCCTTGCCCCCCCCCCCCCCAACCCCAACCCAAAAGAAAAGCACACAGCTCCCTTGCCTAGGTTGCAGCAGCACCAACACCCGTGCAAGATCCCCATTGGCTATGTTTCTTGCAAAAGCTGGAGCATAGGAAGCTCCTGAAAAGTGCTTTTAGTGCTATTTGAAAAAGTTCATCTTTGAGATGAATTTTTTAAAGATTTTTTTTTCAATTAAGTAAATAAATATGTAAAAGTAGTCTTCCCTCTCTAAATGAAAATGAAAAAATGAAAGTGAAGTAAACATTTCTCGAATATTTAAGAAAATTAAAATTTAGGCTCTTATTCTAGTAACTATCTAATTGTAAATGTATCATTAAATATTGAATTATATTCTTAGACATTAATCCTTTATAAATAAAAAAATAAAAAAGTTCATCTTTTAATGTTGGTTACTTGTAGTGCTTCTTGACAAGAAAACACTATTAGTTTCTTTTTTCCAGAAAGCCATAACCAAAGCATCTGCACAAACACAACCTAATAACAACGTGATGATGATCAATAAAAGCGTGGCCAAGCAATTAAGTTTTGGGGAATCCCATGCCCCATCATCCAGTGTTGCAGCCCATAAAAGGAAGATAAAGCGGAAAGCTATTTGTAATTTGGGTGTTGTACATTGTCACCGCAGAAGCTGTTGGCTAAAATAATACACAAACAGACACATGCTGTAAAAGACTTTATGTACAACACTTTAATCCAACAACCATCAGGAAATCCCTTATTAAAGATTAACTGAGCGCACATGTGATGGTGATTCACCCCATGCTTGTATCTCCTTTTTTGTTTTTGTTCCTTGATTCTTATCCTTCTTTAATTGATTTCACCAACTACTAAGCACATGATAAAATCCGCAAACGTGAACATTTTTTGAACCATGAGCCAATATTGAACATTTATCTTTCTTTGTAAAATAAGCATAAGCAGCAATCAACATTAGAATCTCCTTTCGCCTGCTTTACTACAACTCAGCTTACAGGATCAGCAACACAAATTGATACCAGAAAACTACAAATGCGGAACAACAGAATCATACAGACAACAACAAACTCTTAAACTCGGAACTCAAATGATTAAAAACAAAAAGGAGTCCCATATTCACACAACATTCCTAACAATTTATTTTCCACTCTGTCATCTTCATCACAAGCCCTGTCAGCATCCCGGACCCATCAGATGATAAGCTAAAACGTTGCTAAAAAGCTCGTCATCTTTTCAGGCCATAGTCTCTAAATGTTTCCTGAAAACTTTTAACATGTCAGAAAATGTAACAATCCCAGTTAAGGTACAATCATCTTCTATAACCCAAACATAAGTCACTCTATGAGCAATTGCCTGAATCATAACTGCCACAAGTGAACTCTTCGGGTCACACACTATTGCTTCAGCCCTTCTCACCATTCTCGCAGAATAGCTCATTGATCTGCTATGTTTCCCTGATCTTGTCAGCTTAGAAGTCGCCGTTGATTCCTCATCCGAAGATGAAGATGAAGATGTCGACAAGTATGGCATCAAGCTTGATGACATATCAAAATGTTCAAGCATTCCTTCTAGGCCTTTATCCTTGAGCCTTTCTTTAACAACCCTTACAAGGTCTTCTGGGGGACCTCCACAGTCAATGTAAGCCATGAGGTCTCCAGCTGACAGGGTGGTGATGGCTGCGGCGACTGTCTCATCACAGCATCCGAGCGTAGAGGGCGAGATCTCACCGATCAGAAAACCATCACTATCAACAACGGCCACAGAAGTTTGATCAATGAGTGACCGAGAAATCGCTTCAAGGGCCAATGAGGCAGGGGAGTGATAGTCCACAGCTACAACATCAGTACTAATAATGCCTAAACTGTCAATGGAGAGTGCAGGGATCGGAGAGAATAGGCCAATTGAGCTGAGAATGAACCGAATTATGTCTTCTTGAGTCAGCCAGCAGAATTCGCGGCCGTTGTGGTTAGTGAGGCTGCTTGATGGCAGCTTCTGCTGCTGTTTTCTCTTGATACTAAGCCTATTCTTGATTGGTACTACCAAGTTCTGAGCACCTCCAAGCATCAGATCCATGGCTTCCAGTAAGCTGCCGAATCAGAAACAGAAACAAACATCAACATTAATTAAGCTGCAATAAACATTAAAACTGAAACCTTCAGTTTCAAACTTCAATTGCATTAAATTCGTTCTAAATTGAATGAGCGAAAAAGAAAACATCCAATTCTAAAATCTAGCATTTGTCAAATGATGCAATCAGATTCAAATTAGGACATGTTTGGACAATTAATCAAAAAATGAAATTTATGGAAAATAGGAACGACAATAAAACTCTCAAAATTAAACAGAAAATCATCCCAGAAAAAGAGTCAGTTACCTGCAAGATGGTTCCACATGCATAACCAGAGGAGGAAGCAGCTGAGGCAAGAGAACAGAGACAGGTTGCTTCAAGGCAAGAGAAGGGGACAAGGAGTTGCTATCTTTACAAAGATAACAAATCACATCAACCATACAAACTTTGCCAACGCACTGGCATTCACGCGCATCAGCCACCTTGCGATGATTGCTACAACAACTACAATCCCACACGCTTATGCAGCTCTCGTCGGAGTTTTTCAACGCGGAAAGAGCGTCGGCAATGGTGGCGGATATCGACAGAGCTCTCAGCGCCGGCTTGCCGAGACAGAGGTCAGATACCTCATTTGCCAGTAAGCTCACTGCCATGCAAAGACTGATTTCAACCTGAGGAACGGTTAAAAGGGTTGTTGGCTTTCGAGGGGCTGGTGAGGTTTCCGGAGGCGGAGGTGGCGGCTGTTTGCGACGGCGGCGGCGGCGGAGAAGGAAGAGGAATTGATGAAATTTTTAGGGGGCGGAATGTCGTATTTATAATAGAAGATGGTCGGTTCGTATATGGTGGGTACTTACGCGTACTAAAACTAATGTGGGGTCCATTTGTTTTTCTTTTGTTTTTATATGGTATTAATGAAGATTTATATGTCAATTTGTTAAGCTGCTTTCGAAAAGTGTGATTATTTTTCCTTTTTTTTTTTTCAAAAAAGTTAAAAGTGCTTTTAGATTATAAAAAGTACTTACTTTTAATATACATTAACATTTTCAAATTAGGTTAACAATGGGTCTTTTGATGATCATTTTTCATTCACTTATTGTCATCATGTACATTTCATGAATAGAAAAGGCCTAAATTTTAAAGAGCATTTGTTAAAAAAAAATTGAAAGGACAAAAGATTCTTTGTTGTAAAATTGAAATTAACACAATGTACTGCCGTCTCACAATTATCTATTGTTGTTTTTTTAATTTTAATCTAATTTTTAAAATATATCTGTTTCTGTAATGAAAAATATATCTTATAAGTGCATAAGGTACTCCACTGACTTATATTTCAAACATCAGTACTCCAATGACATCACATTAGAATTTTAGAAAATAGCTTATTATTATTTTTTAAATAAACTCTTTTATAGAAAAAAAAATATTCTAAAGAAGAAACTATAACTTACTTATTAAAAATTTGATTTTTTGTTTTTAATTATAGTATCAACGTTGCAAAAGAATTGTACAATATTTAAGATAATTTTTTATTTATTTGAGATTGCTTTTAATACAAAGAAAGTTTTTTGAAACATGAAAATGCATCATAAAAACACTTCCTAAGAAATCCCACGCTGCCGCGCGCCTTCAGTTTGCTGCATTTATGTATGTGCTTCAAATGTTCAATGTTTTTCTATGTATAAATATCCCAGAAGAAGCAAGTGGCCGTATAATTGTTCATATAAATGGTTTCAAATTATTTAAAATAGCTTGATCTAGTGCGCGCTATTGCATATATTATAACATACGATGGTATGGAAAATGAGTTTTTATTTGAGGAGCTTCGCCGTGAGATATACCATTCTCAATAAATACTCGCCATATGCATTGTCGTGCACCATAACGTGCATAATGGCACGCATTAGATCTCATCCCATATTTTAAATTTATTTATTTATTTATTTGGTAGAAAGTCGAAACATTACCTATAGATTATAGATTATATTGACTATTATATTATTTTATTGTCGCATAAGATTCATATGGATTTTATATAATTGGTGAAACAAGATTATAACTTTTTCAACTATTTGTAAATGAGTTTACAAACCTTGGTTGGCTTTGTGTGAAAAATCTATAAATTGTTTACGTAAGACTAAGCTAGCGCTTACTAGATTAATCAATTTAATTATTGGGCAGTTGCGATGAAAAGCTAAACAATTTAATTAAGTTCGTTGTTGTTGCATTTTTTTGATCCCTCTATTTTTGTATATTTTGTGCTGTCTTGATAGCTTAGTGGATTCCTTAGATGGTAGGAATGTAATTAATGTTCTTGTATGAATTCACTTAGTCGCTTCTTGGTTTACGTTGACACTTCTTTTATCTTACTTTCCCGTAGTTTTTGAATTTCTCCTGATTTATGAGCTAATATCTCCATAACTATTTAAAGTAAGACAGATTTCAAATAATTTATATGTTAGAACTAGAGTTGATAAAATTTGGCATGACCCGATTACCCGACACAAACGTGACGCGAATAAATGGGTATAGATTGTTAAATTTGACACAATTATTAAATGTGTTGGGTGCAGGTTGACACGGTTTTTTTGGGTATCGGATTAGGATTAAAGTTTTTTACTTATTTATCCTATTAATAACATGGTTATATTTTATATTCTAAATTAATTTATAGGTTATTATAATCAAAACTAATGTTCCATGAATTCACTTAGTCGCTTCTTGGTTTACGTTGACACTTTTATCTTACTTTCCCGTAGTTTTTGAATTTCCGATTTATGATAATATCTCCATAACTATTTCAGTAAGACAGATTTCAAATAATTTATATGTTAGAACTAGAGTTGATAAAATTTGGCATGACCCGATTACCCGACACAAACGTGACGCGAATAAATGGGTATAGATTGTTAAATTTGACACAATTATTAAATGTGTTTGGTACAGGTGGACACGATTTTTTTTCATTTCAGATTAAGATTAAAGTTTTTGACTTATTTATCTTATTAATAACACGGTTATATTTTATATTCTAAATTAATTTATAGGTTATTATAATCAAAACTCAAATATTGGACATAATTTGCCTTCTTTTTTTTTTTTTTTTTTTATGATGCAATATTAGATATTATATAAAAATATTTAAAAATAAAGGTCATGAATTTAACACTTTTTAATATTTCTATCTACCTTGACCTTGATTGTTGAAAACAATTGGCATAGGTTTGATGAACTAAATTGATCAATTTTAACAAATAAAATTGAATTTAAAAATCCTATTAATTGATTTACTAGCTAATATAGAGTAGGTTGCCACAAAAACAAGTTATTCTATATTTTACACCTCGGATTAAAATCTAGAATATTTTTTTATTATTTTTTATAATGTTTTATTAATATTACATTACAAGTAAGTTCAACGGAAGAAATTTGCTCCAAGGAAAGTGGGGCAAATACTCTCAGGGGCTATAACTTAGAGAAATTATTGATAAAAAGGAGACCATGACAATATACAAAAACAAAATCTTTAGATGTGGTTTTATTATCAATAATATTATGTTTGTTTATTTGGGATACTTAGTTTGTATCTCAACTGATGCGGTAAATGACATGTCACTATTTAATCGATTCAAGTAATAGATAATTATTAAAAGATATATAATGAATTTCTATTGGTGACACATTAATTAAAATGCGAAGTAAATATTCGAACTAAATCAACATAACATCACTCTTTTACTATTTATTTAATATGATGACAATAATAATAAAGAAGAAGAAAAAAACACTTAGCGATGTCGTTCCTGTCACCATGATGTTCCTTTATCATTTCTGGAGAAATTACACTACATAACACCAAAACCCCTTTAAAGAAACAATGCATGAATTTGATATGCAACAATTTAAACCATAAAACACACCACCACTAGTTTCATATTTACATTTCTGAAAAACATTTTGGCAGCCTATTTTTAAAATCCTGCAGAACATGAAACCAATACACAAAAAACACCTTAAGGGCATGTTTGGCAGCCCTCATTACACGGTATTAGCACTCCTCATTGTATTAAAATTATATAATATCGTGTTTGGCAAACATTTCGCATTGTATTAGAATGTAGTAAAAAATATTTATAATGCGGTCAAACCTGCATAAATCAAACCCGTGTGAGAGTCGTGTTTATGCGGGTTTGTAACCCAAAAAAATTTGGAATCGTTTTTTCTTGCTCCCTTTCTTTGTGGCTCTCCGTGCATTTCCAAACCGCCATTCCACAACTCAGCTCAACATCGCCATCGTGCAGCACCAGTGCCTCCACGCGATCTGCCTCCACACAACACCTGTCACAACACCGGCAGCACTTCCAACTCCACCGTCATGCAACACCAGCTTTGCCACCACTCCACACACCGGCAGCACTTTCAGCTCCACCATCGTGCAACAGCAGCTCTGCTACCACTCCACACAGCCACTGTCACCGGCAGCACTTCCAGCTCCACTGTCCAGCTCCACCGTCGTGCAACACCAACTCTGCCACCACTCGATTTGCCTCCACACAGCCACTGTCACATGAAGAATTATGATTTTTTTAACTTAAACTAAAAAAATTAAATTTCTAAAATTTGAGAATTCTATATTTAATATTTTTGTAAATACTAATAAATTTTATTTTCTAAACATATAATTTAAATTTCTCATAAAAAATATTAGTGCAGTACAGTGAAGTACCAAATATAGTATAACTAAAAATTAATATAGTACAGTATAACATCAAACGCTGTACAATATTATTATAATACTATACTAATGCAATACAGTATAATATAATTCACTTGCATTAAAATAATATAATATAATATAATACAATATAGTGCACCAAACACATTCTAAGAAAAAAAAACCCCAATTCTATCCATGGCATGGGTTACAAAAAGATATAGAAGTTTAAAGGATATTTTGATAGTCTCCCTTTTCCCACAAAAAATATGAACAAAAAGTTTTTGTTCGAAACACATGTTCTGATGTTCGATCGAATGATTTAAAAAGCACATAGTTTAAGTTTATATAGACATGGGGGACCCTTAATTATCTTGAAAGAAAAGTTGCAATTTTATATCACTAACAAAATTAATTTGATTGAAATGTCAACTACTTTGATTCCAATCACTCATGATATGATCTAGAAATAGCCGCACCATGTTTTTCAAAGCTCTTCTCTTATCTTAGATAAAGTTCGGCGGCCACTAATCTAGTTGAGTTACCAAAATATCGTGAGTTGAAATAAAAGATTTTGAAGGTTGAGCCCTATTTAAATGAGTGGAAAATAAATTTGAGTGATAATACAAGTATAAATTATTATATAAATTTATTTTGTATAAATTGACGTGGCATAAATTTATTGGTTGAATGAAAATATAAAATAATATAAATAAATCATGTGAGTCAATAGATATTTAATTCAATTAATTTTATTATGGTATATCAATTTGTACAAAATAAGTTTGTACAAGAATTTATGACTATATCATTACTTAATAAGAATAAGATAGGTAAATTTGGGATAGCCACGCTCCAAATCAATAAGATTAACGCCACTGCATCTTTAACCAACTTAATTCACGTTAATTACACATGTAGATAAAATTAATTAATATTAATTAACTGAAGCTGTACATGTTCTTTTTTTTAATGCATCAAATTGGCTTGTGTCTGTCAAACATGAAGGTGAGGGTTCTCGAATTCAATGCGGAGGCCTAACATGATTCAATGGAAATAATTTCAATAATAATAAAGTAGATTTCGATGTATTGGTGTAAATTTTCAGGTTAGACCCTTAAATTATGCCATAATTGTATCAATTTAAAACACTTTTACACAAATTAAATAATTCTCCTTTTTGAAGTTGACGTGAAAGAGAATGATTTATTATTACTTTTGTTATGTAGGCCAAAACAATTGAGCTCTCCCTTGAGAATTTTAAAATTTATAAACACAATTAATGCATCACTCCAGCAGTCCATACACACGTTATTTAATAAACTTACATAAAATAAAGCAAGAATATCCCAATTCACCAAAAAGGCAACGCTTATGTTACAAATAATGTAACAAACAATCAATGCATAGAGGCCATTGATTTTGATATTCCTCAAATTTAATGGATAAAAATAGTTTTAACCTAAAATAAAGTATAGGTGCAATAGATATTTATAGAGAATTTTATTTTTAGTCATATGCTTACTTTTTTTCTCAAATAAGTCCTCATTGATTTTTTATAATTAAATGGTTTTATCATCCATGTTTTCTATATTTATTTTTAAAATTTTATAAAATTTTTACAATATTTTTATAAAGATTTAAATAATTATTATATTCATAAAGATCCACAAATTTTGAATACATTTTTGCACTTGCATTTATAATTTCTTGTGAGACATAAACTAGATTTTTCTTCTAACATACACACACTCAATTTATTTTCCATCCTAAATACATACCATCAATATTGTCATATAGATTTTGTAATCTAAATTTACTGTTATGAATTATAAGAGATATTCTATGTGATAAATATCTTATAAATATAATGAATTATTAAAAAGATGATACAATAAATAAATAAATTACTAAAGCTTCGAATAAAAAGATTTCAAGTGTTTGATTTGATCAATGATTCAAACATGTGGAGAAATAATCAATTAAATTGAATGCCACTATGTTTATTAAATAAATTAAAAAATCCAAATTTATCTATAAATGATATAGAAGGGTAAACAAAATATTAGAAATTAATAATTTCAATGAGGGAAATATAAAATAAATTCAAAAATTAAGAGATGAACTAAGTAAGAATTTAATAAAGTTAAACAATTCATAAAAGACTTCAATATCAAAGATAATGGTATATTAAAGAAAGAGATCATTAATATAATGAATAAAAACTCAATAGATATAAAATTATGCCATAATTGTATCAATTTAAAACACTTTTACACAAATTAAATAATTCTCCTTTTTGAAGTTGACGTGAAAGAGAATGATTTATTATTACTTTTGTTATGCAGGCCAAAACAATTGAGCTCTCCCTTGAGAATTCTAAAATTTATAAACACAATTAATGCATCACTCCAGCAGTCCATACACACGTTATTTAATAAACTTACATAAAATAAAGCAACAATATCCCAATTCACCAAAAATATGTATAATTTGAAGAATCATATTTTTCTATTCGACCACCATGCATGGACAGCATGGTGCTACGGGTTACCTAGTTAAGCATTAATTTGACCATGAATCAGTTCAATAATTTATAATTCTTGCTTTACATTTGTGGAATGCTTTTCTCTAAAGCTTGTTTGAGCATTACATTAAACAAAATTGTTTTTATTTGAGGGTGCATTTGAGATTGAGATTGTATTTTAAAAGTTACAGTACTAAAGTATTTGGTAAACACTAACTGTTGTAACTTAGAGTTATATTAATATAATTTTTCACTTGTATGATGAAAAATCTATTATATCTTTAATAATTTTATCAAAATTATTATTTTAAATTTATATGTATTGCATATTATTAATTTTTATTTTATAGTTATAATTTTTTTTCATAGCAACTGCAGCTTAAAAGCTACATCAACTCAATCCTAAATGTACACTAAGTAATATCAGTGGGGAAATATATTACTAATGTTGTATTGTTTCAAAACGTGCAAGCAAAAGTTTATTACATTGAAGACAATTACTAATAATTAAGACCAAATGATAAATAACATAATTAGTTATCATATTGATCAATGAAAACGAAAAATCAAAACTGAAACAAAATTTTTTATTAATATTATTATAAAGAAGAACATTAGTAATTATTGATGATTGTTCAATTTTCTTTTTTCCTGTTCAACTTAACCTAATTCACCCAATTTCCATTATACTCATTATGGTTCATATATTCATTTCCATACACACTTATTTATTTAAAATTCTAAACACTGAATTTAAATCAAAGTCAAAATTTAGAAGCAAATGACGATTTATGCAAAACACCCTACGATTTTCTCTTTTAATTTTCTTTTTATAGTAACTTTTAGTAATATGAATATGTCTATTGAGTGATAGCGTAAACTTTCTAAAAATATATTTTGTAATTTTATTTTAATCTTAATTTCTCAATTTTAATTGCAGCTTATTCTGATCATCATGAATTTAATTCAATCCAAAATCCTTAATGTTTTTTCATTTTTGAAATTTTTTTATTTTCTTTTTTATGAAAATTAAAAAGCATTGTAAGAATTAAAAATAAAATAAAATAAACTGAAAGAACTAGTTTGGGGTCCACCACGTGGCGGTTGGTAAGTCATAGTAAGTCCTTGTCCCACCTCAGTGTGGGGCCCAGATCGTAAACCACCGTACGGTGGGAAAGACCAGGAATTGTGTTTGAATTTTGTATGCGCATCTCCCTTGTTTTTATTTGCCTCGTGTCTAATAATATTATTTATAGGTGTTTTTACGAAAATACCATAAAGTCAGCCACCTTTTTTATGTTATTACAAAATTTCAGATTTTAACTTATTCTATTACAATACAAAGTGCCCCACTTCTTTTGTCTTAGTTCACTCTGTCAATTAATACTTATCACAAAAATCAGATCAACACTTAACCCTTGTCATATTTCTTCTTTCCTATAGTAATTGTAGACTCCGTCCTTATGTGTACGTAGCTAACTTATACTAAATGAAACAAATTTCTCACTTGTTTTTATGATTAAACAACACACACACTCTCTCTCATAGTGTGAATTACTAATATATTTTATAATACAATAATGAGATAATTTATCAGTTTAATTACGATAAGTGCACTTGATAAAGAAATTATAAAATACATGAAAAGTACCATATTAGCATTTTTTAAAAAAAATATCATACAAGTGAGGTTATATTAAATTCAATTATATATGTCATACATGCATCAATTAGTTATATTACCTCTACTATATTGTAGAATTCGTCCATTTGATGAATGAAACATCACATGGCATATCATTTGAGATAAATTTAAGATAAATTTAAGATACTATTTAGGATGTACAGCGTCACCCTTAGTCTCTTACCATTAAGTCTAATGGCAAAATATTAAGTTAATTAACAATTTTTCATAAGGAAAATTACATTAACCACAAACATTAATCACCATAATGTTGGCGTCGTGAATATTACATACCCTATAAGTTTACCCTTAAAAAAATAATAATAAAGGTAGAGGACATTAAGGTGGTGTTTTTTTTTTTTTTTTGGTCTGAAATTTTAATAGACCTAAATTAGTCTGAATTTTGAATAGAATTAAAAGTCTGAATCTGAATAATATGTTTGTTTCTTGTCTAAATCACTAAAAATAAATATTAAGCTTTTTGTTTTTTAACATAAAAAATATAAAAACTAGTATTTTTACATTTGTGCCCCTATAAATTATAAACATTAAACAAATAATAGACATCTCAAAAAAATAAATAAGGTAATATATTATCATAACATAAATCATATTCAATTTAAAACAACCCTTAATATTCTATATTAGTATATGCTAGTAAATTTTATTATAGTTTATGATGTTTTATATCAAAAATATGTATAAAAATTATGAAGATAAATAATGCTAATTTGAACAAAATAAAAAGATAAAAATAATAATTGTCTATCACTAGATATTATCACAAGTTATAGAGATGAGTAATAATATTAATTGTTAAATTTTATTTAGGTAAGGATGAAAATTAATTAATTAGATAGATATATTTTTAGATTATGCAAAAAGTTAAAAAAATTAGTTTAATAACTTAATGACTTAGGTGGCGTTTTTTTTAAAACTTAATTATTAAAGTGACTTAACTTAATTAATTAAGTTAATTTTAGGTATTTATTTTTATAACTTAATTGGACTTTTTAAATAATTTTGACTTAATAAATATGCTATTTTTTTTTGCTTTTTACTGAATAGAGAAATCTGAATTAAGTCAATTACTTTCTAATGTCAAAAATATCACTACTTTATAATTTATTTTTCATGCCTATCTCAAAACTCACCCATAGATGTTTACCCCACATAATCTCATATTTATTTTTTTTTCAGCCGTCATAGAATCCTCCTCACTTTGCTTCTCTCATCTAGTTCTTGAATCTCCCATTAATTTCTCGCTAGGCAAGCACTTAACTTGGGCTTTTTTTTTTTTTTCGTTTTCAATTACGTTTTCCAGCATTCACTTATATACTAATCAACTAGCTTTGCTACTCTTTTGAGTGATAAATTTTGAAATTTATGGTATTTTATATATTAAAATTCCAAAATCAGTATGCATTCACTTGAATATAGTTTTACTTATAAATGTTAAAATATTATGGTATTTAATATATTATTTAGGGAAATTATCATTATCCCACCTCTTTTTTGCTTTATGTTCATCTAACTACTACTAAATTCTAACATGTTATTTGCACCACTTTTCTTTTTAAGTTTGTATCAATTAACCATTTTTGTACTAACACCGTTAAAAATTTTAATAAAATGAAAATTTTACCCATAAATAAATAAAAAGATCATTTTTATTTTATAAAAAATTTGAAAATAAAAAACTATAATTATAAAATACTCCTAATTTAATAAAAAATAAATCCAAAAATTAGAATATTGATTTTTTAATAAAATTATTTTAATAAAAAATTATAATTATAAAAATAATTACAAAATTTTTGGATTTAATAAAAATCCCCCAAATTATTAAAATTTTGGGATTTATTTTTTAATAAATAAATTCAGTTATTTTAATAAAATTTTACAAAATTATAATTTTTAATAAATAAATTCACTTATTTTTATTAACATATTACAAAATTATAATTTTTAATAAAAATAATTATTAAAATTTTATAAAATCTAAATTTAATAAAAATTAGTTGAGGACCTCTATTTGAAATTTATTTTTTATTAAATTTAGGAGTATTTTTATAATTATAATTTTTTATTTTTTGAATATTTTATAAAATAAAACGATCTTTTAATTTATTTAGGGGTAAAATTATCATTTTGTTTAAATTATTTAACGGTGTTAGTACAAAAGTGGTTAATTGATATAAATTTAAAAAGAAAGGTGGTGCAAAGAACATGTTAAAATTTTGTGGTGGTTAGATGAACATAAAGCAAAAGAGAGGTGAGGTAATGATAATTTTCCTATTATTTATTTGATATTCAAATTTAATAAGGATACAAATGTAAAAGTACGTATTTTTTGTTTTTTAAGTTGGAAAAAACAAATAACTTAATATTTATTTTTAGAGATTCAGACAAAAAAATAAATATATTATTTAGATTCAAAATTTTAAATTTATTCAGAATTCAGACTAATTCAAGTTTATTCAGATTTCAAACAGAAAAACAAACGTCATCTTAATAATTGAAAATTTTCATTAAGTTGAAAAAAAAAACAAATAGAGCTGATAACTTAACTAATTGAAATTAAGCCAATTAAATCATTAAATAAAAAAAAAACAAACGGCCCTATTAAATCTAATGACACAAGAAAATACTAATCAACAATTGTTGGTAATGAGAACTACATGAACCACTACTTTAAATCACAATATTTTTTTATTGAATTTGTATTTAGAATAATCAATTAAATAAAATAACTTGAAAACTATCCAAGCCTAGTGCGATGCTTATCCACATAAAAGTTAATTCGAAAGTAAAAGATAAGGCCACTAAATCATTATTTGTCATCATGGACAAGGTGTCTTCTCCTAGATTTGGCTTTCATACTTCCATTCATGGCTTCGGATGAAATTATTTCCATGGCCAATCTTTGGCCATCATTTTTTTAATTTTTTAAGTTAATGGTGCCAGCTTTTTGGTTAATTAGCTCTTTTGTTTTACCTTTTGCAACCTTAAACTATTACCCCCGTGATCTGTTTGTGCTTTTTGTAAATTCCACATAATTAGGACCAATCGTGATCTATAAACAAACGATTTTCTTAAGTTATTTATTTTTTGTAACTTATAATTAAAACTTTCATTTTAAAATGAATAACAAACGAGTGGAATTAGGTGATCAATGGATACTAATGAGTCCTTGACCTATAAAAGAGTGGAAAAGTTTTTGCTCTCATAATGTGTGGAATAAGAGTTCGAGCCCTATAAAATCATAAATATTAATTGTACCAGTTGTAATTCAATAGTCCTATATATTAGTATTAAAAAAAAAAAGTAGATCAATCGATAAATTTTGGGTGGTTATATGTTATATTAAACCTAACTTAGGAGTGATCCTAGAACAAATCCTTAAAACACGATTTAACAAATTCTAATTAATTTTTATCTTAGAATAACTTTTTGCAAGAGTAATAAATTTGTGTTCTTAAATGTAAAGAGGTGGACAAAAAATCAAGTGAATTATTTAATCACTATTTCTCTTAGAATTCGAACTTCACTGATCAACTAAAATAAGATTATTTAAAAAACATTCGATAAATCGTTATATCACTCTTCACGAGCAAATTCACCTCTCCGGCGATCTCATGAACATATATATAGGCCAGTGACCTTTTATTTTACCATTAAATAATCAGTACACTTACTATCTTTGAAAGTTTTATCAGTAAAATATGATTTGTTATAAAAAAAAAAAGTAAGTGGTACATGAAAGACAAATACAATTCTATTTTAGTAACATATACACAATAGGTATGACGTGCATTTATTGATACGTGGAAATTATTTTTTCACTTTTTAATGCTTTTATATACACATATATATTAAAGCCGGCCGGCCTTTTTTTTTTTTTTTTAATTACATGAAATTAATGCTCAGATTACAACTCATATTATATAAGATTTACAACTGATATTTACACCTACTGAAACTCGTTTACATCAATTCTGATATGACACCGCTCAAATTTAAAAGTCATAATTTACTTTTTGTTTACGTCTTAAATATGTCTTGGTTATACACTCGCCGCTTTATTACATAAATAGTAAACTAGTAATTGTCACTAAGTTTATTTTATTTATTCTTTTAAAATAAGTTTATTTTATATTCCTAAGCACTTTATCGCATTAGTCTATTTTATATTATCTTTATAGTAGATTTAAGTGATTGTCACCAAGTTTATCCTTCTTCTTGCCGTTTTTTAAGCTTTTGATTGCACAATTCCATACCCACGCCTGCTACATTCTCGTTAATTATGTAGGACAAACTAAGCTTTCAAACTTGCCCATGCATATCATTCATTTGTAATTAATATGCCTAATTGAATCAATCATTCAACATTTTCATTTTTTGAATAATTATCATTCAACTGATAAATATAGGAGAAGAAATTATGTTAGATTTTATAGTCTAACTCAATACATGTTGGAACATGCATTTATCTATTAAAATTGACGTCTAATTCGAAAATCTATTATGAAAGGATGGAAAAAAAAATATACTCCTATACGCACTGATGCGAATGGGGCTTGAAACTCAAATCTCCAAATTCAAGAATGATAAGTTACGATTATAATTTTTTAAATAATAAGGATTATTGCTCATATGAAATAGAGATAAATAAATAAAAGCAATTAATTTTTCTCCCAAAATAATATTTGCAGCTGACTTGATATGCTATAAGTTGAATTTGAGAAAACGTGGGGGTGTTTCTAACAAATAATAGTAAACAGACACACTATAAGTTTGCTCAACTTGTTAAATCTTGTGCTAGTTAAATCTGCTTGTTCACATTACTCTCTTTATCAAATCAAAAGATTATGACAATTTGAAAGTACGTTAGGTAGCTGATAGTAACAAGTCAATAAGGAATACGAAATGTAACCCCATGTTTGTACTGAAGAGCAATTGTGGTCGTCCATACAGCGATATTTTCATACCCATTTTGTTTTCTGCAGCCTTAATAATAGTCTTTGTGTTTGGTAGCCAAGAAAATGATGGTAATGGAAGTAGAGTCCTCAGAAAATTTGTTTCCATTTGAGAGAAAGAATCAATATCAGGATGATTGAAAGAGACTGCAGTATTTGTCTCAATGTGCATTATGTTCAAGGTGATGCAAACACTTCAACCATTTATTTCTAATGGTTGCTATTGTGACAAAAAGAGTACCAAGGAAAGCTGGAAACGTCTCATATTAAGGATGCTATAAAAATTAATAGCTATATTTGTAGAAAGAAAGTTTGTGGCTTTTTACAAAATCAATAATATAGGTATTATTGATAGTGCCCCTTTTGTAGGTTTTCATTAATTATTATTGTCCTTTTTATTATTTAACGGTATTAAATCTGTGGCGCCATAGGATTCGACTATCGAAATTTGGTCATTTACAAATGTAATCAAACTAATTTAAAAAATCTTTAGATTTTAAAAAGATCTAATTAATTACAAAAAAATTGGAAAGATTAATAATTATAATTTATCGTGTAAATCATAAAAACACTTTGTGATTAAGTTTTGATTAGATAGATAGAAAGGTTTCCATTTTTTTTACTTTTCTTATGCTGTTAATTGCTATTTGATAACCTAACTATTTTATCATAACGTAAGCCTATGCATATTCTTGTCTCATAAACGAATATTCTTACTCGCCCTCTTTCCCCCCTCAATATGTTATTATATCACAATCAACTCATTGACGAGTGCGGCCCAAAAATCGATTCTAAAAATGAGGAATTAACTCCAACGTATATTATTGATTCTAGAAAAATAAAAATTTATTTCAACAAATTGTGTAGAAAAAATTATACTCTTCTTCGTACTCTTATCAAATAGATTATATATGTATAATTATTCTCAGGTGCGGATGTCTTTATTTTTTTTTCACTTAATAAAAATATTTTGTTAAGTCGTACAGCTTAATAAAGTTTGTATTTAATACACTGTAAAGATATGTGATTTAATAATATTAAAAAAAATAACTATTAAACTTCATAATTTAAAAGTGTGTCTGTATACAAAAAATGAGAGTACTTACACTAGAAAAAGTCTCTCTATACACACACATATATTGTAAATTCCCTTAATAAGATTTTCAAGTTGCATTTCTCAACAAGTTCTTTGGCAATTTTAATAATTAATTGAGATGTATGCATAGATGATTATGTTCCCACTTATAACATATTCTTTTTAAAATAATTTATATTCGTAGTTATTTCCACTTGTTTTTAGTTAATATAAGCCGCATCTAATGACCTTATCTCGTCAAGTTGAACATATGATGCTCTAGAGTGTAGACAACTCTACAGTCCCGATAAATAAATAATCTTCTTTCTTTCCTCATTTATTTTACAAAGATCCGGATCCTTTAAATTGATGCTTATGTAAAAGTTTAGAACCCAGCTCTAACCAATTATATGCTGAAGTCGTGAATCATGAAGAAATTTATCATATAATATACTCTTCCATTAGGCATTAAAGAAAACGAGAGGGAAAAAAAGACCTTTTTTTTTTTAAAAACCACAATCGGAATATAAGAATAAACATATTGAGACAAAAAGAAACTCATAAATTATGTTCCACCAAGCATAGAGGAAATGGAGAAGAAATAGTATGTTGCAATAAAAAAAAAAAAAAGGAGTTTTTTTCAATATGTATTTGCCTGTGTGTGTGTCTCTCTCTTTGTATATATATTGCATTTTATAATGCCTTATTTTAAAAATATAAAAAGTTTCCTTATGAACATGAAATTGTATTAAAAACAACTAAACGGAAAAAAAAAAACAGAGTATTTCTTTATAATTATATTCTGAAACTAGCTGCTAATGTGGATTAGTGATAGATCACATGCAAAATCTCAACGTTATAGTTCCAATCTGACAATTGTTTACTGACTTAGAATCGAATAATCGAAATGGAATCACATTGATGTGTTTATTTTATCTTAGAATCGGAATCGGAATGAGTTAGATTGTAACAAATTACTAAATGGTACTTACTGAATTATTGTTATATTTTAATTATAGTGATTATTTATTAAAAATTATTATTAGTATTAATTATTGTCAATAATGTATTAATATATTAATTACTTGTAAAATTTTTAATAAATTAATTATAATAATAAATTAATAAATTATAATAATTATATTAATAATAATTATAGTAGTATATTAACTAATTAATTATTGTCATAATAATATATTAATTATTGTGATTATTTATTCACAAATTATAATTATTAATATATTATTGTTAATAATATATTAGTATATTTATTAATAGTGATAATTAGATTAATTAATTAATTAATAGTATATAAAATAATTAAAATAATTATATTAATAATTATTATAATGTTATATTAATTAATTAACAATAATACATTAATTATTGTGATTATTTATTCAAAAACTATATTATTAATAATTATTGTTAACAATATATTAATATATTAATTAATTAATTATAATAATATATAAAAGGGATGGAAATTGGGAATGGGAAATAAAATAATTATCCTCTTATAGATTAGAGCTACAATAATGATTTAATTTTGTTTAACACAATTATTTAATTATTTTATAATTTTATATATTTAATTAGTTTATACAAATTAATATATTATTTAATTATTTAATTAATTATAATATATTATTATTAATTACTTTAATAAATTAATTATAATTAAATTAAATAATTATATTAATATAATTAATAATTATAGTAGTATATTAACTCATTAATTATTGTTATAATTAATTAATATATTATTAAATTGATTGATTAATATATATTATAATTATTAATATTATTATGATTAATTAATATATTAATATATATTAATATAATGATTAATTAGATTATATTCTTAAAAATAATCATAAAATAATTAATATATAATTATAATTAATACATTATTATTTTAATTAATTAATTAATATATTAATAATATTTATTATAATTGATTTCTATGTTATTAATTAATATTATTATAGTAATTATTAATATTATTATATAATTATATATATTATTAATTAATTAATATAATTATTACTTTTAATTAATATATTAACATATTATTAACAATAATTATTAATAATTATAATTTTGAATAAATAATCACAATAATTAATTTATTGTTATTGTTATTATAATTAATTAATATACTATTATAATAATTAATAATATAATTATTATAATTAATTCATATATTATAATTAATTAAATAATTTAATTATTACTATTAAATCATATAATAATATATTATTTAACAACAATATATTAATAATTATAGTTCAGTAAATAATCACAATAATTAATATATTATTATTTTAATTAATTAATTAATATATTATTAGAATAATTATTAATATAATTAATATAATTAATTCATATATTATTATTAATTAATATAATTATTACTATTAAATAATATAATAATATATTATTAAAAAAAATATATTAATAATTATAGTTCTCGATTAAATAATCAAAATAATTAATACATTATTATTTTAATTAATTAATTAATATATTATTATAATTATTATTATAATTGATTCATATATTATTATTATAAATTAATTAATTAATATAATTATTACTACTAATTAATATATTAATACATTTTTAATAATAATAATTAATAATAATAATTAATTAATTAATATTAATATTATTAGTTAATATATTTTTATAATAATTGTTAATATAATTATAATAATTAATTAATAAAATTTTACAATTAATTAATTTATTAGTTAATAATAATAATTATAACAATAATCCATTAAGTACTTTTTAGTAATTTGTTACAATCTAACACATTCCGATTCCGATTCAAGACAAAGTAAACACATTAAAGGCAATCCAGCTCATTCCGATTTCGATTCTTACAGTTCAAGTAAACAACTTAATTTGATTCTCATTCCCTATTCCGATTCAAGCTCATTTATCATTCATCTATTCCGATTAAAATTCATCTGATCAGTAATTTAGTAACGCAAAGATAAATCTAATGGACTTCAATAATTGCAATATTCCACCTTTTTTTTTTTTTGCTAACCTAATCTAGGCTTTTCAGATAGTCAAAAGGACAAAACTGATCGAATAATATAATAAGAAATTAGATGAAAATGTGAGTAACTTATCACTTCAACGTATGAAACCTAATCAAGATTCCTTTGATGATCAGCTAATTGATTGATAAGTTTCAATGGATATAGTGTCATGATTTGATCCAAATCGGATCGATTCGAATATGAATAATAATGCCATCACCATTTTCTTTATAATTGATTTTAAATTTCAATCAAATTTCAAATTTGAATGCCAACTCGACATGTTTTGTTTTCTGTGAGTCTGTGACATATAAAGCATTATTCTCGACTCTTGAGCACCAAAAGATTGAAAGGGCGAAACAAAACACATGATTATGATTTATGAAACTAAAAATATCAAAATATTTTGATCTAATAATGTTAATAGCAAAAAGAGCAAAAGGAATCATCTTAATTATATTGTCCTACATTAGATTCGCAAAAATGTAATTGTCTTATCAATAAAAAACTAATCATGGGTTTAATTCTTTATATATTTCACATCCTTCCTTTAAATTAAAAGACCATAATAGCAATTAATGATTTATCATGATTTTTCTGATTAATCTATAAGCTTTTACATGTGTATAATTGCGGGACTCAATTTCTCCCTTATGTGTATTCAATAAGTAAAAAGGAAATATACATAATTACATATTGCCGCATGTGCTAGCTAATTTGACTAGATGGATATTGCGATATCAAACTAGAATCTATCGGAATTTTGTTAGAAGGTAATCGAATTCAAATTGAACACGAAAACATCTAAAATGAATCAATCGCAAAGGCACGACAGGACTCCAAGTTCAAAGAAAATAGGCAAGAGTCAAAAATGTCAGGCGCAGAAGCAGAGAAGCAGGAGCTGACACAGCCCACATGATCAGGAACAAGTGAGGAGCATGAAGATGGCGATGTATGAGCTGTCATGCATGGATCGTACGTTTCACATGCAAGAGATACGTACATCATAACTGGCACACACTCGCATGTGCCAGCAGGCAGTAGATGGGGGAGAGTGAAAGGAGCATCCGCTTATCTAATCTTGTGATTCTGCCGTGACCCACTTCGGCTTCCGTTTTGGCCTTCAACCAATGCAATTTTATTTAGGCTAATTATTGTCATCGTACGTACCCATACGGCTTTTGCATGTTTGGTTTGGTTTTGGTGGGTGTTTATAGAAAAATAGCTTATTAGTATTGTCAATTTGGTCATTGTCTGTTTTCTTTTTAAATTATTTTCTTTTACATACAGCCCGTTAAATAAATGGTTTGTTATTTTCTAATGAATATCGTACTTCCTTCTTTAACTTCAAAGCAGCTATATAACAATTTAGATGATTAATTACCTCACTGTATGTGGGGAATTTGATTATTTCCTCTCGCTTTCTTGGACTCTAGAATGAATGGATTGAGCGTCCGCGTATTACTTGCAATAAAACTCCGACGCCCAAATAAGAGGTTAAATATGACATGGTATATTCATTCTAACCAAATTTTATGAGTATATTTAACATGATCAAATAATCCTTCTCGGAGGAGTCCATGGTATGATCAAATATTCTTCCTTGTTATAATTTTTTTGTTCAGTTATTATTAATAATATCTAATAGTAAAAAACTCACTTGGACTGATGTAGTAATTAGTTATGATGGTGAACTTGCCATCAATATTTAAGCATTTAAGCTTTTAATAATTTGAATTGAAGAGTTCAAAATGATGTTGAGAATTTATAAAAAGACATTTTCTTAGATTAAAATTATGGGGTAAAATGAAATTAGGTGTGGTTTTATAGGGGGGAGGGAGAGACAGACAGTGTGGTGGGAATGTAGAAATTCTTAATGCCCAAGTGTAAAATGGGCCTATTGGTCCACTTCAATTGTGAATCAAGAACTTGTGCTCTGCAAGTTTTATAGTTTTTGCTTCCACGGAGAGAGAGAATGATAGAAGTTTCATATTATAATCGTAAAAACTTTGTTCATTACATGGATTCCTAACATATACTCCATTTTGTTCTTGGTATTCACATTTTAATATGAGCAACTTCATAGTTATAAATTTCTATACAACTTCTTTTTATATCAACTGACATGACATTAGATTAGTTGAGTGAAAATATAAAATAATAAAGAAAAATCATGTGGACTGTATAGTGTTTTCATTCGACTAATCATATTATGCTACGTTAGTTTGTAAAAAAAATAATTTGTACAAGAGTTTATAGGTGTATAATTGTTCTTTTAATAAAGAAGAATTATTTTAGTTTTTAAATATGTCAAATAATTAATTTGTATATTAAAATATCATATTTACCTTTCAACAAATTTTTCTCTTTCCCTCTTCTCTACTCATGTGTTACACTAGGGACAATAAGAACTATAAAAATTAATTAGGGATCGAAGTAGTAATTTTCACGAGAGATAAAAGTGTCGTTCTCCTGTAAGTAATTTTATAACCTAGATCATAGAGGTGTTCGTGGATCGAATTTTACGAATTAGACATCAATTCATATTCGATCCATGATTTTATGGATTATAAATTTTTAATCCAGTCCAATTCACTAATTAGTGAAATTCAATTTAAATCCAATTTATACTTCTGATCGAATGTAGATTTGACCAATCATATTTAATCCACCATTTTATAGATTGATTTGTGCGTTAAAAATTTTTAATCATGTCCATGGAGGGCGGGATTATTGGTTAATGAGATTTGGACCAACACCAATTTTCAAATCGGTATCTTTCATTGCTCACAAACTCTTATCTACTCCCACCCTGATTCTTTCTGTGGGAATCTTAAATAAATAAAAAATATCCATTTTACTGAATGCTAGACTATTTTGTATAGATACAAAGACAAAATGGCCCAGAACATGAAAACGTGACTGAATTAGTCCTAGTTGCTCTTGGGGAAATTTAACTTTAGTGAACACTTTTACTTCATTTTTAATAGTAACGTGGAATCAAAAAATCCTAAAAACATTTATACGAATAAAGTAACAACGACTTATTAGCAAGTTAATAGATTACTTCGGAATGGCATATATATCACACATTCTGGATCAAGTAAAAACCATGGGGTTCCAGCAAGCCACTGCTACATCTATTTCATTAGACATTGATGATCTTTTAATGATACCTTCTTAGCGATGGCTAGTCCAAGATGATACAACAAATGAGGGGTTTTGCAATTGACAGGAGTCCCGACCCCTAATACTAATAAGTACCCCTCTTATTGGGAATCCCCAATAGCCAATTCAAAGAAAAGATTTAGAAATCGAATTTTTGACCCGGTCTCGAAATAGGTAAATTACTAGTCAATTTTTGGGGGCTTACAGGGGGGCAGAAAGACATAAGAACTCTTGAATGGAAATGGAAAAGAGATGTAACTCCAGTTCCTTCGGAAATGATAAGATCTTTGGGGCAAGAAGGAGGGGTTGATTCGTATCATCTTGACTTGGTTCTCGTACATGGTAAATAATCAAATTTCAATTGAAATGAAATCTTCAGGATAAATCAATGCAATTTAGGAGGAATTAATGAAAGGACGTCAATTCAAATCCTCCCGCTCCTGCGACAACATTTGCCCATTTAGATGCTACTACCACACTATCAAGAGGATTAGCTGCTAAAGTTATCTATCCAGCAATTGATCCTTTAAGGAATAGAACAAAAAAGGGGGTGTGGATGCACTTTATCTAGTTTTATATAATTTTTTCTTTACTATCCCCGCTTTTGTTCTATTCAGACCTATTTTTTTTCGGTTTTTTTCAAGTCTTTAGGTGTTCCATTTTTTTCCCATTGAGGCCGAACCTAAACCTGTGCTCGAGAGATAATATCCATACACTGATAAGGGATGTATGGATTATCGATAAGAGAGGAGCCGTGGTGGTCTCCCTCGGACTGCCCGGATCCCACGAGTGAATAGAAAGTTGGATCTACATTGAAGTAAAGAAAAAAGTATTATAACTTTAGTCGAAAATGTATTTGATACAATAAAAAAGAAAAAATTAAAATACAAAATAGAAGTGGACTCCTACATGCATGCTCCACTTGGCTCGGAGGGATATAGCTCAGTTGGTAGAGCTCCGCTCTTGCATTTGGGTTGACACAAACTAACTAAATAAAAAAATTAACATCAAATAATTTTAGTATCAATCAAATTCAAAATTAAATAAGATTTTAATAAATTAATTGTTTAAATAAAGCTAAAAAATAAATTCAAATTTTCAAAATATAACACACTAAAAAGAAAAAAATTTTATTTGTCTAGATCAGTACATGAAAATTAACTGCTTAGGAAGATATTTTTTTAATTTAATTATTTTTATTTTATATTATTATCAAATAAGATATAATATAATGTTAATGTAACTATATTTTAACTTATTTAATTGGTAAGTATAATACTATATTTACTAGTTTGGTTTTTTAATTTAATAAATATTCTTAATTTTTTTATGGATTCACATATTTTTACGGATTTACATAAGTAAATCCATGTCCAATCCACCGACTGCGGATTTTCAAATTTTTTATCAAATCCAATCCACAAAACCATGGATTGGATTTTTATGGATCAAATTTTTATAAATCAAATGAATTAAGCGCACCGCATTGGATTCTAAACACCCCTACTAGTCATAATAAGATTGAATATTTCGTTTTATTTCTATGGGAAATTATTTCTATAGTTGTATCAAATATCCATTACACACATAGAGTATGACAAGGCCCAAGAAATTAGATGCAGGCCCAAGCCTGCGAATAATTAGGCCCAAGTGGCTTTCTTTTAACTTGAAAATCTATAACATTATAACGTCATACGTCAAAGTTCGTTAAATCACTAGAATATTTCCACCGTTCTCTTTTTTTTTTTTTTTTTCTTTTTTCTCTCTATTTATCTTCATAATTAGTATTTTACTTAATTATAAATAAAATAAAAGTACTAATTTTAACTCAATTTTAGCCACTTGTTGCATGAGGAAGGGCAATGAGACGGGAAAAAAAAAAGTTCCTTATCCCCATGATTTTTGTGTATAGCATTTATATAAATTATCTTGTTCCATAATAAAGGATATACAACAAGAATTGATAATATTTGATAAGATTTATTAATTCACCACAAGTAAAACGGGAATGTATAAGTTTGGATGGTCAAATTTGCTAAGATTATTAAATTGTTCGTATTTGTTTATTCCGGTTAATAATTATGTCGAGTTCAAATTTAGAGTTTACGACATAATAACCTATTTATGACACGATTATTTGCATTATATCGACTTATATTTTAGTCAATAGATATACATTATATTTGTCATATTTAGAACAAAATTAATTAGTGTTTAAAAAGTTAATATTACAAATATTAAAAATATGTCTTTTTTTATGAAGAAGTTTAAATTTATTAAATTGATGACTCAATCATAGCATGAAATGAATTATATTTTTTATACAATTAATAAATGGAACAATGTGGGGTGGGCAAAATAGCTCGGTCTGATTCGATCTAAAAAATTTAAGTTCGGACTGAATGCAGATGATGATTCCAACCCAATGGAGTTGGATTATGGCCAATCCGATTGGATCTGGTTGCGAACTCAATCTGATATGAAACATTAAGCACACACAAACAATATATGACACAGATTTTTGATTGATATGATCCGATCCAAATTATATTTATATCGGATCAATAGGATTATAAGTTTGAATTGAGCTTGAATTACATTTTTTTTTTCCAATCTGATTAACTTAAAACCCAATCGGATTGATCGAGACTCGATCCAAACATGAATTTGCTCAACCTTAGAATCTGAGTGTAAATGGGCTCAAATTTAAGACCCATGTGAAGACCCAAGAAATTAGATGCAGCCCAACCCTGCAAATGATTAGGTGCAGGTGGCTTTCTTTGAGTAATTAATCCATGGCGTTGCGATGTCATTCGTCAAAGTTCGTTAAATCACAAGAACATTTCCTCCTTATCTCTCTTTATCTTTGTAATTAACGGAATAAATTAATTTAATTATAAGTGACATAAAATAAAATACTAACTCTGACTCAATTTTGGCCGCTCATTGATTGCATGAGGAGAGGCAAAGAACGAGAGGTGAAAAATAAATAAATAAAAAACCGTATCCCAACGATAAACTGAACAAAAGGATAAAGACGCAAAATCAAAACCCGCCGTCACCAAGACTCATGTCATGGTTTCACCGTTGAAAAAACTAAATAAATAAATGCCAAAACAATGGGATGCACACTTATTTGTAATAAATCATGATTTTATCTTGTTCCATAATAAAGGATATACAACCAAAGTTGGTAATATTTGATTTGAATTATTAATTCGACACAAATATATCAAGAATAAATAAGTTTAGAAGGTCTAATTTGATAAAATTATTAAATTGTTTGTATCCATGTCATTCAGGCTAATAATCGTGTTGAGTTTAAGTCTAGAGTTTTTGACACAATAATGTGTTTATGTCATAATTAGTTGTATTATATTGACTTATATTTTAGTCGATAGATGATATATATTACATTTGTCATATATTAGAACATAATGAATTAGAGTTTAAGAAGATAGTACTACAAATATTAAAAATATAATTTTTATGAAAAAATTTTAAATTTATTAAGTGGTAACTCGATTAAATTTATTAAGTGGTAACTCGATTATAACATATGAATGACTGAATTGAGTTAACCAGGATTAGACTTATATACAATTAATAAATGAATCGAAGGGAGGTAGATAAATAACCTGACCCAACTTAATCCAAAAAATTTAGACCCAGATTGGATGCAGATGACTCCAATCTGATCGAGTTGGATTTTGGCCAACCGAATTCAGAGTGTGTTTGGAAGTGAGGTGCTGTAACTTTTAAGGCTGATTCTTTGTGGAGAAAAAGCTACTGGTAGTTGAGTAAAGTTGGGAAAAAATTTGTTAACGTGTCTCAACTAAGTGTTCTAAAACATTTTAATAAATTTGAACTTTAGCAACTGTCTCAACACATTCCCAAACAGGTTACTAATCTAAAACACCACGTACATACAAACCATATATAACATAAAATTTTGACCGATTCAAGCCATATTTTTACATCAGACTGGATAGGAATATAAGTTTAGATTGAGTTTGAATTAGTTTTCTCTTAATCCAATTAATCCAAAAAATGATCAGATTGATCCGAACATAATCCGATCATGAATTTACCCATCTTTAAGATCTGAGCATAAGTGAACTCAAATTTAACACCACATGGAATCGACGTAAACATGACCCACCAACTTTACTGCCACCTAAAACAACAACCTAAGAAGTTCCTTGATGGCTAGTATGAACTTAAAAATAATAATTATAATAATAAAATGCTGAAAAAAAAATTTATGAACTGTTTGAAAGAAACTGGAAACTAGTATGGGATCATGGAGGAGCAACTTGAGGAGACGGGGCAAGCAGCCCACCACTTTTGCACGTTTATCTATTGATGGGGATAAGATAAAGAAATTTCAATTACAGTGTACATATATGTCAGTCAAATCCATTCGCCCGCAGTTTACTCGTGAAAACACTGGGCCTCGCTGCCTGCTGTTTCTCAATTTCTGCTTCATGTCATTTTCGTCCACCAGCTCTGGATAAAGCTTCAGCTGTCCACACCAGACCATATTCAAATTATTAATTTGTGCATTCATCGTATAGAAAATGATAATAAAAGTTCCTAATAACAACGAAGGTTTGTTTAATTAAACAAAATGTTTGCGATATGCAACAAAAAAATTATTTCTTAGCTATAATGTTGTGATAGTTATAATAAAGAATTAATTATATCATTACAAACTCAAAAAAATATCGTTTTAAATTTATTTTTGATATGGCTTTGTCACTAGTTTATATATTTAAGATGTGTTGGGCATAACACATTACATGAGATTGTATTAATTAATGTAATGTAATCTCTTGTTTGATAAATATTCTTGCTCACACTATAGAGCCATAATATGAATAGTGCCGCATTAAGTAAAACTAAGGGGTCTAGTTTATATAATCTGCCACTGTTTGTATTGACATTTTAAAGTTTCTTTAATTAAAATAATAAAATTAAATAAAAATATTATAATATTAAATAAAATTAAAAACTCAAAATATGTTCCCGACGAATAGTTCGAAGACAATCGGCCGCCAATGACCTACGCACAAAATCGTGCTTTGCACTAAAATTTGATGTCATTAAAATCCTTATTATCAGGGCTATGTAATGAAGCAATTATTATTGGCAAAAAAACTTATGTTTGTTGTAAATTTATAGTAAAAAGTGTGAAAACCAGAACTTTGAGGGTAGACCAGACCTATAACAAATGAGAATTCATTTCCTAATAATAATTACATCATTGTATAGTCCCGACAATAAACATTCTAACAGTACTAGAATATAGCTCAAATAACACTAAAGGTACAATTGCCAACGCCCGTTTACGGTGGTGGTCCGCGGTGAAAATTATTTATTTTAATTATAAAAATTTAAATTATTTTTAAATATAAATAAATCTTAATTAATTTAATATGACTTAAAATTTCTTTTTATATTATACAATTCATACTGCATCAAACATAATATCATAAGATAATAAATCGAATATAGCTTAATCCAGTCAAACTAAGATGCAAACACAATACAGAGTCATAAATAACACCACAAGACACACTAGAGCAAGAGGGCGATAACGATACGACATCGTCGTGACCAAACTCAAGGGAAACAAGGGAAAACAAAAGAAATAATGGGAGAAACAAAAATGCAAGCGTATGGGATAAGATTACCTCGTAATATGAGAAAGTTTCCAGAATCCTTATCCATCACAGTACCATCCAGCTTCTCGACCTTCGTTTAAAAATAAAATAAAGTAAAAAGACAATATGGCCGCTTGATTAGTCATTGACTCCACCGGATGTACCTGGACCTTATTATATGTATAAAGAGGGTACCCCGGCTACCTCTTTCATTCTCTCATTATTCGTTGCATCATTAATTTCTCAGGAAAGGAAATTTTGTTATAAAAGATATGTTGGCGATATTTCACAAGGCGTTTGCCAATCCACCTGAGGAGCTTCATAGCCCTGCGTCTCAAAAATGTTCGAAGAAGCCTAAACTCCCCGAGGATACCCTCACTGACTTCGTCTCCCGTCACCCTGACAACACTTTCTCCATGAACTTTGGCCATGCTGCTGTTCTTGCTTATGTCCGCCCTCACTCCCCTTTCTCCAAGGACCGAAGGTTGTTTTGCGGGTTTGAGGACATATACTGTCTCTTCATGGGGTCCTTGAACAACTTGTGCTCGCTGATCAGGCAGTATGGGTTGTCAAAGGGAACCGATGAGGCCATGTTTGTGATAGAGGCGTATCGTACACTCAGAGACCGGGGTCCTTACCCTGCTGACCAGGTTGTCAAGGATCTTGATGGGAGCTTTGCTTTTGTGGTCTATGATAGCAAGGCCGGCACGGTCTTCACTGCTCTGGTAGGTTAGGGTTTTCTCGAATGTACACGCAGAGCAGACTCCTTTGGTTTCATAAATGATTAAGCAGAATTCTTTTGTTTAATGAATTATTTAATTTTGCAGGGTTCTGATGGGGGAGTGAAGCTGTACTGGGGAATTGCAGCTGATGGATCTGTGGTGATATCTGATGATCTGGAGGTCATCAAAGAGGGATGTGCCAAGTCATTTGCTCCCTTCCCCCAGGGTAAGTTAAATTTTTTTCTCCATAATTGGCTGTAAGATGATGAAACAGGGGTGTGTAATGTGTTACACTTGCACAATTGCATTTTGCAGGGTGCATGTTCCACAGTGAAGGAGGATTGATGAGCTTTGAGCATCCAATGAACAAGATAAGGGCAATGCCAAGAGTAGATAGCGAAGGAGTTATGTGTGGAGCCAATTTCAAGGTTGATAAATACACTAGGATCAACAGCATTCCACGTGTGGGAAGTGAAGCAGACTGGACTCATCAATGGGACTCACATTAATTAATCAATTAAGGATCAATTTGATTGATCTTGCTGTAAATTTGCCTACTTCCAACTCAAAAGCTGAAACTACTACCTTCAATTTTCCTTTTATTTAGTTAAAAATAAAGTTGTTATTCACTCTTCGAGGTTTTTTTGACCTTTTTCTTTGACGAGTGTTTTTCTTGTTATGTGGGCAACCCGCAATTGTGTTTATATTATTAATCATGCTTGGGTTCTAATTAATTTGACTAGTGTAATGGAATGAAGTTGTTGTTTGTTAGTTTGTGGCTTAAGCATTACTATTACCGTTAATAATTATTATTTTGGCGTATGTTCAATGGCACACCCAAAACTATGTCAAGGGACATCAGCTAATGAGTGCGAAACTTTCAAACATGCCAATTGGATTTTGTAACATTGTTAAATTTTGAAAAGTTAGAAAGTTAATGCTTTTGTTTCCTTTTTCCAAATTGAAAAAATAATAATACAAAGTATTTTTTTATTAATTTTTAATAGAGTAGCGCTGAAGAGAGAGAAGCACAAGAGAAAGACGAGAGAATTATATCTCTTTCTCTCTACCCATTCACTCTCTCTCTCCCATTTTCTTCATTATTTTTCTCGTCTTTCTCTCGTGCTTCTCAACACCAAGCATTTTCCTTTTTAGTATACCATTATCTCATGACTGTGAAACGGCATCACTTCGTGGATAAAAATTTTTCTAATTTCTTTTGCTTTCTTCGTCAAGTTCGGTACTTTTGCATTACTGCGATCTTATTGAATATTCAGAGGTTAAAAACTCAAAAACTTAATGTTATTTATATGCCTTTTTTTCTTTTAAACAAAAGTCGGTGTTTTATATACACGAGGTCATAATAATATAATTTGTACTGGGAATCTTTTCAATTTTATTTTTTACCCACTTGGTAATTTCTCAGCAGTATTGCAGGAAACAACACTCAGCAAATCTCTTATAATTTAATACAAGTTGGCTGGTAATAGCTGCAATTTCTCATCATTTTGTCAACTCAACTGATGATGTAGAGAACTTTTGAAAAGAATAATCTTGGTAACTTTGCTCTTTTCAGGGAAAAATTTTGATCATCAATGCTATTCCACTGAACAAGAATAATGAGGAACAAGATTCAAGATACAGATGATGCCACAACAAACACCAATTTCCTAATTCTACTATATAGGTGATCAACACTGGGATCCGAAAATAGAAAATGGTCTGGAAAGGCAGGAGAGGTGGTCATCAAAATTTTATCATTCATAAGATGTCTACAAAAAGGTGGTTCACCTGAATTCTGCTTCTTGTTTCACAGGAACAGAAAGCATCATGTAAACATCATTCCTTCCACATATCGGCAAATTCATCAGGTTCCAATGGATTGGAAAGCTCGTGCATCTTTCTCCTTGTCTTAGCTTTAACTTTCTTGGCATACTTCCCGGCCTTATTCTTCTTCTCCAGAGCTCTAATCTGAAAGCATTAAAACAAGAAGCATACTGCATTATAGCACGCAAGTAAATTTATACTCAAACAAGGTAAGGATGACAAGAACCTCTGCGCTAAAGTTCAATAAAAATAACAGAAAATGGTGCCTACTACATACCCTAGCATTTACACAGGGATCATACTCTACTCCCATCGAATCCATAACAGTTTTGAGTACTATTTAATCAACTATGTAAATATGACATAAATTTAAATAAAGAAAAAACCTTTCTGACCTGATTTGGTGATACATAAAATGGATTCTCATATAGTGTTGGTCCTCCAAAGCTGCCTCCAAATATCTTGATTGGATTCAAACAAAATCTTGGACCAACCTGTACAGAAACAGTTTCCAAAATTATGCTACGATCACAAGACTTGCTACTACAAGTCCGACTGAAAGGTATATGCTGCTAACCTCAACAAGGGTCATTTTGTCCAGACCTCCCTGAGCAACCTTATCTGATTCATTGTGAGGAACTGTAATCTGTGAAGCAAAAGTAGAATCAGCAAAGATAGCAACACCACGAGAAAACATTCCACTAAAAAGACTAAAAAGGAAAAGCTTCAACAAGAACCCCCAAGGGGGGGGGGGGCAACAGTATTGAGGAGTTCACAAAATTCAACTACACCAACCTGGTAATTCCTGAACCATATGTGATCATCAACAATGGAGAAAACAAAAACATGATCATGGTAAGGCTTAGACTTCCTGTGCTCCTTTGGAGTTCCAAATATCTAAAAAAAAAGAAGAAAAATGAAAATCAGATTATAACAAGGTCTATTCACAAGTATCCAAAGGACATTGACTGAATCGGCAGATAACCATTCAAGAAATTATTTTCTAATCAAAACAATTATAGAACTGTACGCTCTTGAAGCAAAGATTGAGTAATATGGTATTTATGCATGAAGCGTCCTATAAGTTTCCTCAATGTATTATAAAAGCCATAAATACCAGACCTCACAACCTGAATAAACTTTTCTCTGATAGTTGATAAAAGAATGAGATAAAACAGATATGTCAGAGAAAAATGGATGTAAGGCTAGGCAATCAAATTAACTGTAAGTGTAATGTCACATAGTTAAGGATGCCATATCTATAGACAATGATCAAGAATTTGCAAAAGAACTAAAATGTCAAATACATCACAAGTAGCATTCATGAAACATCTCTAGACTATCATTGCATTTTGTGTAGTGTATTGGAAAAGCCTAGATGACCATTCCCAGAGCCAGAATCCATATGCAAAACACAGACAGGGCAAGAATACTGCTTGCTTTAAAGAGATGAGGCAAAAACCAAAGTACCTGAATGATCATCTCCTTTATAAGTTTCCAGTGGGCATCTTTACCAAAATTAGACGAGAATGTCAGGAGAGGCCGCGACCCTTTTAAATGGTTTCCAGTAAGCTTCAGTTCTTCCATTGTGTGCACTATAATAAGAAGACAATTATTATGTGGTAGCTAATTTTTTTCTCAAATTTATAACTAGAAATCAGAAATGAGACATATCAAAATTATATACCCACAAAACAAGAAATAATTCAGAATCGCAAGAGCTTGTGCACGTCAAATTCAAATATGGATTCAGAAATCATGAACTTTATACTTATAATGCAATCTAAAGCTCTTAAGACAATATGATTTGAGATCTAAAGAGAAAAATTACCAGCATTTACTAAAAATTTCACAGATGGACCATTGGGGCTCTTGGCCATCCACAGATAAAGGTCTTTATGTTTTCTGCACTGAAATAAACAGGGCAAAAGAATACAGCATCAGACATCAAATTACATATGCATGTTACAGTAATTAAACCTACAAGTTTGAGCCAAAATTTCACTCTAAAAGCACTCCAATAAATTTGCAAAAATGCAACCCCCGTATAAATTGGAACACTAACAGATAGCAGACTCTTGAGATGCATTCAAGACTAAAAATTGAATTGTCAGTCCCGAAACTGATTATTTGATTATTAACATCTAACTGAAGCAGAAAGTTCTATACACTGAAGCTCTCCGCACTATCTAGATAAATAAAAATTTCAGCATGAGTAAGCAAACTATTAAACGTCAGTCCAGTAATTGGAGGACGAAGTCCACATCCCCCACGTTATATTGCATGATGTATTTTCATGAATATGTCTAATTGACAGAATTTCATTCTCATTCTTATTCGGCATTTGAACAAATAATAGATTAGAACTAAACAATCAAAACAAAACTTATGAAAACATTACCTCAAAAAACAAGCAGGAAGAACAGCTCTTGAGCTCAACAAGCTCATTCAAGGTGGCACCTTTACTGCTTTTAGCCTCAACTTTATTATCTTTCTTACAGTGAGGCAAAAGCGACACCACATTCAACATCAAGTGCCTATACCTACATACACAACAAAAACAAACAATACCCAATTGCTAATTCAACCCCTTGAATCATAAAAGCAACCCAAAATTCAATTCAAATCAAAAGAAAGCTCCCACCTGAAATTGATGCGACGCGAGCAAGTAACCAAAACCTTTTCTTTGTTTCTAAAAACACCCAGGGTTTCAGAATCTTGCACTTCAGTCTTGTCTTTCCAGCCCAAAAGCGTCCGCTTTGGCCGCTCTTCGGTAACACTGTCATCCTTCTTTGTGGGTTCGATAATGTCTGTGTGCTTTCGTTTCTTCCCCATAGCCTAAACGATATAAGCGTTAAAAAAATATTAATAAAAATTTGAGAAATAAAGTAAAAATTATGACAAATAAATAGATCAAAGGTTTGCTTATTATTATTATTATTATTATTTTGCTTTTTTCTTTTTCATTTACCTGATTTTGCTTTTTGCTGCTGCTGAGAATGGAGGTGGGAGAGAGAGATCATAAACCCTAGTTAAATCTGTAACCAAAACTAGAGATGCTTAACGGGTGATGGGCTACTCGAGAATTTCATGGGCTTTCTATTGGGGCCTGATCAAGATTGCTCTTTAAACTCAAAATATACCTTTTTTTTAATGTATTTTTTTAATGTATAGAATAAAAAACAATCAATTTAATTGGCATATAAGTATTTTTAGCTTTACTTTTATTTTAGTAGTGAAATATGAAAGTTTGAGAATGTATTTAATAACTGTGTGTCTGTGTGTCTGTGTGTCTGTGTTTTTTTTTTTTGGAAGGGGGGGGGGGGGGGTGACTTAAGAGGGTGATTTCAAAAGAGTGATTTTGGTGTCAATTGTCTAAGCTGCTCTTCATATAAACCGCAATTAAATTTTGGTGCTACTCAAAGGGTCACAATGGAGGAATGATTACAGAATGTTAAATTTAATCTCAAAATGAGGTGAGAAATTTGTTTGTTTGGTGAAAAATCTCAATTTAATTTTATCATAAAAAATTGAAGGCATAAACGACATTAGAATGCTAAGTTGTCACAACAAAGTGATGGAAAATTTTAAATTATTACACAATGAAGCCAACAAAATTTAGTTCATTATAACGCAGAAAAATAAATTTATAATATAAGAAATTTACTCTTATTATTTAGCGGAGAAGATTTTTGCTCGATTATAACAAAGTTATTTAGACCATGTTTCAGCAGAAATTTTTTATTATAGATATTAGAATATTGTAATATAATGATTAAAAAATTATTCACCTTTATAAAAATAATAATGTAAAATTGTAATATAGACTAGTAAGCCTAAATCTCCAAATAGCCAATGTTAGGAAAATAAACACAAAATTTGAGGGGCTTGATGAGAATATTGTAAAACGACCATTACCGCACGCTTCACTCTCCCCACAAGCGACATCTGTGGCATTGACAATGACACGCACATACACAGAACCTTTCTGTAAAATTCTATAAGCTTCTGCAATCCAAAGCTTCTCTCTGCACAAAAAAGGAATCATCTCGCGCAAGAAGAAACAACCAATCTCTACGGAAGCATCAAGCATGGCTGATCGTTTCTTCCCAAATGAAATGCCAGAAACATCACTTGCAGTTGCAGCTCATGAAACAACAACTGCCAAAGACTCTCTCACCAAGCTTCTTTCTCTTCCGTACACAGCGCTTACTGAGACGCTCAAAAACTCAGCTTTGGCTCTCAAACAAACAGTAACTCCGTCTCTTGAACTCTCCCATATAGCAATTTATGATTTTTTTTTTCTTTCACTATACAATATCCTTCTTTTTTCATCTTTATTTGTCGACCAAGATTTTTTTTTTTTTGGGGTTTTGTTGTTTAGGTTGTGAATGAGACATGGGGAGTGAGTGGAAAGTGTGTGCAAGATTACACTTTGTATACGGGTGCTCTTGGGACTGCTTACGTGCTGTTTAAAGCTTACCAAGTTACCAAGAATGACAATGAGCTTAAGTTGTGTTGTGATATTGTCAAGGCCTGTGATTCTGCTTCTAGAGATTCTGGGTACTCTCTCTGTCTCTATGTTCTCACTAACACATGAACACATGTTTATGTGTGGATTACTTGAAGAGGGTAGGTTTTGTTTAGTTCAAATTGAATGGGAAATTTGCCAAATGTTTTTCAATTGAAGTTGCAATTGTTTTGTGCCTAAATTGCTTGAATCACGTAGCTCAGCTCGTTCAGTGAACTATAGTTGTTATTTGAGATGTTGGATTGTTCGAATTCACTGGAATTTTTTTTTTTAACCAACTTGTGGTCTATATTTTCCACAGTGTAAATGAGTTTGGTTCGAGTAAATTTGAAGTGACTTGTTTGTTAGAGAGGGAAAATGCACAAAATGGGTGGAATTCTGAACCCGAGTTTCAGTTGAGTCGAATTTAGCAATTCGAATCTATCAGAAGTGTTATGTGATATTTATGATGGTTGAATTTGTCAAACTAGGTTGGTTATAGAGATGAAATTGATTGGGGGTGCTGATCTGAATTCCTCCTCTGTGGAAGTGAGAATTTGATGAAATGTCTTTTTATTATGTGAAATCTATGAATGTTTGGAAACTCTAGACTGAGTGTAGATTCAGAAGTAACTCCCAAGGCTGAAAAATACTTCTAAAAGAAACGAAAAAGATAGAATCAAATTGCAAAGGGTTGGAACGTGGTATGTGGGTTCGCCTGCCTAGTTGGAATTTTGCAATTGATTGTATATTGAGTTCTAGCTGTACACCATTAGAAATGATTGATCTGATTTTCTGGAGTTTATTATGGGATGCATGGATGTAGGCGTGTGACATTCATATGTGGGCGGGCTGGTGTTTGTTCTCTCGGTGCTGTCCTGGCAAAGCATGCTGGTGATGAAAGGCTACTTGATCACTACTTAACAAAGTTTAAAGAGGTACTTGATTGGCTAATTCTTTTTCCAATATCAATGACATTGTTCCCCTGTAAATACTTGATTGTTAACTTTTGATACCCTATTTTATTCTCGAAATCAGATCAAACTCCCTAGTGATTTGCCAAATGAGTTATTATATGGGCGAGTGGGGTTTTTATGGGCCTGTTCATTCTTAAACAAGCATATTGGTAAAGACACAATATCTACTGTCCAAATGGTAAGTTTTATGTGCTCTTGTTTCTTCTTCTGGTTTGTCTCAAGTAAACGGTCCAACAAAACTTTTTCTTTCAATTGGATTAATGTTTTTGCAGAGAGCAGTTGTGGATGAAATTATTAAGGCTGGTAGGAGATTAGGTAACAAGGGAAGATGCCCATTGATGTATGAATGGCATGGGACGAAGTATTGGGGTGCTGCCCATGGACTGGCAGGGATTATGCATGTTTTGATGGACATGGAACTGAAACCTGATGAGGTGGAGGATGTTAAGGGTACACTTCGCTACATGATAAAGAACCGTTTCCCCAGCGGCAATTATCCTTCTAGTGAAGGAAGTGGATCCGATCGTCTTGTGCATTGGTGCCATGGTGCTCCTGGGGTCCCTCTAACCTTTGCAAAAGCAGCTCAGGTGATTCTTGATGAGCTTTGTCATTTTCATTGCCGTCTATTTTATCAAATTTATTGTAAGGTAGTCATTGTAGTATAGAGAAATGAAGAATTAAATGATTTGTCAGCATAAATATGATTTATTTAGCCTTGATGGCTAATAAAAATAAAGAATTAACTGATGTGTGCGCTTCATTAGAAAATTGGTGTGTATTTGCTCAGTTTTTTCCCAACTAGTCTTAAGCAAAATCACTTCAGAAGATTGTCACAAGCTCACACCTGGTATTTCAGGAGAATTGAACATTTTAGCAGTTGTTGAAAAGTTGAGGTAATGCATATTGTTGTTATAAATGTCTATATTATAGTTCTATGTGGTGACTTCCAGTGGTGAGTGCTGTCATTTACATTATATTGGAGAAGCCATTCATATTCCACAGAATGCCATTCTTTTTATTTTGTTGGTGCTCTTATGATTTAACATGAAATTTTGTGAATTTATGACTTTCTTCTTCTGATGCTGGCATTGACTTTTCCCTCTGAGATGCTCAAGTCTCTTTGTTAGTCCTTTTAACCCTTGGTGGTTGAGAAAAACATCTTTACCCTTGTCCACAATGTTAAATTATCAGGTTTTTGGAGAGAAGGAATTCCTGCAAGCGGCTGTGGATGCTGGGGAGGTGGTATGGAAAAGGGGTCTACTTAAGCGAGTTGGCATCTGCCATGGCATTAGTGGGAACACATATGTTTTTCTCTCACTCTACCGATTGACTGGTAACGTTGAGTACTTGCACAGAGCCAAAGCATTTGCATGCTTTCTGCATGATAGAGCTCAGAAACTCATAGCAGAAGGGAAGATGCATGGAGGTGATCGCCCTTATTCCCTATTTGAAGGTATAGGAGGGATGACTTACCTCTTTCTGGACATGATTGAACCATCCAAAGCTAGGTTTCCTGCTTATGAACTTTAAGTTGCTATCTGTAAATTAGATTAGGGGAGCACTTCTAAATTCTGGAATTTTTTTTTTTTTTCAAAATTTTGGGTTACTGGTGTTCTACCGTCCTGCTGTATATGTTTTACCTTTAACAGTGTGAACTTACTGAGTTTCTTTAACTAGTACTTCACTCAAGGGACAATGCTGACAAATCTGGCATTCTTCCAAGTTTTGCAGTCTCTTGATACATCAAGCCATCATTACTCAGCCAAAATCCAAACGCTTAAGAAGTCCTTACAAGTACAATTAACATGAAGCCGAAATGTTTCTCTTTTCATTTCACATTAGACTCTGAAATAACTAGCACTTTGCAACAGGAGTGAGTGATTTATTGACTTTTTTTTTTTTTTTCACAAGTCATCTACATCTACAAGTGAAAAGCGACAACAGTTCCAAACTCTGCTACCTAACAAACCCTCAAGCCCGTAAACCCCTCCCGTGACATAAAGACTGGTAAATCTGAACCTCCAGCTTTTGAATTAGGCCAAACCAACAAGTTTCTCACTGATCTCCCAGACTTTACGTGCCTTCTCGACGTCACTAGCTTCCTGAGACAACTGATTCTCAAATGAGGCTGAGTCCTTGTTCCAGCTCCAGTAAACACCCGATTTTGTCAAGCTTGGATCGCTTACAACCTAAGAGAAGCAACCAGTCAGATAACACCCTCTAGGCATCAATAGCAAATATATGCATAACATAAAAACAGAAAAAGCACCAGTCATGTTATTTTACCTGAGCAAGTCGTTTTCCAGCTTCATCTTCAGAGACATAACCCTTGGTGATGTACTTTTGGAATGGGGGGAAGAGAAGTCTGAACAAGGGAATGTGCTCCCTGAACAAGCCTGTTGTAGCAATGCAGCCAGGGTAAAGGGAAGCAAATGTGATGCCAGTTTCCTCATGGAACCGCCTGTGAAACTCTTGCATGGTGAGCATGTTGCAGACTTTGCTGTCCTTGTAGGCCTTGGCACCATCAAAATCTCCACCATCAATCATGGATGAGCTGTTTAGCCCATGTAAGCCTCCAGCAAGTCCCCTTAAGTCCCCAAGGTTGGCCTTAGGAGGTACATTACCAGCCAAGGTATTTGTGTTTCCTGATTTATCATGCATCATAAAGTATAGTCGGTAAATGAATATCAAAATTTTGCTACAGTTAATAGATGTAAATGCATATTGTATATGAATTAGTACCTGTGATTGAGCCAACAATGATGAGACGCTTTGATGGGTAATCAGATTGCTTCAAGTCATCAAGCAACAGCCGCGAAAGGAGGAAGTGACCAAGATGGTTGGTTCCAACGCTAAGTTCAAATCCCTCGGCAGTAAATGTAGGCTCCTTAGCAGTTGGCAAATAAACAGCAGCATTGCAAACTAGCACATCAAGAGGCCTGCCTGATCGCTTGAAGGTATCAACAAATTGCCGAACACTGTCAAGGGAAGCCAGATCCAAATGCATGATAGTGTAGTTCTCCTTAGCCATGCCAGCTGACTTGGCGGCTCTTTCAGCCTTGAGAAAGTCCCTGCAGGCCATTATTATATGCCATTTCCCAGTTTCAGCTAAAGCCTTCGCTGTGGCTAGCCCCAATCCAGATGATGCACCGGTGATTATAACGCTGCCTTTTCTGAGAGTTTTCTTCCCTTGTGGGGAAGAAACATTGACTGCTGGAGAGGCGGTAGCCATTGTTTGGGCTCTTACCACCCCATTTCTTTGGCTGAATTCTCTCTGCAGTGTAAATTCAATTATGTTATGCATACATAAAATATCCAAAATAACAACAAATTAACAACTTGTAGCCCGTCTCAACATGTAGCAACCGTACTGTAAATCCATGACACTTAGAAGATTGTCAGACAAAATTCCAAGCTATCTAATAACAATTCTTATTTTTTCAGATAATCTCACTCATTGCTTTGTGATTCAAACTACAATCTCCCTTACCAAAATCATCATACAAAAAGCTAACATTTTCATCGAGGTCTTATAAGTTCTTTTTTTGTGCATAATTAGCCATATTTTTGCTATAAAAACATACCTTGCATCTTAATGCAGAAGAGCTGAAATCAGCCTTTGCATGTTCTGAGAATGAAACTCCAAAAAGACTCGAGTCCTTGAAAGATGCACTAGTTTTGCCCTGCATGCAACAGATATTACGTACGAAAATGTCAATGCCATGTGTTGTTATTTTTCCACCAAAAATAGCAAGAACAACGAAAAGTTCATAATAAGAATTCGGACCCAAAAATGAAAACTAATTAACCTCTTTGGGGACTGAGAAAGCAGAGGGAACCAAAGCAGCAGCTTGGAGAGCCATTAACTAGATTAGTGTTAAGACTCTTTCTAGAGGATATTTTGTTCTGACCAATGTTGAGGGACTGAAAGAGATATCAAGCGATATGTTGCATTTATAGTAAAATGAGTTATGCATAATTGGATATGAGTGGCAGAGAGGATAAGATAATTGGCAGCAAAACTATCTGCCACATCAATCCTCAGCCACCAATGAGAATTCAAGGTTTGGATTTCCCGATATTTTATGCCATATTTTATTTAACTTTCTTGGTGGGCCTATGAGGGTATTTTGGTCCAATTTTGGAAAGGCGCCACTTCCAATGGTTATGGGCTGCGGGTCTGAATAAGTTGAAACGTATAATAGTGAAGGGTTAAAATTTCTTTTACGTCTAGGCTTTGAGCTTGCGTTGGCATAGCAAGACTTCAAGGATGGTTCTAGACTCTTGAGGTTCAATTACAAATTGACAAATTGATGCATTGGCGAAATCAGGATTCAAACATTTGAACTTGTAAATGGAACTCTGATTATAACTAACTGATCTCAAAGCAAAATTTTTAAATTACTTTGTACAAAGTGTTTCAAACAATATGACTACGAATGTTACAATGACATCCCACAATGTACTTGTATGATTCAGCTTCAACTCATTCTACACAATTTTGGTGCCAATACTTGCGCACAAGGTTTAGGCGTCAAGTGCTACAGCTGATCCTAAAAGCTCTTGCTCGCACACACACCGGCTTAAACTTGAAGTGCCGCTGTGCCAGTAACCATATTTTTTTTTTCATATCAACACCTAATTCCATTCCCAGCCGCCTGCTGATGAGCGTAACAAACAAGATTGGCAAGATGAATGATAAAAGAATTTCATTTAAATCCAATAAGCTTTTGCCATGCTCATAACTCTACAATTCCCGATACTGGAAATACATTGATTTCTAAATTCTCGATGTAGATTTCTTCTTTTTTTTCATTTTTTTTTTTAACGAATCTATATTTTTCTTCTCAATGCTCAATCAGAATGGCTATCCATGTGTTCCACTCCGATGAGCACAAGCACAAAGAAAGAAGAAATGGAACTCGCTAATATTACAAATCTCACCCAATATCTCTCTGTACACATTTAACCACGAGGGTAAACGGAAGGCAATTGACCTGTAAATCATATTCACCCCCAACACCGAGGCACCTGTCAATTTTTTTTTTTTTTCTCTATTTTCTTTTCGTTTCCCAGACCTTAAATTCGAACTGGCAATCCAAAATTTTGATACGCTCTAATTTCCCCACGAAGGCCAGCCGTTACAATCACCATACCCCATGCTGAGATGCTTGAACTTACCCCATTGGATATATCCACGCTGGTTCGAGGGCTCCGATTCCTAGCAGCCAAGACAAGTTTTTCCTCTGGCCATGTAGCTGAGATTCTATCAAAGAAATAGCTGTTGGTTGCACTAGAAATGGTTCCATTTAGCGGACTATTGGTGTAACCAGTCGCAGATCGACAATCCTCATTACCACTAATTTCCTCAACAGGTGTAGGAGGATGGTTAGCGGTGGAAAACTCATCAAGATATGCATCTTGCACCCCCCAAGTGTCACCCACACCAGGCCAAGGGATGGCCACTGAAACATCTTGACAATGGAAATGCTCATACGAATGCGTAACAGTAATACTTTTGCTTCTGCTAGGTCGGGATTCAGCTTCGTATTTCCATACATAAACATAAGAATCCTCACTAGCAGAGACCACATATCTTCCATTTGCTGTGAGTGAAGCTAAGATTTGGCTATTTGTGTTACGAAAACCTGTCATGGTAGAACACCAACTCGCCAGTGAAAATGTAACAGCATAGAAGTGCACACGTATATGTCCCAAAAAGAAATAAATAAATAAATAACTTGTTCTTCAGATGATGAAATTTCAATATTTTCCACACAGCATGTAGACCTTACTCCATGAAAGCATCTTTTACTCATGTGATCAGACAACACATGGAAAATTTTAGCTTCCTACAACCATACCCAGTTTCAATAATTCAGAGATTTGATATCTACATCATACAGGTCAGGCAAAGTGTGTCAACTTTGCTCCATTGGTCAAGCAAAGATCCCTAATTATTCCATGAAGAAGATAGGATACAATTTTCCAAGAACCATGGGATGCTCCATATATGAGAACTAAGTCTACAGCTCAGTTAGTTATAAGGTTACCAATAACTTTCAATGATCAAAACCATATTAACTACTCTTTGCAATTCCAATCATACACCAGAAGGAACTATCTTAGACCAATTATTTTAAAGAGTGGACTTAAAACCATCATAGTGATCAACTCCTCATAACAAGAGATGACTGAAGGAAATGGAGAATCAGTGGCATCAACTTCAGTGATACCTAAATATATCTAAGAGGGTCAAGTATCAAGAGTAGAAGGGTAATTTATCATCTAAATTCAAACACCTAAAAAACTTCAGGAAAAGAAAAAAAAGATCAATACAAACCATATATTGAACATAATTCTCACCTTTAAACTTGTGAACCAAGTCAATGCCATCAACAACTCGAATCCTTGAATCTGCAGACGTGACGAGTACTTCTGATGAACTTCCTGGTGCAAACTGGTTTCTGAAGCTAATTAGCAACTAACAAGGATCTAAATAAACTAGTGGCAGAATGTGTAAATAAACAACAAATTACTCATTATCCGTAGATTGAAGAAAATGAAAATGAAGAAAGGAAAGGATCATAACTTGATGTGTCATCTCAAAAAATCTAGATGGTGCATGGAATGGCAATATACCTGGAAACCAGTAATTTTCTTCTGATGAGATCTCTTCTTCTTATTCTGCAGGTTGATTGGACTCTTCTGTTGCAACTTATTCTCTGAACAAGATACATACAAAAAGATAATCAACTTCCAGCTGAACATAGCTTGCAGGGATTCCACACAGTCACAATCACAGGGTTAAGTCAGAAAGAGCAAGAGAGTGGAAAAGAGAGTTAGCAACATGTACCAGATGTATTGTATAAATGACAGCTTCCCTTGTAAGACCCAACCAGTGCACCCTTCAGAAATCAACAAAAATTACATTGAGCCATATATTATATTTTCTTTCTGAAAATTACATGCATAGAACAACTATAATACTAAATCACACCCAACCTGACCATCTGGTGTGTAGCAAGCGGCAGTGACCATCTCATGCAGATCATTCCAGTCAACTACTTGACGTTCAGGAATGCTCCATATGCGAACCTTAGCATCAAGTGATCCACTAATGAAATATCTATCATCAACAGGATTAAACTGGATGCAAGTTACTGTGTCAAGGCAGAGCAAAAATACAAAGTGTAATTAGCAATACACAAACTACTCTAATAACTTAAGGAAACAGATGAACAAAAAGCTATTTTAGCTGATTCTACAGGCTCTTAACGGTGAATAAGAAAAAGGAAAAAGGAAAAAGAAAATCACACTTCTTAGAGGAGCCACAAAATTGTGCTTAATGCGCAACGAATCAGAATCTTCATTTTTCTAGTAGTATAACACTAAGTTTTAACAGTGAGAAAAATCCTAAGGTTGATACTTCCACAAAGAAGAGCTGAAACAGAGTTCATTTCATGTCATGGTCTTTTACTTAAAAGGCACTAAAGTTTGACATTGAAGGTGGAAATAGAGCAAGAATAGAAGAGAAGTCGGTCAGCACTACTTACCATAATCACTGTGAGAAAATATTTTCAAACATGTCTTGCTAGACAAGTGCCACAGCCGCACTGTTTTGTCCATTGAAGAAGAGAGCAAATGCTGAAGAAAACACCAAAGATTCATCTTAATTTTATTCTGCATGATATTCTAATTCCTCATGAAACTAAAAGATGCTCTTTCGTGGTTCAGGAACATACATACAGTTATTCAAGTCAAACAATTAAAAACTGCAAAAGTGAATAGATTATCCAGTAGCTTGAAATTTGTGTCAAATGATTCAGCTTTTAATGAATTCCTAGATTATATTGTATAGGAACAATTCAGAAATAAGTCGTGGAAGATGACAGTATCAGATAACAGCTGATTTTGAGGATTTAATCAATGAAACAGCTTAAAATCCCATGTGAAAGAAATACCAAAGTAAAATTTTATGTTACCAAAGTTGTGAAAAAGCACATTGATGGTTTTTAACTAAAGGCAGTGGACTGCAAACCACATCATCAATTCTTACAGGTGCCTGAAGCACATGAGAAAAGAATTAAATAATACTACTTGAAAAAAGGGTAGAGATAGACTGACAAAGAAAAATCAAGCCTTTCGTATTAATACTGCCACAAGAAAAATCCAACTGATCATAGTATCATGAATTTTGATTGCAAGGTGGATAAACTCTCAAGAAAAATCATAAAAGTGACAATAGTGAATTTTTCAAGTAATTATTCAGGTGGTAAATCGACATGTGGATATCGTGATATGTTTAACTCTTCATATGTTTTCCATATGAATTAAGGAAACAAAGCCAAATGTAATACAACTAGCATATTGTATTATCACTCAAAACCAATTCACTATTTTCAAACATGTAACCCTACACCTTTATGACTGATTGACTAATGTCAAGCTTAACTACATTTCTCGAAGCATTTGATGCTCTTTGACATATGAGATATTGGCTGATATTTGCTGCCAATTTTGACAGAATACTTAGGAACGACCAGTGAAATGGCCAACAAAAAGCATTCCCTTCAACTACTGGAGTCTAAAACTTGGATTTGATGTTACACTAAACTACCATATTTTGTAAGATCTCATCACGAACAACAGATTATCTTTCTTGCTCAGCTCCATAGTTTCAGAACACATTTTGCATTCTGCTTTCCAGTTCAACAAGCCCAATTCTGCTTTCCAGTTCAACAACCCCAATAATAAAAATTTTAGAAGGACAAAGAAAATGTTGAGACTAGAAAGAGCAAACAATTTGAACTAAGGAGCAACATATGCCAGACTCTTTGTTGATAGAGGAGTCCAGTGCCATGTCCCTCCAAAATAAAACTTGATCGGTCACATTCCACCAAGTTATATATTGAATTTTACAGAGCTGTTTTTTCCCCTTCATTCAGATATCTATCGAGAGCTGTAATCTGCCATTCTCTCCTCCACAATTGCATGGCCAAGTAATGAGTAAATTGTGATGATAAAAAATAAGTTCAACCAAGCTTTAAGTAGCAATCAAAAGCCTGACAACTTAATATCTTCTGAATTGTCATTGAAATCTTCTTATTCAACCATTCCCCACCTTGACAAAAATTAAAATAGAGCCGATACCCACACGGGTACAATGTATAAGGATAAATTAGTTTATTTGTTTGCCATAAGGAAAGTTAAACTGATCACTAGCACTACGTATCTAAAGGTAATTAAATGCATATCCACAGTTCAAAGTTTACTAACAATTTCATACTTAGGTGATAAAAGACAAGTACCAATTAAACTAGCCATGCTGCAACATATAAAAGTAGAAGAAAACAAAAAAGAACATCTAACAGAAACCCAAATGAGAACTGACCTGAGACTTGGACCACGACAGGTCAAGCACATCATCAAGATGTCCTTGGAATGAACAAATGGGTTTATCTGAAAGCGCAAACACAGTCTCTGGCACAACCATATGGTCCAAGCTCAATGATTTTCGGTTTATAGACCTCCCTCTTCTCTTCTTCTCGAGATGGTTATCAAGATGTTTTGGTGACAATGAAGTTGGTTCTGGTGATCCATTGGCCGGTGGCAACATATTCAAATGCCCGTCTTCTTGTTTCTCTAACAATTCTCCCTTCCTCTCTGATTCCCCAACCTGCCAAACATGAATAACACAATCCTCACCTGCACTTGCAAGATACCTTCCATCCAAACTGAACTTAATAGTCCAAATAGATCCATTGTGCGCCTGTATTTCCTGGCACTTGTACAGAGCCGTAACATCTTTACATGACTTCCCATATTGCCTCACCCTCACTCTCTCTGGTCCATGAAATGAAACATCCTGGCTATCATCCGTGGCAGAACTTGACCTCCGCCCACCCTTCTCCGATGAGGTATCCCTCTCATCACTACTTCGCCTCTCTTTATTCCCTGTCACACTACTAGCAACAGTCCTTATACTCTTGAACCAGCTTCCTTTCTTCTTTGACTTCATTCCACCACCACTACTCCCATTATTGTTCAAATCAAAACTATCCTTATTACCCTCCTCCACATTCTGCCTCCTCATCAACTCTTGAACAATTGGCGAATGTCCCACACACATTTCAAACTCTTCAATTGTCAACTGCCTACCAGTCCCCACTTCCTTCACCTTCTTCCATGTCCCATCCTCCTGAATCTCATTCACCACAAACTCTTTTCCATTATCAAGATTTTTTATTAAACAGACTTGTAGGGGGAGAGAGAGAGAGAGAGAGAGAGACTCAACAACTTCTCCACTATTCCCAATATAATTTCCATTCCCATTTATACTCATGGAATCGCCCCGACTCTCATCCATTCTCTTACAATTCCTGCCAGTGGGTGGCTTATTTGACAAAGCAGCACTAGCAACTGGAGGTGACCCATTATTGCTATTACCACTAGGCGACTTACGAACAAGGACGCTTTGATTTTGATCAACATTATAACTAACATTACTACTATCATTATCGTTACAGTTACCATTATTTACATGCGGGGAATCTAAAGAAGAACAATGAATAGAAAGAATAGAAGGCGAACAAACAGATAATTGATGACGATGCCGACCACTACCATCACGATCACAACCGCTACTACTCTTTGCACCATCGGATTTTGATCGAACGATAGTCACACTCACACCCCCATCACGAACATTTGAAGAAGACGAAGAACAAACCTGATCTTGCTTAGTCAACTGATCAGTCGACGCCGATCGTCCAAAATCTCCATTAACCATTCCCCTATCCTGCACTTCGGATCCGGGTTTCGCCCGGGCCAAGGCCCGGTCGTGACTGAGACCCATTTCACGTAGCAGTCGTGACCGCCGCTCGGACACCGAAACGGGCTCGGAGATCCAAACGTCATACTTGGTAGAGACGCCCATGGGGAATTTGGGTACCCGGAATTCATAATTAGGAGAATCCGGGTTGCGATTCGGGTTCTCGGGTTCAGAATCGGAAGAAGAAGAAGTTGTGCAAGAGTTAGACGACGAAGTAACCAAGCGATCAAGTGACTCGTAGAAACATTCGTCTTCGTCTTCTTCGTCACCTCCACCGCCAGTCTTGCTCATAGCTTCAGTCCTTGTTTGCGTTTTAGTAGGTTTTTATAATCTCTGCCGGGCATTCCCATTGAAGAAAAATAATCGATACCCAGTTGATAAAATTCGATTCCGTACCTGGGTACTAATTTCCGAGAGAATCTGACGATGGGTTTGGCGAATTTGAAGATTTGGGAACACAACACAAGGGGATCAGGGGAATGCGGGAAACGATGTCGTTTTGGGGACAGGGGGATTCAGATCCGATGAAGGAAAAAAATGGGGGGAAAAAGAAAAAAGAATGGCGAAGAGGAAGAGGAGGAGCGAAGCCCTATGCTGTGTTGTGTTGTGTTGTGTTGGGGGGTTTGGTGATGTTTTTGTGTGGAGATGTGAAAGAGAAAGAGAGAGAGAAAGTAGGGGAGAGAGAGAGAGAGAGAGAGAGATTTTGGTTTGTTTTGGTTTTTGCTTTTTTGTTTTGTTGTTTGTTTGTTTCTTTGTTGTGAAAAAGTATTGGCAAGTAGAATTGTAGTTTTATTGGAAATGTGAACAGGAGGAGAGAAATTTCTATTTTGGTCTATCTCATTTTAGATAAGTTAGATACATAATTAAAAATATTTTTGCAAATTGTAAACAAAAAATAATAATAATAATCATGGGTTACTTTTTGGCTTTTTTTTTTTTTACAGTGCTAACAGCATTTGCATACATTTTACATGATTACAATTTGAAAGGGGAAAAAAAGGTTCATAGGGTATAAGACAAAAAAAAAGTTAAAATAACTCTTTTTGAATTTAATGTAATCAACTCTTTTATATACCTGAGCAATATTTCTTGTTCAATTGATCATGTGGCAAGCACAAAAGTAATGCAAGATGACAAAAGAAAAATAATAGAAAAGAGTAAGCAACTCTACTTTGCTTCTCTTTCACCCGAATTTTTAAAATTATAGTTTTTTTCTTTTAAATAAAATTAATGACAAATACCTTCAACTGGGTTTAGTAACTGAAGTGTGTGTGTGTTGTTTTTTTTTTTTTTTCTTTGCAATAAGTTTTATTCACAACTGACATTAAATTCCCATTAATAAAAATATTTCTAAACAAAAGTAACCTTCTCTTGTTTGTGAATAATTGACATTTTAAAATTGGGAATCACACTTTAAGAACAATAAAGACTTTATACTATTGTTCTCACACTATATTTCTTCAATTTCACACAACATTATTATAACTTTCTCCTTCTTTGTCCACCAATTCGCTAACAATTCTCTGGTGTCTAAAGGAAGAGGCATCAAGAAGTCACCAAAAGTAATGACATGATTTCATTTCACTATTTAATGACATGATTAAATAACATGATATAGTTTTAAATTAACGATCTTACAAATTGGGGGCTAATCATGATAAAGAGAGATGTTAGATTCAACAAAACCCAATGATACAAAACAATAGACATGATCATATCAATGTGAAAACCATCTTTTTTCTAAAAGAAAAATATTAGTTTATTGTTTCTCCGGGGTGCATGAGTTTTATCCCAAAAAAAAAAAAGTATGACATTTATTATTTAAATTTGTTTAATATTTTTTTTATTTAATGTTTGACAGTAATTGACACCTAATTTGGGCTTGATAAATTCCATACACAAGCCCATAGGAGCCAATTCCAATTACAGCTAAAAAATGTGCAAAATATAGCTGTAACCCCCCCCCCCCCATCATACACATGCTGTCCAGCCCATTACTGTTAGGTGAAGTTGATAATGACACCCCAATGCTTTCTTCAATTACTCTTTGGGACCATACTTTTATAATTTCATAACCAAAGTATTAAAACGAGATGTTATCATGAACATACACGATGACGATGTAGTTGGATGAAATCCAAATTTAAAATACGGTATTTAAAAAATTATATTATTTTCACAACCGTTAGATTTCATCCAACGGCTGTTACATCATCATGTATGTTACACGATGATGTAACTTAACAAAAACCGTATTAAAAATATAAAATAAAACAAAATAATAGGATGAAGATGAAAAGGCCACCATCCAACTAATTAATAAACATCATCCACCTTTTCTTAATTCTGCCTTAGTTTCTAGGATTCTTTTCCCTCTTGTCTTTCTCTTTCACTATTATTTCCCATTGTGGAAAATTGAAATTATGACGAAATATTTTATTTAGATAATTTTTTTTAGGTAATACCTTATTTTTTTACTTTAAAATTAGTGCAAGAATACATTTAAGTAGGGGCCGATATAAGTAAAGGCTAGTGTGGGTAATTGATCCGCTGAAAAAATTAAAAAAAAAAGATTTCCTTTCTTTTTGACACTAATCTTTTTGGAAATTTTGTTTCAGTGGGGTCAAATTTATAAAGAAACATTTAATTTTCGGGTCAGTTTTATAAATAATTAATTTTGCTACTATTTTATCCCAAATGAATTAAGTTTTTAGATCCATCTCTGCATTTAATGATTAGTTTTAAATTATCATTCTTTTGGTCTAATTTTATTTTATGATTCCCCAATAATGTCTCAAGGACCTAATAAGAATTTTGAATCATAAAATCTTAGATTTTAAATATCAAACCTCAGATATTTTTTTGTACCAAATTTAAGAACTTTACCGGCTAAGCCAACTTAAATATCAAACCTGCCTACAATCTTCTAATTTGCAAGATTTACATTTAAAATTATAAAATTTTTTGTTGTAAGTACAAATAGGGACATAACTGCGCAAATATATTTTTTTAAAAGGAAAGATAATGATTTTTAATTGTAATTGACCTGATTTTTATGTAAACTTTATGGTCGGCCACTCCAATTTATTATTTATATTTTATATGCTATGCTTTCTTCTAATTTGTTATTTCTCCATTACATCTCTTTCAATCAGAAATCTTTTTCGCCATGGCAATAACATAATAATACCCATAACAGAATCTTTCTAGTAACATGACACAACAACCCTAAAATATGTTTAAAATATTATAATTAATGACAAAATTAATATTATTTCCCATGAAATATAGAATTTATATTCAAACTAAAAAAGATGATCAAATACACTCGATAGATAAATAAAGAAAATGATCTACATCTAGCATGCATTATCGCGCACGATACAATACCACTTCTGTTCAAACTAAAGTTATTTTGAAGTTTAATTCTTTTTAACCAATTGAGTCTAAATTATAAGAAAGTGGAAGGCGCGTCGAAGCAAAGCAAAGCAATAATGCAAAAGTGGAACAGGGACTTCTAAATACGGCCGGTAATGCTCGGTCATAAATGTGAGTATCCTTAAAACATAAGGCCTACAAGTAGCCTTGGAGATTGTAGCTTTGGCTTGTTAATTACAAAAGGGCAAAAATAAGGCATAAAAGTCAAATCAATACATAATTATTGATTCCCACATTTTAGGTTAATTATCATCACACACCTTCAATCACGTGCAGTGTGGCAGACCCCAAACCTGCAACCTCCAATTCCATTGAAAACGAATTATATACGGTCATTGGATACTAAACCTGTCTGAATCACGTTAATCTGGAATGGAATGAAATTTGGAATGAATGATAGAATTAATCAATAGGAATGGGAATCAAATTAATTTGTTTACTTAAACTGTAGGAATCGGAATCGGAATGAGCTGGATTGTAACAAATTACTAAAAAGTATTTAATAAATTATTGTCATAATTATTATTATTAACTAATATATTAATTAATTGTAAAATTTTATTAATTAATTATTATAATTATATTAACAATTATTATAAAAATATATTAACTAATAATATTAATATTAATTAATTAATTATAATAATATATTAATTATTGTGATTATTCATTCAAAAATTATAATTATTAATAATTATTGTTAAAAATGTATTAATATATTAATTAGTAGTAATAATTATATTACTTAATTAATAATAATATATGAATTAATTATAATAATTATAATAATAATATATCAATTAATTAATTAAAATAACAATGTATTAATTATTGTGATTATTTAATCGAGAACTATAATTATTAATATATTATTGTTAATAATATATTATTATATTATTTAATAGTAATAATTATATTAATTAATTATAATATATATTAATTATAATAATTATATTAATAATTATTATAATAATATATAAATAAATAAATAAAAATAATAATGTATTAATTATTGTGATTATTTAATCGAGAACTATAATTATTAATATATTATTAATAATATATTATTATATTATTTAATAGTAATAATTATATTAATTATAATATATGAATTAATTATAATAATTATATTAATAATTATTATAATAATATATTAATTAATTAATTAAAATAATAATATATTAATTATTGTGATTATTTACTTGAGAACTATAATTATTAATATATTGTTGTTAAATAATATATTATTGTATTATTTAATAGTAATAATTAAAGTATTTAATTAATTAGAATATATGAATTAATTATAATTATTATATTAGTAATTATTATAATTATATTAATTAATTATAATAATTATAATAATTATAATAATTATATTAATAATTATTATAATAATATATAAATTAATTAATTAAAATAATAATGTATTAATTATTGTGATTATTTAATCGAGAACTATAATTATTAATATATTATTTAATAGTAATAATTATATTAATTAATTATAATATATGAATTAATTATAATAATTATTATAATAATATATTAATAAATTAATTAAAATAATAATGTATTAATTATTGTAATAATATTAATAATATATTAATTATTATGATTATTTATTCAAGAACTATAATTATTAATAATTATAGTTAATAAAATATTAATTAATCATAATAATATATTAATTAATTATAACTTAGGACAAAATGAGTATTTTTTTGTTTTGGGGGAGGGCAAAATAGGTAGTTCAAGGAATGGGAACTTGATTCCCACCTCCCCCCATGGGAATCAAGTTCACATTTCCCATTCCCAAATATAGGTGGGTCCCATCATTCCGATTTCGATTCTCCTCTTATTTTTGCGAAGTAAACGCGTCAATCATTCCGATTCCAGATTCCGATTCTCCAATCCGGTAAGTAAACGCACCATTAATGTATTGATTTTATTTATTTATTTTTGTTTTGAAATGGTGGGAGGGCTCAAATTTATTTTTAACCCCCCCTTCCCAACCCTAAGAATTAAATTCGGAATTTGAAGTAGGGCTACCGCTGTACGGCAATCATTTCAACTATACCCTTGAGGCTGTATTGATTTTATTCAATGTATTGAATTTATTCCATTTATTTTAATTTTTTTCATCTTTGTCTAAACTCCTAATTAATTTGAAGAACTCCCCCTTAAAAAAATAAAAATTTGAGAACCTCCTTTCCCAAATTTGAGGGAAGGAGTTCAATCCCCTCTTCTATTAAATTACTGAGTATTTTATTTATTAGAAGTAAACTTCCTTTGATTTCAAAGTCAATTTTCGTATTGCATTCACAGCTATGGTCTTGATCAAAGTTGGTGATGATATAATTTTCTTTGATTTTGGATTGATTTTACGAACGTGCCTGTTACCATTACTTTAATAAAGGCTAGTCCTAATAGATGTTTAATTGTAATATTGGTAAAATTATAATGTAATATTCAATAATAACGGCACAATACATACATACATATATGTATATAGAAAAAGAAATTGAATTTTAATATGTTTAGAAGTTAAAAGCATACTAGGTAAATATTTAGAAGCTATTTTTTAAGAACAAATTAAGTAGTCAAAATGTTTCCATTAGCAGAAGTGTCTTTTTAATTTTTGAAGAAAAAAAAAATTAATTGAAGAGTTTGATGAAAATGATACAAGTGGGTTTTGAAAAGTGAATTGAAATCTAATAACAGATTGTAAGCCGGGTTACTAATATGGCCTCCTATTACGAGATCAAATTTATCCAAACATGCTTAAGAGTTCAATAATTTTGATTAGACAATTCAATTAATAATGTAACCCTCATGTTATGGTACTGCCAAAAAGCACTACAACTCATATTTGCACATCAAGTATGTGGAGCTTCTTCAAATTTTAAAGCAAGCAAAAGCGAGAGGAAGAAGCTAAGAAAGAAGAGGGGTCGGTGGTCTAAAAGCACTTATCTAAGCAGCCAGACAGAATCAAAGCTAATTGTGCTTCTGCAAGGTGTCTGGGATCAAAAAAAGAAACATGGGGTTCGGTTTTGTTTTTGTACTAAAAGTGCTTATTATATTGGAACGTGATGTAATGGATTAGCTAATTATATAAGAGAATCCCAGGTGGGTTTATGCTGAAAAGATTAATTAAAGCATAAAAATGAGCCAACACTCATGACGAAATATAGGAAAAAGATTTACTGAATCAAGGAATTCATTCTCTAATAGTTTTCGTTTTTAAAACCTTATAGGTCATTTTAAATCTTATAAATACGATGTCTTTTACTCTCACTTTTTTTTTTTTTTAAGTTGGGGTTTATGTAAACTGTTTCGAATTACAATGTATCTACTTAGTTGAGATAGTTAAAAATCCATATATTAGACTTGTTTTCACAGCTACATTATTATGAAATTATTTTAGAAAACATTTTAGCAAAATTATTTCCAAACATTCTTATGAGAAATTAACTGAATGATTATTAATTCATATAATTGAGTAATAAATTAATTCTTGAGAACAATTATATAGTTCCTCCGTAAAAAGTCAATTTTGTATTCCATTATGTTGTTGAGAACTTATATTTTAGTAAACAGCTGAATCACAAAATCACTTAGGGTCCATTTGGGATTGCTTTTAGAAGGCTTAAAAGTGATTTTAAAAATCTAAAAACTAATTTTAGTGTTTGGTAAAAAAAAATCAAAATCACTTTTGTCAAAATCAACTCCTACTACAGTTGATTTTGAAAAGCAGAAAACGAGTAGCTTTTAGATTCTGATTTTGAGAATCAATTTTATCCTTTAATACAATTACATAAATATCTTCAAAATCATTACCTAAACCCAAAATTATCCTTATTTAAATTGAAAACAAAATAAATATTTTAATAAATTTTTATTATAATTCATCAATATAAATTTATTAATATCAATTTGTTGGTCGAATTATTATTAATTTTATTTTACAATATTATTAATTTAATTATTAATTATTTTAAGATAAAAAAATAAAAAGGTAAAATCAATACATTATAAATTTTATTTTTAGTAAAAATTATTATAATACAAAATTAAAAATGTTATATGTACATATTTTTATATACACAAGTAAATTTTATCTTATATTATGTATATTTTAATCATTTATTTTTTCTCAGCAGTTTAACAGTAAAATTTACCAAACGTCCATAACTACTTTCAAAACTCACAGTACTCCTGAAAATAAAATTTACAAAACACTTAACTGATTATCTGTACAACTGATTATTTTTATAGCACAACTAACAATAATTATTTTAAAAGTAACAATATTTCCAAAGTGGCCCTTAACACACAATTGACATCTTTTCTTTATGTGAGTGAATAAACAAATTGGACAAGATGAAGTGAAACCCGAATTTTATTGAGCCGGCTAAATTAATATAAAAAATGAAATCAAAACTTTGATCAGTATTACCCAAAACAATTTGAGGGGAAAAAAAAAATTGAAATGGGATGTTGACATAAAGCCACTAAGGACCAAGAAAAGTTTACTCCTATCGCTGACTTTTATTTATTATTATTAAAATAAAAATGTCATTGTAATAACGAAACTGTCAGTCAGTGAATCAGACAAGACTTGAAAATTAAAGCCACCACAAAGGCTGGGCTGCATGGTCTTGTCAACCGAGTGAAAACTGCTTCTGCTTAAAACAAAAGTGCTTTTTTTTTTTTCTGTTCAGTTCAGCAAACCAAGATAAAAGTCACAAGCTGCTTTAAGTTCTAAGAGGGCGAGGCAAAAACTAAAACAAATCTTCAAATGAGTGAATCAAATGGCCATCATCTCACAAAACGTGTTATTGTTGGTGTTTCCATTTTGCTCAAAGATTATATAATTTCACGAAATTATTTTACACCGGCTAAGATTGAATCTTATTTAAATTAAGTATATAAGATTTAAACTACCCTCAATTTTAAATTATTTTTTTAAAATACAAGTTAAATCCATCAATTTTTGTATCTTCATCATTGATGATATAATCATTAGCTAGCGCTTACATAATTCAAATATATATTTATATATCTTCCCCTTGTTCTATTCATGTTCTCTTTGCATGGGAATATACTCTGCTCATCATCATCATGTTGCCCTTACATCCCCCTTGGTTGATGAGAACTCAAAGGAGTCTTATACTTTATTTGTTTTTTTAAAATGCCCATGCTTGTTGACCGCTTGCCCATTCACTTCATAAGCAGTGCATTACTAGTTCTGTGAAAGAAAGGAGCAAGCATCATGAGTCCTATTACTTCAAACCAAACCCTACAAAAAAACATAAAATCAACTAATAGAAATTGACTGCATGAAAGTTTTATGATCATTATTGCATTTTAGGCATTGGGTGGTGTCTTAAATTGGGTTCCAAATTTCAATGAATCTGTTGTTCTTGCTAGCTGTACATGATTCATGCCACTTCCAAATTGAAGAAAGAATAGCGTCATGGAGAGATGGGAGTTTTAATATCTTGACCAAATCCACTCTTTGAGATTCACAACACGAACCATGCATAACTATTGCATTCTACATAAACAACTAATGGCAATTATCAATTCATTGTTGAATGAGAACCAATCGTGCTAAGAACACCTTGTAATTAATAAGTTAAAACCATCCATATTTATTTAAGGGGTTCCTCTGTGATGCTGTAATTTTTTTACAGCATCAATAATGTTTTTAATTATACACCATTGGATTTAATCAATGGTACACAATATTTGTAGTTCAAAAAAAAATTTATAAATAGTGGTAAACGGTAACAAACGTGGGGAGAATTTTATAAAATAACTTTGACCACCCGTAGAGTTTGAAATATTTTCACTTAAATAGTATATTTTATTTAAAATTATTTTTCAATCCCCCTTTAAAATTGAAATGTGATAATCTTTTTTAAATAAATCATTCAAAATCTATTACCATTAAGTATAAAATATAATGGTAGGTTATTTAACACAAATCAAATAAATAAGTTGTAACTGCAAAATTTATATATGATATAGCACTAATAAATAACACAACTAAGCACACATACTCGAGTAAATGTCATAGTTACATCAATAAACTCATTGTTGAGATTGCTTGTAACATAAAAATTATTTGATCACACATGTTTTAATAAATTTTAATATCATATATTAAAATACTCATTATTTTATATAATATTAAGGGTCATTGTATAATTGATCATGAAGTATGTATTATTTTTAACACCTATTTAACATACTTATTTCTTGAACTTTATATTTATCTTATAATTAATATCCTTACATGGTAGGAATTTTAAGTTTCATAAGCCTATATATTTTCATTTTATTTTCAAATATCACTTTGTTAATTTCATAAAAGTTAAATCTAATATATATTCCTAATGAGCTTTAGTTTATGAATCGTGAAAGATTATTTTATTGATACTCTTTGATTGTAATTATAAAATTTTATGTTATTAAGAGTCATTACTTTTGTTATAATAGTTAATAGTGACAATAAATAAAATATTACCTCCAATTATATTTACGTGGTCAAAAAAGTGAAAGAAAATTATTTATATTTTTAGATTTTTATTGACATGGTAGGAAATTATCTGAGCCTTATAAAATTTAATTTTCACAAGCTTATTTTCATTTTATTTTCAAGTGTTACTTTGTTAATTTCATAAAAGTTAAATCTAACACATATTCCTAATTAACTTTAGTTTATGAATCATGAAATATTATTTTATTGTTATTCTTTGATAGTAATTATAAAAATTTTATGTTACGAAGAGTCATTACTTTTATTATAATAATTAATAGTGACAATAAATAAAACATTACATCAAACAATATTTAATGGACAAAATGAGGAAAAAAAATCATTGTATGTTTTTATATTTCCATTATAAAGATATGGTTTGGGATACTTTAACTTAAAATTTTGACATAAGATTTGAGCCACTAATATCTCATAATCTAATGGTTAATATTGAAAGTTAAAGTAACATTTCATAATGTTATATCCTCCACCATTGAATTGCATCAAATAAATAGTTTAATTTTTTGTTAAAAATTTAAATCAAAATGTTTCTCACTCTATAGTTATATAGACATATATATTTTTCAATAATAATTGGTGAATAAAATATTTCTCATTTGTTGTGACTCATATAGTATTATTAATAAAACACATATAAAATAGTTTATTACAATACCTTCTATTATCATTATTGTTTAGGTATTAATGGTTTGAAATTAAATTCATACAATACAAATTATTATAAGACTTTGTGTTAAATAACCTATTTGATATTATATTTTATACTTAATGGTAATTGATTTTAGAAGATTTATTTAAAAAAGATTATCATATTACAAATTTAAAGAAGGGCTGAAAAGTAATTTTAAATAAAATATACTATTTAAGTGAAATTATTTCAAACTCTAAGGGTGGTCACAATTATCTTACAAAAAATCCCCACCCACTTCAAACGCTAACAAACTGTTTACCATTATTTTTAAATTATTTTTTAGTACAAATATTGTATACCATTGATTAAATCTAATGGTTCACAATTAATACATTATTGATGATGTAAAAATTTTACAGCATTATAGAGGAACCCTTATTTAAGAAGTTAATTATTCGTTAAAAAATGAAATTTAATTATTTATTAATTATTGTTATTTGTTGGAGAATTTTCAAACATTAATTGTTGATGAACTTATCGGGTTACTTTAGACTGCGAACGTGATATCTGAAAGATATCAATACCGTCAAATGAGTAGATTTGATTGATTTTTGTTAATTTCTGTCAATCTGACGTAGGCACTCAAATTGTAGGGCGCGATGCCCTTTGGGTACCATAATGAAGTATCAAACCATTTCAACGATTTTTCTCTTCCTCAAAAATACTTATGGCTGGTAGAAGCACATTTTCCTTTTTAGTAATCCCATCTTCATATTATCTTCAAAGACTGATGTAACTGGTTTCAAAATTCTAATTACAGCAAGACCAAGAGCATGAGCTGAAAAAAAGCTTGATGAATATGCCGATAAATCACAGGCAATCTATTAAAATTTGGCCGACATCATCATCATGCAAATAACATAAAACAGAAATGCTTTCATGGTTAAAGCAGGCCAATGCCCTTTGTTCCATTTCATATTGTATCATAAATTGGTCTAAAATGTAGGCATGTCAGGTCAAACAAGCTAGAGACATAAGTCCCCACCAAAAATTTGGAAAAAAAAAAAAATCAAAACTACTTTAATTAATTAAAGAATTTAATACAAATTTAGTATCAGTTATTTCAATAATTTCATGATATTTGAAAATTAAAAAAAAAAAAACTACTGTAAATTACTCAAGCATGCGTTGTTTAGCTAGATTGAGTTCCCATTTTGCACCATTTTGATCATGTAAGCATTGATTTAGAATTAAAAGCAAACCCCGTGAAGCAAATTTAATAATTAAATGGAGTACAAACACACCATGTGGCTTGACTCCACTAACAGCTTGTTTAAGCTTGTAAATTGATTCCCAAGTTAATAAAAACATAGACAAAAAGAAGAAATTTCATCAAGCTGTATTGTAACAGTGATATAACGTGCTATGCATTAATGAAAAAAAAAAGTCAAATTCTTCATAAATCTAATAATTGTGAACTATAATATGCTGAAAACAGTACAGATTTGAAATAAGCCAGCTTGGGGTCCTTAAATCATGCGATATTTAGTGTAATCACAGATTTATTTAAGCAGAACAAAAAGAAGGGGAATAAATAAATAAATAAATGAGTCCCAGCAAGAATGTCTGTTGGCACATTCAATTGATATTTTTGCACAAAATCTCTCATTAATTATCTCTAGCTTAGCTCAAATATATAATCCCATCAGCCCTCTTCTGTGTTTGCGGCTAGTTATGTTTCTAGCGAGCTGCGAAGCTTAAAGGAATATGTTTCAGTTTGTTGTAATGTCGCAACAATAACAATGTAAGATCAGTCATATATCATAGGGCTGCAGCTAGCTAGCTGCAAATGCATAGACTGCAGAGAACTGAGTGCATGTGGAAGCTATAATCAATTAGCTGAGGTGACATAACAACAGAACTTCTCCTAACAATCCTTAGCTTTTTTAAAGCTCTGCATGTGCACTTTACCAGCCATGTCAGTTGAAATGTTGAAGATTAAAGAGAAGCAAACATTGGACCAAAAAATAATGCAAAGTTAGTTTTGGCCCTCTTGACATTTTCAGAACAGCAGCAGAATTCCCAACCCCCCCCCCCCCCCCTTTTCTTATCAAAGCTTAGATGTTAAATCCCTACAAGGCTTACACTTTACATATTCAACTTTCAAAGCCTACTAGATGGTACCCACAAAGTCCACTTCTTTTAATTCTTTGCCCTGATTCCATTGCCAAACAATGTTTGACAAATAGTTAAAGGAAATCATTTTTTTTTTTCGGGTGACTAATCAAATAAAACTACATAAAAATTATCGTTTTTCTAGAGTATTAATTGCTTGTTAAAGGGATAGTATTAATTGCTTTATTTCTATTTATCTCTGCCAAATTTATTAGACTAATTTATCGCTTCTCTAGAAATTTCTTTAATAAGAGCTAATAAATATCATAGCTAAGCCTACAAGCTGTAATTACATTACAGAAAAGAAATCAACTTGTCGGGTGCTATAATGGAGCCATTGCAGATTATAGGAGTAGTAGATAATTTGTACTGCAGTGCTGTATGTTAAATGTTGACTAGAAATAGAACAAAACTAGCTGGAAGTAAATTTTTGAATAGCTGAAGGAAACTCATTTTTTCACTAGTTTATATAAAATGTTCACAAGTACAAAATGTAGTCTTAGTCAAGAATCACATTAGAAGATTATTGTAGGCCATTTTTTTTTTTTTTTTATATGTAGGGTCTTACTACTTGGTATAATCAGTCATAAAGAATTTGTGAAAATTATTTATCATAATTTGTGTACGAGTTTTTTTGGTCGTAGTTACCTTGAAAAATTATTGATCAATTTTTGGATGTGCTTCGCCAAAATGTTGTCAATTTGCTTGGTGAAAAAGATTACTTAACCAACGCTAAAGCAGTCAAATTGGGCCAGAGTATCAAGCTGTAATGGGCTATTAATAGAGAGAAGATGGCTGAAAGCCTAAAATGCAGTGAATCAATCGATTCACGGAATCTGAAAGCACATGTTTATGATTGTGAAGAAGTACAAGCACAGTCCAGAACTAAATTTACCCAAAAAAAAAAAAATGCCAATTGACATGAAACACATGGTCTCCCTATCAGTTTTCGTACGATGTGACGGCCTAAAGGGACCCCATTGTTTTGTCCTGAATCTAAATTAGTCAAATAAATGACTTTGTAGAAAAATTACACTTGGTTTCATTCTTGGCAGGAGCTTTTATAACATTATGCACTCTCGTTAATTTGGAAATTAGTATTCTCTCTTAAGCAGCGTATGTATTTTTTGTCTGAAATCTAAATAGATCTGAATTAGTATGAATTTTGAATAGACCTGAATGTCTGAATCTGAATAATATATTTATTTTTTCATCTGAATATCAAAAAATAAGTATTAAGATGTTTATTTTTTTTAATTTAAAAAATTGAAGATATATACTTTTATATTTATATCTTTATTAAATTTAAATACTAAATAAATAATATATTAAATATCATAATATTTTAACATTTATAAATAAAATAATATATTAATAAGAGATTAAAAATAAAATAAAAGAAGTAAAATAATAATCTCATTATTATTTTTTTAACCGTCGTAAAATTCCTTCTTATTTTGGATTGATGTAAATATGTAACAGTACTTGCTTCGGCCATGAATAGTTGGCTAGAAAGTGGGAGCTATCAATGTAATGACTCGGGCCAATAGCGAACCAAATATTGTGTTGTTCCATCAGTCGTGATTTTCTTATCTCCTTTTTCCACTCAAAACTTGTCCATTCGGTTGAGAGAAGCCTAAGCTTATGAATGATGTCAGGTCCGCCTCCACAGGTGATGTTGGGTGTGCCAATTAATGTCGTATACGGGGAGTAATAATGCGATGCGAGTGATCCTAGTATTTGACTCCTCCTGATAGAAGTCTCAATAATTAATCCAGTAGTGGCTATAGATGAACATCAGAAATTGTCACATCATTTTTCAGTTAAGTTGGGATGGAAATGCTGCTCTCGTGAAACAAAAATGAGGATGAAAATGTTATTTTTTTAAAATTTTGTTTTTAAAATTTAAAAATTTGTTCTGTATTGAAAAAATAAAAAATAAAATATGTTTGGGAGGAATATTTTAAAGAATTATTATTGGAATAGTTTCCATAAACTTAAAATTATGTAATGAATAATTATTTTTATTATTTAATTAGTTTGATTATTTCAATTTAAAGAATAAATTAGGTGATCTTGTTAATTTTTTTTTTGTTTAAAGCAAAATGATAAACTCTACGTATTTGATTTAATTAATACATAAAAACATAAATATTATAATGTATATAAAAAGAAAAGATTATTGCGAGGGAAGTTGACTTTTTGGGAATAATAATAATAATGATGATGATGATGATGTTGTTGTTGTTGATATTATTATTATTATTTTGTAAGATGTTGGAAGAAAATTGTTCATTTTGAAACTTAACTTTGTATTAAAAAAAATAAGGAAAACATAAAAAAAAAATTGTTTTCTTATTTCTTTTGTTAAAAGTATAGAATGAATTTTACATTTTTAAAAGTCATATATTTAATGTTTTTTAAATTTAAAAAAAAAAATTAACAACAATACCGAAGGCAGCCTAAGATTTCCACCATGACACACGTAAGGAGTAACTAGAGAGAAAATTAAAGACTTTGCAGATACGATTGGCCTAGCTCGGGTGCTTGATGCTCGTATTCCAAGCCCAAGAAAGAAGTCATTAAAATATGATTTTGGGCCAGAGCCTGGCTGCTCCTTAAACTTTGAGGCATGTTGAAAAAGCGGGGTCTAATTGTACAAACAATCTTCTTGCTTGGGCCTTGGTAGTGGAGCATTTTCAATAAGGACTATTTTTAGAAACCTCCCTGAGATTTGATATAATTTCACTTAGATAGCGAGATTGATTGTATTCTTACTTACTTCCCCTGCCGTTAGTATACATATGGATTGACCGTTAGTTGACTTGTGAAATGACTAAAATATCCAAATTAATTTGGGAAGACAGAACATGTCTCCTGGGCGACAAGTGCTTGCCTCCCTAAATTACAAAATGCTTATTTATGTAATTTCGAACGACGAATGTCGTCTCCCGGGAGACAAGTGGCTGTCTCCCCGAATTACAGAATGCTTATAGGGTTGGAGGGTGAATAAAAAATCACTAAAACATAATTTAATTCTCTCAGCAATAGGCTATATCAATCTCTACCAAACAAACCACTAATATTTTACTTGTTTAAAGAAATAATTAAATTTAAAACCATCAACTTGTATGTCACCAAACCGGCAACACAAATAAAAAATAAAAAATATTTTAATTTGTGGCGAGAGGAAAAAAACATTAGTATGAGTTAATTGAATTAGAAAATAACACTAAGTATAATGGCACCATCATTTAAATAACAATCAGATGTGCATTTCCGCAGCTTACAGTTGATGACAATCACAATTTGACTAAATTTCATCAGCCTATACACAAAAAGAACAAAAATAACTACACTAATAGTGTGGCTTGATAGCTAAGTTATACTTTATACATGGCATTGTCCATTTCTGCTGCAGGTTCCAGTGGAACAGCAGATGGTTCAACTGGCCTTTCGTTCCTGTCATATGTCAATAAGCACACGTTAATAAGTTAAAGTAAAGTAATAATTATGAATAATAATAATAATGACATTACTAAACAACAACAACAATAGTTACAATAATAAAGAAAAATAATGATAATAGTAATACATTTTAATATTTTTCATGTGATATACATGTCGCTTAAAAAAACAAAAACTGCGTTCGTGCGACAAAAACTGTCGCATGGGAGGCATCACTTGTCGCCCAAAAATACAAAATGTTTGTATGTGCGACAAGAGCATGTCGCCGCCCAAAACACAAAAACGGTGTTTTTGGGTGACATAGGTTGTCACCTGTGCAACAAATTTTGTCGCCTAAAAAAACAGAAACTGAATTCAGGCGACATAAGTTCGTCGCACGTGCGACATCAATGTTACCCAAAAACACAGAAATTGTGTTTGTGCGACGAGGGCTTGTCGCACGGGAGACAGACCTTATCGCCCAAAAACGCTGGAACTATGTTTTATGCGACATGTGCACACAAACACTACAAATTTATAAACAGATCAATTTTAGCAAACTTTGGCCAGAAAAATAAAAATTACAGCTAAGACTACTTCTATTTTACATACCCATTTGCATAAGAATAACAAATTATTGGCTTTATATGCCTTATGGTGTAAATCACAAACATAAAATAATCAATAACTAATTTTTTTCAACTCATGACCATATATGGCTGAACCCATTCTTCTTTTAATCAATTTTTCCACCACCAACCTATGAACAAGACAAATCAAACACAACCAACAACAACCACTTATAAAATCTCCAAAAATAAGAAAATTAAAGGTATTCTAAAATTTTAGACTTTGATAAAGTAACTAACCTCTTACAAACTCCAATACCAGTGGCATATCTTGGCCGCCGTCGATCATCACCGGTCGGTAGCCTTGTCCGACCACCATGTTTTTCTTCTTCATGGGTTGTATATGCTCTTGGTGTTTATTCCTTTTGTTCCAGCAAATGAGAGTAAGGGAGTGGAGTGAAAATTATGAGATAAAGAAATGGTGAAGATCGACAATTGTGAGTGAAAATGGAGTGGAGTGAAAATGGTGAGTGAAAATGGTGTTTATCTCCGTTGCTTTTTTGTGGTGGGGAAAGAGAAATGCATTTTTTTAAACAATGGATATTGTGTGTAATCAAATAATACAATTATCCAATAGATTTTTAACTATTTTTTAGTTATTTTTTAATTTTTTTTTTAGAATTTCAATTTATCTTTTACATTTTTACCCTCAAATACTAATGTTATACATGTATGTATACTAACGGCAGGAAAGATAAGTGAGAATACAATTAATCTCACCATCTAAGTGAAATTATATCAAACCTCAGGGGAGGTTTCTAAAAATAGCCCTTTTCAATAATCATCATCGTGTACAAAGTGTACAAACAAGCTTTTGACAGACAGAGAAAATGAATTTGATCATATCCCAACAACTTTACTTAGCATACGGGTTTTGTGGATAACATGATTAAAGAATTACTAATCAATAGCTAAACCCACTACAGCTTTTCTTTTTGCCAACAATTGTAGGGCCAACCACTTCATAAAAACCATTTGTTTATGCAAAAACCGATGATGTATTTGTTGTCTGCTTAGCATGTTAAATTACATTTTTACTAGCAACACCTCCTTAAGCCTTACATAGTCAACAATTTTCACATTCATTCATATGCTTTGGAAAATCTTTTATTACAGTGAAAATCATGGGTACCGACAATTCTTGCTTCGCTGAGACTGCATACAGATCTGGTGCCGATGTGCCATTATTATAGCCACAAATCATGCAAGATAAAATGGTATGGTGGCACTTTCTCTACAAGATTCAAAGGGAAGCTATCAGTATGTTTAGGTACAAAGTTGAAAGTTCACTTCATTGAGTGACTCAACTACCCACAATCCTTACATTTCACTCTTTCCAATTTGGCTTTTTCACTTTTTCAGAGCCGATTCCTTCTACTTTGCACTAAGCATTTTCGGAGAAAATATTCAGAAGTAGGCTATTTCAGATCAGTGTTAAAAAAAGAATTGAAAACTTGGTTTCTGCACAAGTAAACAGATTTCAGATGAACACAAAATTAGAGCAAATTATACTGAGCAAGATAGATCACAGGCAAGTCAATATAAGAACGCGTTCAATACATTCGTCAAGAATTTTACATGTAGTATAGGAACAAAGCAGAACATTCAGATATTATTTGCACCTATATGTCACCCAAAAATTTCACAGTAACATGAATGAAGTTCAGGAAGAACCAAAAATAAAAATAAAAAAAAGTCACGGATACATCTTAGATTACAATCTATCAACAACTAAACTGAACCCTTAGACATGAAATGCAAGCTAAAGCAAATCGTTGAATTGAGTTCAGCTATTACTTCGAGATCACACCCTAAAGCAGCTTATTTGTAGGTCCCCATGCCGACACCAGTTTCTCCACCATATGGCTGGAAGCTCTCCCTGGCCTTGGAATAGCAAATGTAGTAGAATTCGGAGACAATGGCAGTGAAGAAAACGAAAGCTGCCCCTGCCGCGAAAACTCCCTTTCTCACAGTTTGGCAGGAGGGAGGATTTTCACCCCAAATAGTCCTGTACTTGGTGTGATAAGCATTCCTCACTGAACCCGCCAACAAGCATATCTCAGCAATAAAGAAAAACACCCTGTAAAAAGATTATATAGCAAGAATCAACATATATATGTATAGAATTTGACCAAATCTATCTATTAGTGTCCAATAGAATGCAATTCAATCGGGACAAATTCTCACATACCAGCAGATGATGAAAAGGATAACAGCCCAAGCCCTTGAACCGCCAGGACTTAAAGGCTTTCCGCAGCAGAAGCATCTGCTTGCCAACATTATAAGGACTTGGCTAGCCAGGAGGAACAAGAATGCACCAACACCCATGCCGGTGGAAATGTCCGAGTCATAGACACAGTAGTTATAGTTCTTTTCAGAATCAGTTTGAATTATCGCCTGTTCAAGAATTAATTGCTTCATTAGTTATAAAACTAATTGCATCAATTGTTCACACAAAAAATACTCCTTGATGGCAAGAATCAAGATATAAAACTGTTTCCGAACTTGTTGTGGTCTGTGTGTATCAGTGTGTGATTAACAGTAAAAGATCTGACATTTTGATTGGATTTTAGCTAAAACATATCATTTGTATTAGAAGATCTGACAATTTTATCTCTGTGATACCAATACAGTTGTAGACTCAAATTTCGAAAGAAACAACAGAAGCAACCAACAAACAAGAATCACAGAACCGAACAAACCCGGAAAGCATATGAGCTTAGATGATGTGATGGTGATGCATTTATGGAAAAGAAAACTCACAGTGCTTCTCCTCTGTTCAGCTGCAACAGCCAAGCCGAAAGCAATGAGATCAAACACAAACACAGTGGCAATCAGAAGCTTTGAGGCCATGGCTCTGCAACTTAAATGCTCAAAGCTTAACTACAAGATCTAATCTGGTTTCTGTTTCAATGAAGCTTTTGTGTTGTCAAGTTGTGTCTCTAAATATACGAAATCAATGCCAGTGTTGAAGACGCAACATGAAATGGCACAGTGCCACAGAATAAGAATTTTGTGGTTTCACTTTCACCACCTAAAGAAAAAGACACGGTACCAGCTACTTGAATATGGGTACTTTACGTTATACGTGAATTACCAAAAGACCCTCATAAATATTTACTTCAAAAAAAAGAGAAGGCACCCCCTTTAATTATCATTTTATCAATGAATTCGCACCCGGGACGTGAATTGTGTGCTTTTTCTTTTTTTTAAAAAAAAAAACAGCAAACGTGATTAAAAGTTTTGCAAATAATGAAGTAAATTTAATTAGATTTTTATCATAACCCTCTCTTAATGAGCACATTTGGCAGAAGAATTCTCAAAATTCAAAAGAACTCATGTCTTGAAGAAGGTTAATGCGATCAATACAAATGTTATGAAGTTTTAACTATTTAATAAATGATAAATTACTTAATTCTTTATCAATTTCTCAAAATATACATAGAAAAGAGTAGAGGATCCGAAGAAATTAAAAGTAAAATACTTCGAAACCGGAAATTATAAAAAACCGATTCCGAAAACACGTTTTTACAAACCCAATTTAAACATTCTCGTTCGCACTCTAGTAGCCTCTATAACTCGAACCCCAAAGACAATCCCCAACCGGGACATATGTCATATGTGGTTTGTCAAGGGGGTACTTTGGGTATACGGAAAAAGGATCTGTTCCCACCAGAAAGTAAACCATTGGAAGTTTCCGGAAATGGGACGGTTTACAACATCTGTAGATTGCAGTACAATCATGCTCAGCCATTGATCAGTCTCTGACAAGAGAAGTTGGTTGTCAAAAGGGTATCATGGGCATTTCACATTTGTGATGTGATTGAGGGTTGTCGGTGGAGAAGAATGGTATGCTTGTATTTACAAAAAATTAGGTCAGCTTCTAATAGTAAAAATTATTTTATTTATTTTATTATTAGTTCAGACGCAATTGTTAGATCCGACGGTTGATGTTACGCTTCATCAGGATGCGTGGAGCAGACGATTGGGAATAAGAGAAGGCATGGGCACCATTGCTGACGGGTGTAAGTTGTCTGTCTCTGTACGGTGAGTTTTGATTTGCTGGTTTGGGGATCAGTACAGTCTGGATACAGTTTATTACGCGCTGTATAATACTTCTGCCACGAGCGAGGGGCCGTGGGGCCGGGACCATGGTTTGACTTGGATCCTGTAAAGGAACATATGGGTGCATATATTATTGGAGATGGCAGAAAAATCAGTCCGGACCGGATCTGAACTGGACCTGGCGTATGCGGTCCGGATAAAATTCAGACCGGATGCATAGAAAAAGTGGATTCGGGCACGGGTTCGGTCACAGTATCAAGATCCAAAATCTGGACCCGTGCCCGGTTTTTTATTAAGTTAAAAAAAAAAAGAAAAATATAAAACTGAAAAGAGAATTCGCTTTGGCCCAACTGAATCCAACCCCAAATCGCGAGTTCGCGACTGCAAATGAAGTGATTCACTCCATCTCCAAGTCTCCAAAGCTGCCGTTCAGAAGAATCAGCCACCACCCTTTGAAATCAAATCGGGACCTCCCAGGCTCCCTCCGTCTCTCCCGTCTCCACCAGCAGCCACCACCCACCGGTCTCTCCAACACAGCTATTCAGAATGTAACACACACTGAAATCAAATCGACACCTCCCTGGCTCCCTCCGTCTCTCCCGTCTCCACCAGCAGCCACCAGCCACTGGTCTTTCCAACGCTGCCGTTCAGAATTAGAACTCAACACACACTGAAATCAAATCGGCACCTCCTGGCTCCCTCCGTCTCTCCCGTCTCCACCAGCAGCCACCGCCCACCGACACCGATGCAGTGTTGACCGCGCGACGGTGTCAGCTGCAACTCCGCCATCACAGCCACGACCCACGAGAAAATTGTTTTGGTTATTTGGACTGTTATCGGTTTGTTGGAAGTAAACAATTGTTTTGGCTCCATTTTTTTTTTCTAGTGCTTTGACCTTTGAAAAATATGGGTAGAGAAAACCTGAAAAAAAACCCGTGCCCGGATAGTGCCGGGCATATGTCCGGCCCGCATAGAAAAAATTCGGACACGGTTCGAGTTCGGGTAGTTATGTGTGACATGCGGGTAGGTCCCGGGTAGCCCCAAACCCGGACCCGACCCGACCCGGACTTTTGCCATCTCTATATATTATATATATTGGGTGTCTCTAAGCTACAATCATCTTTATTGTGAACCACACAAATTATAAGTTTCATAATTTTGTGTGATTCACAATTTTACATACAAAGTATAAGTTACAATAATTGTAACTTAACATTTGTTTATATATATTATATATAACCATTAGGGATTTGTGTGTGTGTTTTTTAATATAGACATGTTGTCAAATTGTGTTTTATAAAATTAGTTTAATAATATTTTTCACTCACTCTATTAAATTATATGGATTAATAATGTATTTGTATGAAAAAATGAGGGTATATATATATATATAATTTTGATCCCACAATGGTATGGCTCGACATTATTTTGTTATTTTGTAGCTCTACCGTTAGATCGCAATTTACGTGATCAGTGGCTAAAATTAGAAAGGGTAAAAGGAATTGGTTGATGGCTACCAGCTTGTTCGGTCACTTGATGATAAGAGTGAAAATAAAAAGGTCATTTCATTCTTGAACCTAGAAAAACTTCTCTTCTCTCTCTTAAAAAAATAAAGAAAAAGAAAGAAAGACTTCATTTTTGCCCAAAAAAAAAAAAAGGCCTTTCCCGATGAAATTTCCCACAGATTAATCATTTTGCTTTCTTAAATTATGCATATCAAAGGGTCTAACCCACTTGGAGCTCATGCTTTTGTTGCCTTGTTTATCCCATCAGCACCATGAGCAACATTGTTTTTTTTTTTTTGGCTTTGTAATCGTCAGTTCACATCGATTTGAGTTTACTTGGCTGAGTGAATTTTTTTTTTTTTTGGTTCCTGAAGGTGCCTCTCTCTTGCCAAGTTGATAAATGTTGAGTATTGAACTTTTTTTACACCATATCATCTATATTTATGGTGCATTTAGGTTGAAATTAAATGGATTAGAATCATAATGCATTTATAATGGATTTGAATCAGAATTGAGTATTGAGCTTTTTTTGTGCCATATTATTTATATTTATGGTGCATTTATCAATCAGTAATTGGAATGGGTTGGAATCATAATTGAAAATGAATCATAATAAATTATTTATTTTAATTGTAAGAATTAGAATTAAAATGAGTCATATTGTCAATTGATGTGAATGATTTGTATTATTAATTGATATGTTTACTTTATCTTAGAATCGGAACGGATTGTTATAAATTACTAAAATGACCTTAGTTGATCATTCTCATTACAATATATATAATAATTATGATTATTATTATTACTACTACTATCATTCTTCAAAAAAATGATGATGATGGTAAATTATCAATTAATTGGCGGTATTTTTGGGCACAAAATTAAAAAAATATGAAATCCTCTTGAGAGCCAAATATTATAAAAAAATATTTAAAAAAATATGATTAGCAGTTGGCCAAGACAATACCGAGCCTGTTTTGAAAATTGGTTCAATTTAGTTGATTTTCATGTTTCGATTTGGTATTTTTTCTTTAAAATTGCAACCGAATAAAAAATTAACATTTTTTTTTTATATTGAACTAAGGCCGGCGACATGATTGAAGAGTAATAAAGAAATTAACAAAAGTTAAATTTTGTAAGAAAATTAAAAAATTATAAATATTTGAAGGACCTAATAAAAAATTTTGGTTTTCATTTGATTATTTTTTTGGTTCCATTATTATCAGCTCTTTATAATGCAGTACCAAACCGAACTAACCAGTTGCCTACCCTTAATTAGCAGTTAGTAGCCAACATTATTTTAGAAAACAATCATTGTAAAATTTTATTTCAGAGATGATAAGTCTTTTATTTTTCAAAGACATCAGTTCCAATACTTTAGTAATGTGTTTATCAATTGGTAATCAGAATGGGTTGGGTATCAAATGAGCTAGTATTGAAATGAATTGAAATAAAAAATAGAATAAGTTGTTTATTTTAATTGTAAAAATCAGAATTGGAGTAGGTTATTTCCATGATTGTGTTTACTAGTTTGTCTAAGAACTGAAATGGACTTTTATAAGTTGCCAAAATATCCTTAATTATTTATCTTCTGTAGTATTATTATTATCTATTATAATAATAATGATTATAATGATGATAATGATGATGATGATTGTTGCATAAATTAGTAAGTGTACTAATTAGCATAAGTAAAAAAATATAGAGTAAAGTATCATCTCATAAAGATTGTATATCTTATTAGCCACCAAAATTATTCTTGCCCAAATTTATTTGAACAATCGAATTAAACAAATTTAGATTAGAAATTAAAATAAAATAAAGCAACTAAAAATTAAATAAACATGAAAGCAATTATGAATTTAACAAGAGATTAAGACACTAGGACATTCGATTTTATCATAACCAATCCAATTTAATCCTCCATCTATATGACTAAAAATTATTACTTATGTTGACAACAAATTTTCCTAATATATTTAATATCCTCTGTCAAGTAATATCTGAAGTACTAACTATGCAGCACAAGAGGAGTGTGAATTGGGTTTTTAAACTTTAAGATATTAAAACCACACAATAATTTAAACTAATGCCTTAATGAAATCAATAAAAATAAGTTTAACAATACATAATATTAAAAGTATAAGGAAAGAGAGAGCAAACACGAGAGCGTTTACGTTATTCAGCAAAACAAGCCTACGTCTACGCCTCTAAGTAAATCAAGCCTGAAGATTTCACTATCCAAACCTCCTAAGGCTTTAAGAGTTTTACAATTGACTTTCAAAATGTCAATGAACCTTTATAATAAGAGATTATCTCAACTCTCTTAACTCAAGTGTTTTTCACACTTATAATCACTCAACTTTTTATAATAAAATGAAGATTACAAAGAATTCACTCTCACAAGTGTATGAATACAAATGGTAGCTCAAGATATGTTGAATTAACTGATTTTTGCTTCAAAAACTTATTAGATTTGATTTTGATTTGAGTTTATATAGTTTGGATAGGCAAACTAGCTAGAATAAGGCGGTTAGCCGCTAAGTTTATATGGTAAGTTACCTTTGTAGTTTAGAATTTGAAAATTTGCCCAAACAGTTATCTGCCACCCTCAACCGACTAGTTGCTAATATTCTATCTTCCTAGGTGATTAACAGCCATATTTTGGCCGCCTAGCTGCAATAGTTTCAGTATTTACATTTGCAAATAGTGTTTAAACTTTTGCAAATAGGTCCATTTTTAAAATTTAAAACAATACTTATGGATATCAAACATTTTAAAACTCTTTCATTTTAGTCCATATTTTGAAAAACAACCAATTTCGTAAAATTACTTATCTTATAATTATCAAACCTTTAGGTTATGAAAAAAATGATGATTTTATTAAATAAAATCTTGAGCTTTTCATGCTAAATCATGTACACATTAAATCACACTAGCTTTACAAGAATTATAGCAAGGAAGATCATTTTGAGCTAATACTTGTTCTTGGTCGTGCTTTTATCCGTTGAGTGTCTTGAGCTTGATTTCACTTGATTCACTTGAATAAATTTTACCTTTCAAGAACTGCTAAAATTGTGAAATATAATAACATATGTTTGTTATCCTCAAAATTACAGTTTGTATAGCACTTTAGCCTAGCAATATTAAAAATATCTTCACATATTTACCCACTATAGCTTTTTGTAAATTTAAATATGCAAGAGCCAAGAATTCATTAAGTTTTATGAAAATTCTTAGATAAAATTACAGGCATCACGTTGGTATATCTCTGTTTTTCATTCAATTCATGGCATCTATTACACAAAGTAAAAATACATAAATATCCTCTCAATCTCATTACGTATCCTCATATCATTTAAATATTGGTAAGATATTTAAAAGTATTATGTATAATAATGAACAATCAATCATGAAATAATAAACTAAAAATAAAATAATTTATAGAATTAAATAGATTTATATAATTAAATCTTCATAATTAGATTACATCATAACCCTAGTAAAATAAATTAGTTAATAAAAATATAAAGAAAATCATAGACATAATAGGAAAACATTCAAGTAAGATAATAGATAAAGGAAATGAGAAAGAAAAACTCAAGGTCCGTTTCTCTCTCAATCTGCTTTTATTGCTCTCAGCTTAGGTAAATTCTTGTGGTTGTTGTTTCTCTTTTATTTTTATTTTTATTTTTTTCTCTCAGCTTCTGCTCTTGCCTTAAATAATGCTCTAATTGGTGGCCTTTGTATAGTAACAGTGCTAGCAGCCTCCTTTGATTCCCTTTTCGTCTTTTCCTTTATTCTTCACATTCATAAATCATGAGTGCTTGCCTTATTAATAAAAGATAGATAATTTCCAATGCTAATTTATCTCATCTTCACATGATTGCCAGACTTAGGCCATGTCTTTTTTTATTTTCTTCCAATAAATTTCTTCTTTAAGCTCTTCTTTCTTGAATGTTCCAAAATATGCCTACAATAATAAAACACAAGGTTTAAGATAAAAAAAAAACAAGAATAATAAAGTAAAGACCAAACATAAACTTATGTTAGGAAAATATTATATTAATATAGGGAAATTATCATTGCACCATTTATGCTGTGTCTTATATTTATCAAATTACCATAAAATTTTAACATGTTCTATACACCACTTTTCTTTTTAAATTTATATTAATTAGCCACTTTTGCACTAACACTGCTAAATAATTTAAATAAAATGACAATTTTATCTTTAAATAAATTAAAAGAATATTTTATCTTACAAAAGTTTTGAAAAATAAAAAAATTATAATTGTAAAAATACCCCTAATTTTAATTTTTAAAAATCCCAAATAGAGGTACTCAGCTGATTTTTATTAAATTTAGATTTTGTAAAATTTTAATAAAAAGTAGCTGAATTTATTTATTAAAAAAATAAATCCCAAAATTTTAATAATCTAGGGAATTTTTATTATATGAAAATTTTTTGCAATTATTTTTATAATTATGTTTTTTTATTAAAATTATTTTTATTAAACAATAAAAATTTTAATTTGGGATTTATTTTTTTATAAAATTTAGGGGTATTTTTATAATTATAATTATAAATTTTCAAATTTTTTATAAAATGAAATAGTCTTTTAATTTATTTAGGGGTAAAATTATCATTTAGTTTAAATTATTTAACAGTGTTAGTGCAAAAGTAGCTCATTGATACAAATTTAAAAAGAAATGTAGTGTATAGAATATATCAGAATTTTGTGATGGTTGGATGAACATAAGACAAAATATAGGTGGTACAATGATAATTTCTCATTAATATATAAAAAAATAAGCACATCAATGATGATGATGATGATGATATTATTATTATTAAAAATACTAATAATAATAATGAAAATAACGATAATAATGATAAAATATGAAAAACTTTTAATTGGCACAAAAGTTTCAAACGACCCATCTTTTATTGTTTTGTTATTAAACATCGTGTCATTCACAATATAATGAAGAAGAAGGCGAGTCATATGAAACATTCATACAAAAGACGTGTGTAAATAGAATGCGCCTATGCGTACTATAGATGACTTGTCGTCTATGTTTCAATGGAAAAGAGTAATAATCCTGGAGAGTACTCTCCAGGATCCTGGATCAGAGTAATAATCCGGGAGAGTATTTGTGGCCGTTGGATTTTATCCAACGGTCACTTTGTATTTTCTTCATAGAGCACTGCTTCCCGACATATGGGTCCACATTGCAGAGTTTCTATAGTTTTTAAAAACTGAAAAAATAAAAGAGGAAGCTCAATAGCCGCAGTTTCGGAGAGAGAAAACTAAAAAGAACTTTTACACAGCATATTTATAGCTTGAAATAAAAAATTCCAAATTGAACAAATTAAATTTAGTTTGGAATTTACAGCGACCTGTTCATTATCTAATTGAATCACTCGTTTGGAATTTGTAGATACGAGAGCTTCGTCATTGCAAAGTCGCCATTGAGTCCTTTTTTTTTCAAGTGAGTTGCATGCTAATTCATATTGATCCTCTTTAATTATTTATTTTAGCTCCCTAAATTTGTGTTTTTTCTTCTTTTTTTTTCCCTTTATTTCAGTTGTAGTAAAATGAATGCTCAGAATATAGCTGGCCAATCAAACTGTGAAGATAATCTTTACGTACCAGAAGTAGCGCTCGACCGTAAGCCACATAAAGGTCAAGAATTTGACACTTTAGACGACACTTATGAATTTTACAACAAATACGCTAAAGAGGGTGGTTTTAGTATCTGAATTAATTCGAGTAAGATATGCAAAGAAAGCAATGACATAATAAGGAAGGAATATGTGTGCTTTAAAGAAGGACAAGCAAGACAATCCAAAGTTGTTAATCGTAAGAGGCGATGTGGTATAATACAAGGTAGGTGTAGTGCAAAATTAGTAGTGGTTAAATATGAATTCGGTAAATACATAGTTCGTATATTTGTTGAAGAGCATAATCACGCATTATCTTCACCTCGAAGGGTTTATCTATTGAGGTCTCATCGTTCAATGTCAGCTGTTCAGAAAGGCTTAAGTCAACAGTTAGCTGCAGCGAATATACCAACATGTCAGCAAATCAGTCTTTTTGAATTGCAGGCAGGAGGCTTGCAAAATATGGGATGTGTACAGAGAGACTTTTATAATAATGATAGAAATTTACAGAATGAAGGGTCATGATGCAGATATGTTGTACGAGCATTTTCAGTCTGAGAAAGAAAAGAACCCATCATTCTTTTACAATATCAAAGCTGGATGTGATGATCGAATTACGCATTGTTTTTGGGCTGATGCAGTTTGTAGGCAGGCATACAAGTTTTACGGTGATGTGATTGTGTTTGATACTACGTACAACACCAATCGATATAGTATGATTTTTGCACCTTTTGTTGGGGTTAATAACCATGGTCAAACTATTGTTTTTGGTTGCGCTTTTTTAAGTGATGAGAGAACAAGATCATTTCTTTGGTTGTTTGAACAATTTAAGGAGGCCATGCCTGGTGATAACCCAAAAATGATTATTATTGACCAGGATCCAGCATTGGCAAAAGCTATATCTCTAGCCTTTCCATTCACTTTTCATAGATTTTGCATTTGGCATATATTGAACAAATTTTCGGAGAGGCTAAGGGCCCGTTTGGTATTGTTTCTGGATTTGTATTTTTCGAGAATAAAAATGAAAATGAAAATGGTGTTTTGCAGTTACTATATTTCGAATTTAAATATGCGTTTGGTATCATTTTTTGTATTCTGTATTTTAAAATTGAAAACAGTAATATGCGTTTGGTAGATAAAATTGAAAATGATAAAAATAGAGAATATGCGTTTGGTAATACTTTTTTCAAAAACAGTTCACTGTAGCAAACGGCTAACCGTTTATTTAAAACGGCTAACCGATAATGTCCAGAAAGTATGTTATACAAAGCTTTGTTAAAATGATGTTTCTGGAAATTAACGGTAAACCGTTTACGGAAAACGGTGAACCGATTATTTTCAGTTTGCTAACCTTGAACCCTTTAGTTAGAAGGGTTAAGCGAAATTTATTTTGCAGGTCTCTGGAAATTAACAGTAAACCGTTTACCATTTATTTCCAGTTTGCTAACCTTGAACCGTTTAGTAAGAACGGTTTAAGAAAATTTGGTGAAAGGTTAGTGACTAACGGTCAACCGTTTATTTGAAATTTAGCCCAAACGGTTAACCGTTAACAGTTAACGGCGATCCGTTTTCTGACAAAAACGTGTATAACGGTTAGTTTTCAGCTCCAACTATAAATAAGCTCATTCAGATCAAATTAAGGGTTGATCACAACACGACCATTGAGCTTATACACGATTATACAATCTTCATAAAGCTTTAAATACATTCTTATTTATTATTGTGATTTCATTGAATTTATTTATTGTTTTTGAATTTATTAAGGCATTAGATTAGATTGTTGTGTGGTTTGATTAAGATAAGTTTTAAAATACCAATTCACCCCCCCTCTTGGGTTGCACACTTGTATTACTAAGCCTAATAATTTATAGTTATAGTTACTATACCTAATAATAAGCATACACAAATACAAGATAATAATTTAAACAAAATTATTACAAAAAATTACATCATGATAAAATTTTAGAATTAACATTAATTAAAAAAAAATTTACATTGTCATTGTTTTTACACCATAACTAAAGATACATATTACAACATATGTTTAAACCAAATAATTATAAACAAATTACATGATAGACATTATGCATTACATATGTAATCATACCACATGGAAGCTGCAATTCTATCTCTTGTAGCATTCATCGCTGCGACACTTGCGGGAGATAAATCAATATTAATAAGTGGCCTACTAGTGTCTCATTCTTCGTTGGTAACCAAATCTTGCACATCAAGAAAAAATTAAAAAAAAAAACATATATAAAATATTAATGAAATTAAAGAAACTACTTCTAAACATACATAGCTCAAACTGTCGAAATTAATCAAATCCAACATAGCATGAAAGCCATTTTACCAATATGTCATAGATTAAAAATTCAACAGTCCAAAATAAAAATATCTTCCAATACAACTTCACGAATTCAATTTAACGGCATAAAGAATTTCATGGCATAAACAAAAACATATATCTGTATTCTTTGTCCTTAAAACAGAAATACAATGCTATTCAGCAATAATCATTTTTCCCAAATATATTTATCTGAAAGCAGCAGCATAACAACAATTAAAGCAGCAGCATAATGACAAATCCCCCAATTCCAGTTCATTGCTTCTTCTTTTTTCCATTCCGCAAACAAAATCAAAGTGTCGCAAAACTATATTCATACGGTATTGTTTTCAAAAATGCTTTAGCACTTGCACACAAATACACCTCATTTTCACGATGGTAGTTATCAAGTACTATTCCTTCTACTAGTTCAGTTCCCTGAAAAAATCATAAGCAAAGGATAGTCAATAAAATAATAATGTAAAGATGCTGAAAAGTTGTCTGAGATTTAACTAGGTAAAAGAAATTTAATTGAAAACACTCTAAAAGCCGTTTAAGAATGGTTACCTTTGTTTTAATTCCCAGCTGGAGATATTAGCCACCTCTTTCAAAACGTCTCTCCACTTTTGTACCTTTTCTTTATTGTTCCTAAAAACTTCTTCATGTTTATACGCCTCTTGAAAATCTCACATGTCTTTTCTTACCACAGTCGGTTCCACATCATAGAAAATAGGAAAAATTTGATCTTCTGTGTTCTTGCATTCAACAATCTTAACAAGTTCATCCAAGCACCATGTGGAAGAAGCATAGGTTTGCGAGAAAACAATAATTGATATTCTTGATTCTTGATTGCTTTAAGGAGTTCTAGTGGAATGGATCTTCCTTTCTCAAGTTCTTTGTCATCCTTGAATACATAAAGTCCCTTATTTTTCAAAGCGATAGAGATGACCTGTGAAGCGTTTGGTGTCTCGCTCTCTAAAGCTTAAGAAGGCATCATATTTCCAATGAGAGATATTTTGGATCTTTGGTGGAAGCCATTATATCTTTTTCACGAAATTTACAATAAACTAAGTGGCTTCAGGGAACAAAATGCCCATCATTACTATGCAAACAAAATGCAATATATATCTCAATTGTCAAAGTTGAATAGCTTTAAGTTTGTATTGCGATGGTGCATTAAGCTCAAGCAATATCATATTTAACAAATAATAAAAATTACATTAACACTATTGTAGCAACTTTTATTTCTAAAGCAGGCGACCAACCCAAAACCTGCTCCCGGAATATATTTTAATCTTTGGTCTAACTACATTGACAAACATTGCAACAAAAACTTGTAGCTAAATATGGGATAACAAAATTACGATAAGGAGCAGTATTTTAATGCGGTACAAACGACCTTCTTCTTCTTAATAATAGATCAACTTACTAAGCGTGCGAACGGTTCTGATTTCGAAGTTAATGATCTTCTTCTTAAACAAACTAAACAGACCCATCAGCTTCTTATTTACTTCATTTACCAAAAAGGAAAAATTATACCTAACAAATCCCAAATTGTAATAGAAAAAAAAATTATTTTCGATGCTGATTGAAAAAAAAAATTCCTTCTTTTACAGTCAGGGCATGCAAACTAAATGTGAAAATAAAAGAGAAATGTCTAAGCTAAAACTTACAGCTTGGAGAGTGTATCGTAGGGAGCCACTTAATTGAACCCCAATGAAGTATTTGAAGGAAAAAAGGCAAATATATTTCTTCTGGTAAAAGCAATCAGGCAATTTCGGAGCTCAGTGTTTTGCTGTATGTTTTCAGAAGTCTTATGGAGAGACTAGATCAAGAACACGCCGTGATGGAGAGACTAGATCGAGACGATGTTGCAACAGATCGAGAACGATGTCGTGATGGAGAGACTAGATCAAGAACACGCCGTGATGAAGAGACTAGATCGAGAACACCAAATCGAAAACGATGAGACGGGGAGAGGCCAGATCGAGGACAGCAGATCAAAAGCGATTAAAGGGGGCAGAGACCAGATCGAGAATGATGGCGGGGGAGAGACCATATCGATAACAATGAGGGGGGGAGAAACCAGTTCGCGAACACCAGATCTAAGGGGAGAGGGTTGCTGCGGGTTTTGTTTCTTAATCTATTTTTGAGTTTGGTTTGTAATATTAAGAGAACATGTTTAACTTGTTTTCAATTGTGTAGTTATAATAATGAATCCAAATTTTGTGTTTTGTAATCTGTTTTGTGAAAAAAATCCACCAAAAATGTTTTATGTGCATTTTACAAAAATGAAAACAAAAACTTGGCTTGGAAAGGGTACCAAACGGGCCCTAAGCAAAGCTGTCCATACGGAAAATTATAGACATTTTCAAAAATGCATTTGGGAATCAAATACTGCAGAAGAGTTTGATGCACTGTGGAAGGATGTTATAGATAAGGCAAAATTAACAGAGAATGAGTGGCTACAAGGGGTGTATGAGATCAGATCTAAATGGGTGCCTGCGTATGTGAAGCATGTGTTTTCAGCTGGGATGTCAAGTAGCCAACGAGCTGAAAGTAATCATGCAATCTTTAAGAGGTATTTATAAAAAAAAAATTCACTTCTCGACTTTGTTTTTCGAGTTAATAGAGCACTTTCACAGCAACGTCATGAAGAGTTGATTGCCGATAACAAAGATTTGAATGAAAGACCAATGTTGAGATTACCATTACAAATTGAAAAGCAAATGTTTGAAATTTATACATGTGAGATTTTTTATATGTTTCAAGATGAATTATGGAATAGCCTATTACATGCAATTGAGCTTGTTAGAGAAAATGAAGATTGTTTGGTGTATAATGTTGTGAATCAAGAAGATGGTGTTTCAAAAGTCTTTGAAGTACTTTATGACAAAAAGTTAGATTTTGTCTTATGTATTTGCAAGAAATTTGAAAGCGAAGGTATCCCGTGTACACATATGCTAGCTTTGTTTAAGAAATTGCAAATTTCTTTTGTGCATAATATTTATATTCTAAAAAGATGGACTAAAGCTGCCAAACTTGAGAGGGTTATGGATGGAGATGGTGTTGAAATAAATGATTGTCCAGAGAAATCAATTTTATTAAGGAGGACCAAGTTATTTCAGCTTGCTTCAAATGTGATTGATAAAGCTGTTTTGAGTGAAGCAGCATCTAAAATTGTTATTGAGAGCTTAGAAGATGCCCTGGAAAAAGTTAAGTTAGTCATGGAAAGTTGCAGAAGTGAGGGAGTATTAGAAAAGAATAGTGGCATGCAACAACCACACTTTAATGAACCACTTCAAGTTAGGGCTAAAGGGTGCGGGAAAAGACTTAAAGGTGGAAAGGAAAAAGCAAAGGAGAAAGCGAAAGGGAAAGACAAAGGAAGACGTTGCAATGAATGTGGTCTAGTTGGCCAGTCACACGATAAAAGAAACTGCCCCTTACTCATAAAGAGGTAAATGTGTCTTTTCATATTTATTTTGTATTAAGTTTATCACGACTTTAACTTTTTTCAGTTTTTTAATAAGGTGTTGTATTATATGACTTAGATTAGAGTTGAATACAAAAAGAAACAAAAATTAAATTCGATTTGAGTGATGGAAGCTATAGCAGTTCAAGCGTGCCTTCATTATACAATTTAATTTTTTAATATCATTAACTTTTTTTTTTGACTTATTGTAACAGATTACCCATGATCTTTTTTATGAATATGTGTTCGTTCCTGTTTTTTCTTATTCCTTTTCCCCTGGATTGCTCCCTGTAAAGTAAAGAGTCTGGCCAAGATCTCTGTATCTATATCACTTCTGGAACTGTCAAAATAGTTGGGGGTCAAAATGAATCAAGAGCAGTAATGCTATTTCAATTGTTGTAGCAGTTTGCGTATTTTTTATGTTATATTGTGTAGTACTTTTGTTTGTCAAAGAGGAGAATTTCTTCAATTTAATTTTTTGAGGATGTAATTTGATGTTAAAGCCTATAATATATGCATGAGAACTCATTGCCTTTACCTTTTGATTTATGAAAAATTTGATGTCAAAGCCTGTGATATGTACCCTAGTTTGATAAGATGGGAAGTTCTTGGTAGATGCCATTATAACAGCACTGGTGCTTTGGCAAAAGTGACCAAACTGCGAACAAATAGCAATCCAAATTGTGTTTTGATTTTCATTACAAGCCTAAAAGACGTGGAACTGTGAAAACACCTACTGTAAAAGCCATAAAATTATGCACTCATCATAAAAACCAAATGCACAATAGAAAGTAAAATATATGCACCAACAATTCCATTTGCAACCCAGCGTGGAGGAAATCCCATTAAAAAATGCCACACATTTGAACTGATACATATTTCTAGGATAAAGTTAAAAATCAATAAACATGAAAACTTGAAAATCAAATTGATTGACAATATTGACTATTAACTTTCCTTCACGGGAAACTATAGAGAAGTGTTGGAGCAGGATCTCCAGACTCCAGTTAGGCATCAACATCCATAAAAAAACTCACAAAACTTTCTCTCTTGACTGCCTTTACAAACTCTTCGTTTCTCATTTTTCTCGCTTTCTTCTTCTTCTTCGAAAGCAGCGAGCCCTTGCAATCCCTTCTTCTATGTCTCTCCCTTTCCCTCTTCATCGGCCCCTTCGCCATCTCTCAACTAACCTGTAGTCACACTGCGTTGGTCACATCCCAATCGTTGAAACCCCTCATATCCAAATCCAAAGATTAAAAGGAAGCCTTAGAAGCCGCAAAAGAACCAATCTTTAACCCCCACGGTTCGGTTTTGATTGTTAAAACTCCAAATGGGTCAATTAGAATTGAGTAAAAAGAGAAGAAATTTGAAATCTTGCAGGAATGAAATGGAGAGGATATTCAAATTCTGAAAAGCAGTGATGAAGAAATTGATGGGGAAGATCAGTTCTCTCTCTAAAAATTTATTAGGTAACTTTATTTTTTTAATATTAACAATTATAAAAGTCTGCATGTGGGCCCTTATGTTGGAAGCAACATTTGAAATAAAAATATAAGTTGTCGTTGGATTTGATCCAACGGCTATAAATTATCTTCCGGATTATTACTCTAATCCAGGATCCTGGATCAGAAAAGTACTATATATATATATATAGACGACTTGACATCTTTTAATATAGATGACTTGACATCTTTTACTTGCTTCACAAATGTTACGTCATCTATAAAGTTGAAATCCAAATGATTTTAATGAAAGTAAGAGATTTTTTATTTTTTAGTAATTATTTAAAATAATAATTATTATAATTGTAATTGTAAAATTAAAAAAGTAAAGAAAATAAGTGATTACAAGATTTGAGTGCCAACTACTGTTGGTTACTTATACGTTATATGATGAATTTTATAATTTACAAAATTACTTATTTACCATCTGAAAGTAAGTTATGCAACTCAAGAGGGGGGTGAATTGAGATTTTAAAAATTAAGCTAAGCAAATCGCACACCAATTTAATCTAATGCCTTAATCAAATAAAAAATAATAAATTCAAACAAGCATAATAATAAAAGAGTGAGGGAAGAGAAAACAAATACAAGGAGTTTTACGTGGTTCGGCAATCTCCGCCTACGTCCACGCCTTCAAGCTCACCCGGCTTGAGAATTTCACTATCCAAGCCTCCCAAGACTTCAAATGTTTATAATTGACTTTCAAGGTGTCAATGGACCTTTACAATCAAAAGATTATCTCCCCAATCACTTCACCCCAAGCGTTTCTCACACTTGTACACTCACAAATTGATAAGAAATGAAAATTACAATAATAAAACTCTCTTTAAGAGTGGATAAACAAATTATAGTTCAATGATGATTTAATAAATGATGATTTATGAAATGGAAGCTCAATATATGTTTTATGAACTTATCTTGGCTTACTTGAATATTTAAAATGAAGTTGGAATTGAGTTTTTAAAGCAAAAGCTCAAAAACTAACCGTTATAGGCAAATTTCCGCAACCAAGCGGTTAGCCACTTAATTTATCCAGCTAACCGCTATGAACAGTGATGTTACCGTTAAATTTTAATTTTGCTACAGTAACATTATTCATAAAATTATAATTTTACCCCAAACTTTTTGTAATTATACTATGGCCTAAAATATCATAATACTTTACAAATATGTCTAATTTTGGATATCAAATGTTTGGATTACATTCGGGTCCTCGAACTTTCATAAATTGTAGTAAGTCTCAAATTATTTTAGACTTTTGCAAATAGGTCCAAATTCGAATTTAAAATAATATTTATGAAAATAAAAATTATAAAACTTTTTCATTTTAATCCAAGTTACTCAAATCCACAAAACACTTTATCTTAAATATAAAACATCTTGGCTTATGAAAAATAATAATTTATTAGACACAATATTGAGCTTCTCAAATGTTAAACCAATCATAAATTAAATCATACCGATTTTACAAGAATTTGTCATAATAATTTGTTCGTTGAGTTCCAAACTTTATTCTTGATTTCGCTGTTGTTCGTTGAGTGTCTTGACCTTGATTTTACTTGATTCACTTGTATAAATATTATCCTTTAAAAGCTAGTGAACTTGTGAAATACAATATTTATTAAATCATTTAATACACATGTTTGTTATCATCAAAATTACATTATGTATAACCCTTTAGGCGAACACCATCTAATAAATAAAGTTGCTCAATTTTAATAGTAATTATAGTAACAAATCTAATTAAAACTACAATTATTAATTACAATGAAAACTATAATTATGATTATAGTAAAATGACAAGATAATATACTTCAGGTATATAAATATACCATACCATAATATTGCAGAATTAAAATCCATAATCTTCATTTTTTTTTTTCATATATGTTGCATATGAAATTCTTCAAGAATAATCGAGATTTAAGAGCCATATTCTTATCAATTAATTGTAGATAGTTTTAGGAGCGAAATGAAAAAATGGTATGAAATCATTTTGAGAGCCAAACATTATTTAAAAAAAAAAAACGATATGATTAGCATTAGGGATGGCCAAAGTCGAACCCGTTTCCAAAAGGCTAGTTTGATTGATTCGATTTTCAAATTTTTGTTCGTTATTTTTCCCTTAAAACTAGAATCAATTTGACAAAAAACCTTGGACTTTTTTTTTTATATAAATCTTCAAATAGTGCCAGGCAACATGATTTAAAAGGACATAAGAAAATAAAAAAAATTAAAAAAGTTAAATTTTGTAAGAAAATTAAAAAATTATAAATATTTAGCAACTCGACTGAAAATTTTGATTTTAGTTTGGTTTTTTTATAGTATGCTCTTACTGGTTCTAGTGAACTCAGCTTTGAGCTGAACTGACCAATTGACTACCCTTAACCAGCACTTTGCAATCAATGTTATTTTTAGAAAAACAATCAGTGTAAAATTTTATTTCGAAGATGATAAGTCATTGATTTTTTAAGGACATTACTTCCAATACTTTAATGGTACATTTATCAATTGGTAATCGAAATGAACTGTAATTAGAATGGCTAGCTTCAGAATGGATTAGAATTAGAATTCGAATAAGTTGCTTATTTTAGCTGTAGGAATTAGAATTAGAATAGGCTTTATTCTAATTATTGTATTCAATTTGTCTAACAATTGGAATGAATTTTTAAAAGTTATCAAAATGTCGTTGGTTATAATAGTAGTAGTAGTAATAATAATAATAATAATTTTGCTCGAAAAGCTACCATCTGTTATGTTGATAAAAGATGACTCATCATCTGCATTTTGAATAAATAACATGTCACTGGATTCATAATATGCAGATGACTCGATAGAGTAGTAATTTCTAAACAATAATATGTCATCTCCCATATTGACAAAAAATGAATTGTCGTCTTCATTTTAATAAGAAATGACATGTTATTAGTTATTAAATCTATGGATGACTTTGACGAACTCTTTGTTTCTTCACAAGCGATTTGTCATATCTACTTTTTAGATTACATGTCGCATCCCAAGTAGCAACTACTCCACCAACTAATCCACTAATTTATGAGTCATCATATAGTATAGTGGCTGTACCATACAGCCACTTTTTTTTTTTTTCAATTTTTCGTTACACTTTCTCGGTTATTGGTTCATGTGTTTCAACTTATTTTTCACCGGTTTTATGTTTGATATTCCTACTAAATTCGTGAAATACCGAAATTTTGGGTTATATTCTAAGTAGCTTTTATTTTCCGTTAGATGAGTTCTTAATTTTCGTTGCACTTTCTCTCTTATTGGTTCATGTGTTTCAACTTATTTTTCACTGGTTTTATGTTTGATATTCCTACTAAATTCGTGAAATGGCAAAATTTTGGGTTATATTCTAAGTAGCTTTTATTTTCTGTTAGATGAGTGCCTAATTTTCGTTGCACTTTCTCTGTTATTGGTTCATGTGTTTCAACTTATTTTTCACCGATTTTATGTTTGATATTCCTACTAAATTCGTTAAATCAAATTTTGGGTTATATTCCAAGTAGCTTTTATTTTCCGTTAGATGAGCTCTAATTTTCGTTGCACTTTTCTGTTATTGATTCATGTGTTTCAACTTATTTTTCACCCGGTTTTATGTTTGATATTCTCTTTAAATTCGTTAAATGCCGAAATTTTGGGTTATATTCCAATAGTACCCGGAAAATAAAAAAAAGTGGTTGTATCTCATGTAACGTATTATAAAGGAACCCAATTTATATAACATGTCATTTTCTCCTTCGCTTTATCAACATCACAGACACATTGTTTGCAAAAACGCCTCATCGTATTAAACGCCATCAAATCGATTCATTTATATATTTCATGGACTATTGAGCAGGATAATCTGCCGAATGTCATCGTAATATTATTCAATTATTCCAATAACGATTATTTTCAGAGACAAACACTTGATCTTGTCTCTATAAATTTTCGCATTTACTTGACGAGACGCTGATACGTCAGATAAAGAACGTACTTATAAAAAATTTCAAGAAAAATGGTACGTCATTAGTTTAATTAACCCGTGGATGATTTGACGATTTGACAATATTTTCCCTGCTTGTCATGTGATTTGTTATCTTCGTTGTTGATTGGAAGTGACTCTTTATCTTTGTTTAATGAGAAAAGACATGTCATTAGTTTTATCGTAACACCCTAGTTTGAATTCTAAGGACAAATCTATCCACAACTCACATATGAATTTAAAAAAAAAAGGAAAAAACTTTTTACAACCAATATCTCCTTACAATCGATAATAATTCAAACCTCAAATATAATAGGCAGCAGAATTATCTAAAAATTTGGCCAAATCATCTATCATCCCCAATTCAAGTCCTCTTTTATCATAAATCAATCATGACTTCTAGGAACTGAATCACAATAAACTATAATAAGTACAAAACTCAGTAAGCAAACTAGTTTTTCTTATACGAAAATACATACATACTTATACATAATGTAATAGATGATATGCCATGATCTTTTAAAAATACTGTAAAACAAATTCATCAAAATCTCTTTCTGTCGCTTTCAAACTTTCACATTTTCTTTCAATAAAATACATATTCTACAATTGTGGCACTTTGCACTGTGTGTGGCACTTTGTACCATGCGTGGCACTTTGCACTGTGTGTGGCACTTTGCACCATGTGTGGCACTTTGCGGCGCTTTGGTCCTCAAGAAGTGACCCCTCCACAACTCCAAGAGGTGGACCCCAATGCAAAATCTTATAAAACATAAATCTTATTTGCTAAAAATCACTTTCTCATTTATAGAAAACTTAATGTATCTTCATGCTTATGCCAATGAACCATCACACATACATATGCCCATGTATATAATCACGATCAACACATAACAACACATCACATAAACACATGGGTAGAGACATATAAATACATATTCATACATATCAAAATAGGCTTTTTACATAAGTCAAATATATATATTATTTATTGTGATTCGTTTTGAAGTCTATTTTACTTACCTCTTGGCATCCTCATGTAATAAATACATACTGATATCATCAACCTAAAATCATCAATAAATTTCTTATAAGATATAATCAAGTCTCAATCATAAACTCCAATGTCCTCAAATATCTCATTTTAAACAGCTCCTAACTCAACCTCAAATGTCCTCAATATTCGGCCCAATTCTCATGTAATACTCCAATTCTTTTAAGGGTATTTAAGTCTTTTTAATTTTTAATGATCCTTTTTACCCTAGTATAAATATAATAAGATGTCTTTCCCATTATAAGAGAGAGAAAAGGAAAGAGAAATCGGTTGAAGGAAAAAAAAAGATAGAAAAGAAAAAGAGAAAAAGAAAGTCTTCTTCTTTGTTCTGTCGTGAGCAATACAAGAGATTAAGTTGCATAATTTAAATTGGGTATTATTGAGAGAAGATTTGGATTTGGAGGTAAGTTTTAATTCTTGGTCTTCATTAATTTGTTATGGAGAAGTATGATTGCAATAGAGTACAAACCTAAGATTTTACAGACCATATGCTGACATATTGAAAATTCGTTGATAAAAATTTCATAACTTGATTCCTTAAAACACTATTGAAAATAATTGATGTTCTAGGCATTATCAATACTGTCAAACAGTTTTCTGTTTTGAACACACTTGCTTTAAAAATACAAAACAATTTATTACTTTATCATAAAATTATGAAAATTTACAGAATCATACTAAACATATATAAAATCCAAATTTCATATTTTTGAAGAAGTCCAGCATTGTTAAAAATAATTTCGTAATTCACGTTATTCACTGAAATCAGAAATTTCCAGGTTTTCAGACTTGACTTTAAAAATTCGTAATTAATTGAAATCTTATCCGATTAACTTGAAACAAGTTTCAAAACATTCTAGACGATGTCTGGTTTAACATATCCAAAAAGTAAAATAAAAATCAATTTGTACAAATTACTATGATTTTTACAATAATTTACTGTCAGCATATTTCTGTAAAATCTTAAGTTTCTACTTCTATTGCAATCATGCTTCTCCATAACAAATTAATAAAACCAAGAATTAAAACTTACCTTCAAATCCAAATCTTCTCTCAACAATACCCAATTCAAATTATATAATTTGATCTCATGTGTTGCTCATGGCAGAACAAAAAAGAAGACTTTTTTTTTTTTTTCCTTTCTATAGTTTTTTTTCCTTCAACTGATCTCTCTTTCCCTCTCTCTCTTATAATGGAAAAGATATCTTATTCTATTTTTAATAAGTTAAAAAGGATCATTAAAAATTAAAAAGACTTAAATACCCTTAGGAAAATTGGGGTATTACACTTCCTTCTTCTTTTTTCTATTTTTTTCATTTCTATCTTTTTTTTCCTTCAACTGATCTCTCTTTCCCTTTCTTTTATAATGTGAGAGACATCTTATTCTATTTATACTAGAGTAAAAAGGATAACTAAAAATTAAAAAAAAAACTTAGATGCTCTTAAGAGAATTGGGGTATTACATTTATAAACAACGGATGACTTGATGGATATTTGTTTACTTTGAAGGTGATGTGTCATCTTTTTTGTTTATAAAAAATGATTTGTCATCTATGGCATGTCATTGGGTTAATAATTTTGCGGATGAATGGACCGAGTTGTTCTTGCTTGGCATGCATTGTGTCATCTATAATGCTGACGAGAAACAACTTATCACATATGTTCCATGATGTCTCATTAGTTCTATAAATCAATGAATGACTTGATGTAGTAGTTCTTGCTTTTTATGCAATGTGTCATCTGTAATGTAGATAAAAATAATTCGTTATTTGATTTTGATACAACACGACAAGGCATTGGATTTATAGATTATGCGAACGGCTTGATAGAGATATTCTTGCTCAAAAAATGCCTTGTTGTTTGCATTTTTTTATTAAAAAATCAACGCGTCATTGATTTTTTATAGATTTTGTAATTTACTAACTGCTTGACAGAGCTATCTTTGTTCGTCTTGTGACTTGTCATCTCTGATGTGGATTAGTAACGATTGATTGTCTGTGTAAGATTGGAAACAACATGTCATTAGTTTATAAATTTACGAACGGATCGACAAAGATGTCCCTTCTTAATATGTAATGTGCCATCTTTATTGTTAAATAATGGCTCGTCATCTGTGTTTCGATAAGAAACATCATGTTATTGGATTCAAAATTCATAGACAACTTGACAGAAATACTCTTGCCTGATAAACGACGTGTCATCTTTGAAGGTTGGAAACGACTTGTAGTTGTTGATGAGAAAAGACATGCCATTGGATTAATAATTTTGCAAATGATTGACAGTGCATTTCTAGTTTAACAAGCAAGATGTCATCTTTGATGTTTATTTGAGGAGAAATAAGAAAAATGATATAGCGCCACGCGTCGATAAGAGGAGCGGCTTCGGTATAATTGAGGTACCTTACATAACTCTAGAATAATCCGAGGTACCCCACACAACTCTGGAGTAACTCGAGGTACCTCGCATAGCTCGAGGTACCCCACATTTCTAGTGCACGCCACGTACTCAAAATGATGAGATACGCCGCGAGCTCCTCCTTGATTCCCAAGCATGCTCCCCTAACAGTCCAAAATAGTAAAAAGGTTAAAGGACAACCAAGGACCATTAGAAATCCGCCACGTGGTAGCTAATATACTCCGCATATAAGGGTGTCTAGATTTTATTTTCAACAACTTTTGATTCACCCATGAACACCCACACTCGCACTCCACAAAATAAGCTTTCTTCAACCTCAAAACTTGATTTACAGAGGGCTGACAAGCTCTCTTTATCCTAAAAAACTTGAGTTGCTAACTTGAGCGTCGGAGTGTGAACGCCGGGATACCCCAGCTTCACCTCTAACCTCAGTTTCGCTGTTTTACATGCGTGAAGCTTACTTCGAGGGACATTTTTCTTGATTCAGACATTTCACCATTGTTACCACTTCCTACATACCTTCTCACCTCCTTTAATTTTAGAAACCCCAAATGCATAACAACCTAACGAGGTATCCCGTTTCCTTGAAAATATAAATTCACTGTTCTAGATAGGTTTCTCTTTTTCTACTCCCAAAATCTATAGAAAACAATGTTGATACATCATTTGTGTCTTCCAAATAAATAATCTTCATTATATTTATAAATTTTTAGATGATTTGATGAAGTATTGCTTGGTTCGCAGGCGACCTGTCAGCTTCTGTGTTGATAATAAACGACTTGTCGCTTGTGTTTTGATGGAAAACAGCCTGTCATTTTGGTTATAAGTTTGTGCACGACATAATAGGGTTCCTTGCTCAGTAGTGGATGTGTCATCTTTTTAATTGGTGAGATGCGAGTCATTGTGGGTGCAATGAACAGAAATGATATGTCATTATATTTTTAAATTTACAGATGATTTGACAGAATCGTGCTTGCTTGGCAAGTGCCGTGTCATCTTTGATGTTGATGAGAAATGACTAGTCGTCTCTTTTTTGATAAGAAAAAACATGTAATTTGTTTATAAATTTATGACGATTTAACAAAGATTTTGTTGCTTTACACTTCTTTTTTGATAGAAATGACTCTTGGTATGTGTTTTATTAAGAAATGACATGTTATTGGATTCTTAAATTTATGGATAGGTTGACGACGAATTTTTTTTTTATTGACAAGCGACCTATCATCTTTGTTGTGAATAAGAAACAATTTTAAATGACATATCGTTTAATTTATAAATTTATGGACGATTTGACTGAGTTTTTCTTATTTTCAAAGCGACATGTCATCATTTTTGTTAATAAAAAATGACTCATCGTGTATGTTTTGATAAGAAACGATATGTCATTAGTGTCATAAATTTATGGATGATTTGAAGGAGTTTTTCTTGATTGGTAGGCACTGCATCATCTTTTTGTTGATAAGAAACGACTTATTGTCCGTGTTTTGATAGGATTCGACATGTCATTAGTTTTATAAATTTTGTGACAACTTGACGGATAGGTTCTTGCTTGGTTGGCATCTTGGATGTTGACATGAAACGACTCATCGTTTGTGTTTTGAATGATAATGACTTATCATTTGATTTATATATTCATGAATGATTTGACAGTGAGTTTCTTGCTTGACAAGCGACGTGTCATCTGTGATGTTTAACTCCAAATGATTTTAAGAAATCTAAAGTGAGACGATAAAATTTGTGGTATGTTATCAACATATACGAGGCTATATATAAAGTAAGGGGTCCATATTGTTTTAGATAAAAGATGCAGAATATGAAAAAATATATATATTTATATTTATAGAAAGATTTAGAGAATTAAGTTGTAATTGCTTGCAGACTCTTGCTAGAGATTTAGGTTACATTTTGGATTTAGTAGTTTTGTCTTAAAAGTTAAGCTATTCGAAATATGAAAAAAAAAAAATGATAATGATGATAGATATGAACTTTTAATGTCAATAATTTTGGCAAAATTTAAAAAAAAAAAATACCATATAGATCTTTTTGAAAAAAAAAAAAAATCATGGATGAAGATTTTCTCATGATTTGAATTCTTTTCAACTTTTAAGGATCATGTGCTATGTTTAAACAACTAAACCCCGTATATCTAATATTTTACGACTATATTTTTTAAGTAACAACTAGTCGTTAGGTCTAAGGATGTTCTTGAATTGGACAGAATTAAACAGATTTAGAGAATGTAAAAATTGTTCGCTATCTAAAGATACCTATTCATTTACCTTTTTGGGATGCATTAAATATCTTCAAAACGGAAGAAAATAAGTCCAAAATTGGAAAATTTTGATATGCAGTTTCTTGGCCAAGTAACAGATGACTGTAAATTTTTTCCCTAAGTTGGAATTATGATTTGCATTGCTTAGTAGATTATAAATAGCTCTACTTGGTAAATTCTCTAATCTGACCAAAGAATCACAAAGCGCAAAGTAATTTCTTGTTCTTTTTTGTTGTTGTATTTCTTCTTCTTGTTCAATGATGTTGTTTGATTTGCTACATAGTGTTATGGCATGGGCCAAAGCCTCAAGACTGAAAAAATCAACTAAGTGGTAAAATGATGTATCTATCTATACTTCATGGCTTCTCTTTTGTTATTTTATTTTTAACCGCGTCATGTAGATCAGTTCTGTTATTTAGCAGGCCAGATATCTAATGTATTTAGAATGCACAGGCGGTCGGATGTTTTATGTTATTTCCACATTTAATGTTATATATTAATCAATTATTACTGGTTCTATTGCAGGAATAGTTTGATGAAACAAGTTCAGGCTGTTCAGTTTCATCTCAGCGCGCTGAAGAAGAGGAAAGAGTCTATGCTGAGGCAATCCCGAAATGATATTGCTCAGCTTCTTCAAAATCATCAGCATCAGAAAGCCTTATATAGGGTCTGTTCTTGCTATTTTTTTGTTTGTTTTCTCATTTTCTTGTACCCAAGAGATGTGTAATTTTGTTGTTAACTTTCAGGTTTAGCAACTATACAGAGACCAGTGCCTATTAGCAGCATACGATCAAATTGAGCATTGTTGCCAATGCATTGCCACTAACATGCCTCATATTCGCAGTCATCGGTATGTAACATGTACTCTATCTCAGTACTTTTTTGCCTTGTATTTCATCATTTAATTTGCAAGAATGTTAAGAGTTGTGCCATTGCCACTAGTTGTAGTAGTAGCAGCTTGGAATGCTTGCCTGGTGATGTTATTGAAGCCATGTCCAGTTTGGTATTTGCTGCCTCAAGATGTGGTGAGTTGCCAGAACTGAATACAATGCGGAATCTGTTGAAAAGGCGCTTTGGCAATGTTGAATTACTCAAGGAGAATCTAGTAAATGCAAAGATGAAGCACAATCTATGCATAAGTTTTGTTCCTAATGATGAAAAACTCCAATTGATCAAGAAAATAACCGAAGAAAACGGTATCCAACCGGGGTTTCAGGATTTTGGGACCATTTCAGTCCATTCTCAAACTGACTCAAATAGCAGACACCAGAACAAAATTGCAGTTCAAATGGATCAACAAAAAGCATTGCCATCGGCAATGAAAAGTTCAACCAGGAAGTGTGATCCCTTGAAGGAGAATGGGAGTTCAGTGTCATCCAAAAATTGTCGTTCTTTGGATAGTTCAATTGATAAATTAAAAGAGAGGAAAGGAAAATTATCCGGTCATGTTCACCCAAACCTTCCAGATTATGAAGAATTAGAGGCTAAACTTGCCGATCTCAAAGTGGAGCATAAGAGGCGGCTGCAGCGGAAACGCTTCTCTTTTTTCTAGAGATGAGATGATCGAATGACAGCTGAATGCTTTATCTGAAAGAAAGGCATGACGTAGTAGTAGTAGCTATTATTTATAATGCATTCAATAGAGTTGCTATTGTTTTCCTCTTGAAACCAAAGCCTAAGCGGACTTCACTCCACTCGAATAAGAACATAGTCAACTAATAAAGTATAAAAACAATTCTCCACCAAAAAAAATATATATATAAAGAAAATAACCCATTTGCAACAAAAGTTCATTTCCGGTACATAACTATCAGAAGATTAAAAGTGTTTTCTTAGTGAATGTCAATATTTAAATGGAAAAACAAATCAATTGAATACCCATTTGCGGTTTTGAACCCTCAACTAGCACATATCAAATCAACATAATTTAAATTATGACTCCTCATATGCAGAAAAACTGTAAGGCCTTATTGTGTATGACAGAGCTATCTACCTTCCCATTGATAGCCATAATGTGGCATAAATTGGCTTCAAATAAAACAATTCACTTGATGGATCTGCCTCCAGCTCTGGAACATCCCATAATCCAAGGCAGAGGCATTATGAAATGGCACGCACACAGAAAAGCTGCAAGAATAAACCAGAAGTCTATGCAATCAAGCCGTATAAATGTGTCGGTTTCTCCTTCCAAACAAAAGAAGCTTTCTAAACCCCTTGGCAGCTTTGGGAGAGTTGTCATCATTGTTCCACTTCTTTCTGGAGTGCATAGGTTCTGTGTTCAATTCACTAGGCGGTGGTGTTGAGACTTTTATCTCAGAAATTTCAGGAGAGCGGGTATTTTCAATTATTGTAGCACTTTCTTCAAATTTAACAGAAGGAAAGGTCAAACCTTTTTCATGTGCTGGCGGTGTAGGATGAATGGTTGTTTCAGAAATATGTGCACCCTGTTCTTCCGGAACTTTTGCGTCTTCACAAACAGCTGGAAGTGCCTTAGATAACTTTTCGTCATCTTTTATGTGATCCAGTTGCGGAGGCTGTGTTTCTGTAATATTTACATTGCAACTTTCATCATCCAAGTTGCTTTGTTCTGCAACTATATCTTCATTCTTCTCAGTTGACAGAATGCCGTGCAACTCCTTAATGTCTTTGCTATCATCAATAGCTTCAGTATTCTGAGTTACTTGCGCAGCTGTTGACTCAATTTGTAATGCTGCTGTGGTCTCCACACAATCCTCATTTCTTAGAACATCAGGATCAGTTGGTAATGCTGCTGCAGAGTCCATGCAATCCTCATTTCCTTGAACATCAGGATCACAAGGAACTACTTCATTGACAAAATTTTGGCCATTTTGCTTATCTGAAGGTCTTACTCTGCTTGCGTTCGATTTCTTATTTTCAGCATGGGCAGTCTTCTTTGACAAGGCAGTTGCAGTACCATTTGCCTTCGAGATTTCCTTCTTAGGGTGGCCTGATTTTGTTTGAGTTGGTGGGGCGTTTTTAGTTGTTCGTGCAGTTGCAAGCCGATCCATGGTGGAACTTCTAAAGACAGGTTTGTGTAAATTAGCAGACTCTTTAGCTGGGGATTGACTTTCACTCTTCACAGTCTTCTTTGAAGTAGTGGAAGATCTATTTTCAACTGGAGTTCTCTTTATTGCTGCTGCTGAACCACCACTAGCAGCACTCCTTTCAGCAATCCTCTTCTGGCGTTGAATCAGTAATTCTTCCTTTTTCTTCCTATTTTCTTCTTCCTGTTCGCAAGGAAGGAAAAATTAATTATAAAAGAAACAAACATAATTACTCTCAATTTCATAAAATATATAAAGGCCAAAGTGGCCCTTAAAGTGGAGCCATTGGATAATGAACCCATCACCAAATGAAGTATGTGTTTTTTTTTTTTTTTTTTTGTGCATGAGTGAAAGAGGTGGAACAGAAATATAGATCAAGTACATACAAAAAAATCATTCAATGACATGCAATGAAAAAGTGCATGGATTGAATGAAATACAAAATGATATGAATCAAATCATGATTCGTGTTAATTGGATGCGATACCTAATGAAATGATGTCATATACCACGTCATTTTGATTTGTCCTAACATCTGCTAGTTTCCTAGATGAAATGTAGTAAAATAAAGGGAGGCGTTGAATTCTCGTTAGAGGTATATATGCTCTCATGGTTCAACTGATCTTCCTGTAAATCTATCAGGAGTTAAGTTGGAGTTTAAATTTCAGTACCTTCTCAAGTTTACTCTTCAGAACCGTGGGCCTGCTTCCAGAGGATGGTTTCTTGCTCCTAGAATTGATGTCAGATTTGCCATTTGAAACTTTAGACCTTGCATCTTTATTTGATACTCTTGCCCCAGAAGGGCCTTTATTTTTAGCACTGGTACTCTTACCATTAGAAGGTAGCTTATTATCAACACCAATATTGGTTTCATCATTAGAGTTCTTCTCATTGGATTTGGTCAATACAATGTTAGCTTCATAATCCATTTCTGGGGTCCAAGATGCCACAACCTGCTCTGTAGCTGAGTCACGTCCAAGCAACATGTAGAGGTCATCTGGCTCATGAGTGTTAAAAGCATCTGGCTTATCATGCGAAATTTCTGGTGTTACAGTTTCATAAAGAGTAGCCCCAATAATGTCTGTCCTCGTATGAGAATCAGATTGATCATCTACTAGTGGTCTGCCTTGGATCATGAAAGAGTCATCAGCTAGAGCATCTTTCTTATTTTTGTCGGTGTGGGAACTTCCCCCTGCTACTACTGAAGCATAATCGCCATCAAATGTTTTGAGACTCAAGCTTTCATCATAATTCGCTGATCTATCTGGTTGGTTGACAATGATCCAATCTCCATTTTGACTTTTGATCTTTGTAGAAGTGGTAGCAAAATCAGATAGATCCGCTTGTGAATAATATGCTGGATCCTCATTTCTTTGTGAAAATAACAACTCCTCATGTGTGTAATCATTTTTCTTAACAGTTTGGCGGAGCTTTTCACTTGCTTCAAAGTTATCAAAACGAGTTTCATCTTCATTACCTGTATTTGCCTTCATTGCAACAAAGGCATCACTTGAAATTGCTCTTTCTTTTCTTACCTGTTCAGATTCCAGGTTAAGGGGTAATGACCTTGCCTCAGAATTAAGAGGCTGTGGTTCCATTCCAAAAGAACTTGTGTCATCGTCTTTCAGGAGAAGATTCTGAAAAATATCCCAGGGGTCATTTCTTTTCTCTCCACCATTGTTACTTGCAGCGGTATCCTTAACATCCAGCTCAGCCGCATCATCTGAACCATTACGGTGCTTGACCCCATCTTGTTTTCTACGATGGTGTGAGGATGATTTATGTCTTTTTCCCAATGACCCAACAGCTTCCTCTACCTGTTGCTTTAGGGAATCTCCATCAATAAATTCATCCTCATCAGAGGTTTCCTCGGAACTATTACGCTTGTCTCCATCTCTCTTAGAAGTTATGTAATTAATATTCCGGATAACAACCTTTCTTGACGACTTTTTCCCATGCTTTTTCCTGTGCATTTTCTCCATCAAAGTGTGCTCTTCATTTGATTCACTCTCAGAGCCGGAATCACTGGGCTCAGTGGATTCGTCTTCTTTTGAAGTTTCTCGACTTTTACGTGAAGGTTTCTTCTTATGCTTGGAAGATGATTTATGATCTCTTCTATCATCTGGCTCCCAGTCATGAGGAAGACCAGAATCTTCCACATTTGCAGGCCATCGCATGTTCCCTGGATAATATGGAGAGGCAATCGGCATACCAGGAAACTGATAACCTTGATATGGGGGCATTTGATGCATGGCAGGACCTTGAAAATTGTACATGTACTGAGGAAGATGGTTTGGCCATGACATTGGTACTTGAGCTTTGCCATCTGTTGGCATCTGAGCATCTGCACAAAATTTTCGTCAAATGGCTGTCTAAATTACTTTCTGTGTCATCATGCGTTGGGATAAAAGAGGAAATCCTCAAAAACTATAACCAAAGAAAGAATATCATTTAATATTCTGATTAAGAAGAAGTATTTATTATCCATAAATAAAGGATGTTTTGAAATAACATGCCATGGTTAAAAAGTAGACGCAGAACATGGAAGTTCTGAGCCTTGTACAAATTAAGAGTTTTGAGTGCTTGGTCTGAAGTCTCCTATTTCTTAAAACTCTTCAATATGATTCTAGTTCATGCTCTTGACAAATATATAGCGACTTCATCAGAGAAAACCAAAGGGTGTTTTGAAAATAGAACATTTGAGCGCATCATTTGGGATGCCTAGACCAGTATGAATATGGTCATTGCAGAATCTGTTTCGACCAACATAATCTGAAACAGCTTACAGGTCACCTCCATCAATTTTAGTTTCTTTGGCACCATCGTTCCAAATAGAAAGATCATTTTGAGGTAAAAAGGAAATAAAATACCCTTCCATACCATGTTTCATGTCTAAGCTTCCATGACTTGTATCAGACGCATCCATTGATCCATTCTGTTTCCCATTAGGATCATTATCTTCACCAGCAAGTATGATCCCAGATGTTGCAAGATAAGGCAATACTTGCCGAGATGAAGCCTGCATTGCAGCTATTTCGTCCATCCAAAGAGCATCTTCATTCTTTTTCTTGCACAACTCCATGAAACTTATGCATGCTTCCCTAGACAAAACAGAACAGACTACAGTTGCAAACAGAGGAAAAGATAATAATCTTGAACGATGTGACACTCTGCAACTATTTTTGTGGACTAATCTAAACTGTAGTAAACTCATTTTACATTCATTTTAAGATAATAGCTAGTGTAACCACCAATTTGAAATTGAAATTTAAAAATAAACCAACTTATTTTCACCAATCAAGAAATTAAAGTAGCTTTTATCATACCTTAAACGTGAAGCTCCAAAAGCATCAGCGAAGTATAAAAGATCCTCTATATGGTCTGGTTCAAATCCAGCAACTAAAGCACGAGCATAAGCCATTGCTTGCTCTTTGCAAAGCATTGCCTTCCTAGCTTCCAAAACACGCTGAAGACGAATCCTGTTCATCATCCCAGGCTGAACAATCAATGCATGATAATACAAATGTAGAAATAAAGAATATACTGTCACCGGATATGGCCAAATGCAAAGCAAGATAATTTACTTGGAATTTTCTTCCTGCATTGCGTCGCTAGCTCCACTGTATTCACCTTTCGTCTAAAATGCAGCATCGGCACGACACGGGACAAAAGTTATGGTGGGAGCTTTTGAGAAAACAATAAAAAGAAAAATGTATTTTACAATGATGAATTACCTTATATGATGCAATTGACTTCTGGAAATTCCCAGCAGTTGCTGATACATTTCACATTAAAAATAAGTTAGCATACAGAATTATTCATACACAGCAGCAATCTATAGTTGCAGGAGAAGGAAATTTAATTCTGACTTCAAAATATGGGGGAAAACTTTAATTTCAAATCTTCACATCTCTGTAATTGTAAAACCTCAAGCTCTACTCAAATAAAACCAAACAACAAAAAAACAATTTTGAAAACAGCTTTTGGTATTAAAATAAGCACTTATGGCTATTCGATAAGTCATACCAAACAAGCACTTAGCAGATATAGTTATAGCTGCAGCCATACCTTCATCCTCTGTTGCTGCAGCACTCAATAGTTCATTGTCAATCTGTACTATTTCCCTCTCTACTGAGACAAACCTCTCAAGAACTTCTGGTGTGCTAACAAATCTCACAAATCTATTTAAACGACATAATTGTTAGCAAAAAGGATAATGACCCAGAAATTCTAAAATATCAATCTCACAGTGGTAAAATCCAGACAGCATCAAAGATCTTTCTTACTTTATAAGAACGGGAAGATGTCATCAATGCTTTTAGATAATGAATACACCGGCAACTCAAGGATAGTATTTAAACCAAATTTTTTGCAAATGCTAGATTTTATGAGATTGCAAAAGTTTTAATTTCTAAGTATTTGGTCAAATTCATAAAAAGACACAACATAAACCCAATAAATCCCTCAAAAAAGAAAAATCTAAACGATTCAAATGTCCTATCAACTTCAAAGCAAAATTGGAGCAAAGGACTATACCGAATGGTTTCAAAACAACTTTCTTATCCTGACTACCCAGTTCAAATCCTCGGAAGAACATACAACCAAGTAACTTCTAAAAATCTTCCTTTTCGGCAGAAACTCAAATGCAAGAACTAATTTAAGCCAAAACCCAATTAGCAGAGAGTATGATTCGAGTCAATTATACCTTTGCAGAGTGGCTTTAGTGAACCAAGAGGCAGCTGATGAGCTCACTGGACGAAGAGTAATGGAATACCCACCTTTAGAAATCTGATCTTTAGCAGATTTTAAATGCAAAACAAACGGTTCCAAAAGTCCAGACGCCAATTTGTCACTCGAATCCCCAGCAAATACCACCAGATCACACCTTCACCATTCCACAAAACATTCAACATTTGTAACATACAAGCAGAACCGACACGTCGAGAATATTAAAAAAAAAAACACAAACAATTTTCTACAAGTAACAGTACCTGGTTCTAGTGGGAGTGAGTTGAAAGAGAGCATAGTCAAGACGAGTTCTTGAGTCCATGGAGAGCTTTTTTACCTGGTGCAGTTCTCAAGAAAATTGCTCACAAGTTTCTTCAGAGCTTCAGGTGTTATGCATGTTCTGGTTCTTGGTTCTTGTGTCAACTTTTTTACGGGACACTGAGACAGAGAGAGAATGTAAGTGGCTGTTGCTGCAGGCGGCAGGTGGCTGATGAAGCTGAGCACATGGGAGCTTGAGTTTGCGGATCAGATGAGCGATTTTGATGATATTTTTTCATGTGGGGTCCCTGAGATTGTGAATGAATGAATCTAAGGTAACTTTGATTTTGATATTCTGCTTAACGTGACTGTTAATGTTACTGTTGTAATGTTGTTCGCTGAGTGGTCACTTCTTTGCAGCTGCTTGTTGTAAGCTTGTGTTTTAAGACGGTACAAAAATACAGCCAGAAAGAACCACAACTATAGAAACAACATAAAATTAATATTGACTAATTTATTCTCTATTAATTAAATGAGTAAGTTAAAAATAACTTTATGTCTACCAAAATTTTCTGCGTGAATATTATTGCTCTGGAAGAAAGCTCACTCTCACTTGCTTTTGCTTCGTTGTCACATGCACTCTATACTTTTATTTATTGATTTGAGTTGTGGTTGAGTTGAGTGAGGAAGTAGGCAAAGAATAATCTTGGTTTCTGATGTTGCTAACTACGAGAAAGCTTTAGGGCTTGTTTGTTATTGTTTCTGAATTTATATTTTCTGAGAATAAAAATGAAAATGAAAATAGCATTTTACAGTTGTTATATTTCGAATTTAAATATGTGTTTGGTATCATTTTTTATATTTTGTATTTTAAAATTGAAAACAGTAATATGCGTTTGGTAAATAAAGTTGAAAATGATCAAAACAGAGAATATGCGTTTGGTAATATTTTTTTCAAAAACAGTTTTTATTAAGCATTTACATTATACTTATAAAATAATTATTTGATTCACGAATCCGGCTAACCGGATTTTACTAACCTATTAGGTTAGTAAAGAATTAAGTTTATTCTATTAAGGTTTATGTAACCATCCGGTTTCAATACTGTATTCAATTTGAAAACCTTGGGTTTGGAATTGATTACCAGATAAATTCCAGTTTTAGTCAAGAGATAAAAAGGCTTTCTTGAACCTACATCCGAATGAAAATGTAAGCTTTCCTTTAAGAATTGGTGTGGGATGCTTACAACCTGTTATCCTAAAAACGAATAGTTTGTTTCAGGATAAACGGTTTGTCTGATTATCCGGATGAATTTCAGATTGCATCCAAAAGCTAAACGGTTTACAAAATTTACCAAATAGCGATTTACTCAAATAAAAAAAAATCCAGCAACTCACAATAGTAGAGACGAGAATGAAAGAATCAAAGCAATCGAGATAGAGTACCAGCGGTGGAGACGTGAGGCAAAGAAGAATGGAGACGAAGTAGCGGATGACAAAGTAGCGAAGGGCGGATAAAGCGATGGCGGCGACGGAGTCTGAGTACAGCAGCCGATTTGGAAGAGATATGGCCGAAGCGATAAGGATGAAGAGAGAGTGACTGGAGTTTGTTTTTTAATTTACTTTTAGGTTTAATTTGGAATACGGGGAGAACATGTCAAACATGTTCTCTATTTGATAGTTATAAAAGTGAATTGCAAATCACCTGTTTTATGATTTGTTTTATGGAATTTAGTCACCGAACACGTATTAACGTAGATTCATAAAAGGAGAATGAAAACAAGGCCCATAAAACACTACCGAACAGGCCCTTAGATTTTCAACTCTGCCAAAGTCAAATTCCCAGATCTTCCTCACTCTTAAAAAAAATTTTAGATTGTATCATTGTAATGTATTTATAAAATGAAATCCCAGATCTTCCTCACTCTTAAAAAAAATTTTAGATTGTATCATTGTAATGTATTTATAAAATGTAATAATTTTAAGGGGGAAAAAGAAAAAGAGAAATAATCTTCCTCACCCACATTAACAATCCTATCTTTGGGTTTGAAATAGAGGTTTAATGGTAAATTAACATGAGAGTTTTAGGTTTTTTTTATTTAATATTGAGGGGATGTCATAGTTGTTGTAGAAAAAAAATTATATTTATGAAATAAAAATTAAAAGTGTATGATAAATATGATTTAGTGTATGATAAATATGATTTATAAATAATAATCTTAATCAAAATGATATAATTGTTGTAGATTTTTTATCATATAAATGTAGAATAAAATCAATATAAATTTTGACAGTAAATATTTACCAAACACAACCTTATTAGGATCTTTCTAAAATCACATAAATATGCTAACACAACACAATATCATTTACATGTGTAATCAAATATATCAAAATATGCGAAATTAATCAATCATTAAAATTCTTTTAAATTCATGTCAAAACTATCTTTTCGGCTTCTAAATTAATTACATGCATGATTTGTTAAGGTACATGAAACTTTTATGTGCATGTGATTTTTTGTTTTTTTTGTTTTCATCATTTGATTGAAGCCAGCTATTATATGAATAAGAAAGACATTGATCTTCTGATGATGATATAATTACTAAATCTCATTCCACATTGGGTAATATCTATGCTTCTGATTTTCGTAGTTAGTTTTGATATTAGTATATTACACATAAAGTTGTAATAACAGGGTATCAATAATTATTATAAGACATGACCTCGAGTTTAATTGTTGGTTCAAAAATAGCTTTCTTTCAGCATAAAGGACTATAGTGCATTCAACTCAATTTGTGAGGGCCACAATGATTTTCCTTATAACTTACTTTTAATTAATTCATAATGTACTTGTTAGTTTCAATCGAACCACAGGTCTCCACTCAAGATAAGGCAATGATTAGATTTCAATTATTGTAGGTGGTTGGGTAAAGCTGTTCATGAGACCCAACAAGCTATTATTAAGTGCTATGTGTAAATATCTTCCATCCACCATCTGTAAAATTATTGCTTACCTCCAAATCATGAAAAGTGGTTCTGTATTTAGCTTCAGTTTTCAGGCACTTCACAAATTTTGCTGCCTTTTTGTTGAGTCACAAGCTTGTGAAGTCTATATTTTCTGAAAAGAGAATTCTCCAGCTCATTGCTCATTTCCCTTACAATGTATATATGACGGCTTTAATGGAATCATCTAATAAATGTATGTGATGTATTTTAAATTATTTTCTCTTTCAGATGATTCATCAATTTCAAAATAAGTCTAATACATGTCAAAATATATATATGAATATGATACATCGTGGTGTGTCCGTTGTATGTAGGCATTTTTCTTACATCATCATTACTACATTTGTAAAATGAAGACTTAATTATACGTAATTGTGAGCAATCTAGCATCAAATAATTGAATTTCTAAGCCTTATATATACACTGGATTATGACTAATTGTTTACAAATCATATACAGTATCAATCAAAGTGTGAAATTAGTTGGAGGATTAATCGGTTTGATTACTCGTGAAATCAGAAAAAACCAAGGAAATTAAGCAAAGAAAAGAGAATGTGTCGGCATGGATTTGCGTACCGTCGCTTGGGTGGCTAAGATAAGAAGCCTGGGATCATCAAAGAAGAAAAGGTGATAATAGCTTTCATTAGCTGGATATGCTGTGACATTTTGTCTATAATGATGATTACAAAACACCCATCTGACCCAGGATGTGTACTGTTGGGTCCATTGATCTCTTCACAAGCCTTTCCTAATTTGTCCATTGATTATGAAGTTGCAACCAATACTATTAACATCCTAGCAAAAGAGCAAAAAAATTTAGGGTATACTTGGAACACGACAATAATAAGTATTATAATGTTGTTCATATTAACTTTATGCAGTCACATGTTCGTATAAAAATAAAAAGAAGGAGATTACATTGCATTAAATTTTGAATCAGTGCAGATTTAACCTCATTAGATAATGACAACCCTCTCCGAGCATATGCAGCATAGCATGACTTCCAATTTATTATTTTATTAATATTTTATAAAATTCTAACACTAATATATAATATTAATTTTATAAAATAATAAAATAATATAGTATTTTACATAATATAATACAATATAACACAAAACATAATACAATATTAATATAATAAACTCATTAAATAATACAATATATCGTGCCAAACACACCCTTAAATACATTATAATTTAATTCATGTACAATAGAAGTCTTAAAAAATTCACTTGTTGGATGCACGTGATGCCAATTTTATTTTTCATTTATGAAGGATGCCGACCATTTGGGCCTGGTTGTTAGGGCGACTGCGCATATGTATCATTACGATTGGGTTGGTCTGGGTCCAATTATCAATAGTTCATTCTAAGGAAAGTATCACTAGTGCTTAGGTCTCAGTTCTTGCCTTTTTATTATCATTATTATTATTGTTATTTATTATAATTAATTTTTTATTATTATAGGAAAGTAGTTTTTTCATTCGTTCAACAAAGATGAATTCATCAAGAATTTCTATAGAAAAGAGAAGATTACATCATAATCATTTATAAATTAGGTCAGTGTACATATAGTTCTGTACATATACATAAAACAGATTGGTTGAGCCATTGAACACTTACTAACGAATAGGAAGGAAAGCAGTGCATAGGGATATCAGCAAAAGACACCTGCTATAGATGTACACATCATTTCAAAGCATAACCAGGAATATCATTTCAAAGCATAACTAGGAATATTCCTCAGCTCTTTTCAGAATCTCCACTTTTATTAATTAATTTGATCACCAACTGATGTAGTAACAGATCTCTTGTAAGAACTAATCTGCACATTGTATTTTTCTCAGATATGGAGCTAAAAAACTTCAAATCTACTGGAAAAACACATTTAGATAGGAGATAGCAACGAAAGAAACTAAAACACATTTTTGCCATCTTTGCGATCTTAGTTCTTGTTAGTGCATGTTTGTTATGATTTCTCCATTACTCAAAATAATTTTTTTTTTTTTTTAATGTCAAAATATCTTTTTAAATTTTTTTGTGTCATCTAGTTGTAATTTAAGTAGACGCTTAAATATTCGGCATTTGAATATAGAGATTGATAGAATTTTTTTTTTTTTTAAAGAGTTGAATCATCAATAATGCCTTTGTTTTCTTGAATTATCTAATTTCATTCATTTCATTACGTAACTTTAAAAGAACTTGTTTATTAAAATAATGTTGTATTTTTTAATAAAAGCTCTCATAGAAAATCAAACAAACAAAAACTCTACTAGTAAAACCGATTAACGGGGAATTATTTGAATTAAAAGCTCTACTCAAAAGTTATTCCAAAAGGAGTCTTAATTGGTTTCACTAAATAATTAAATAATTTCTTTAAAAAATATAACTAATATTCTAAACAATTGTACTTGAAGTTCTTCAATAGTCATGAAGATGACCATTTCAAACTGGACTAACGCCCTATGCATACTAAAGATATCTTAATTACTACCTTGTTACTAGGGTTACCGTATTTCAAAACAGGCACTTATATGTACATAGCATCTTTTTGACTACCTTTTAGATAAATATTTTATATGAATTTGGAATTTCTCGAGTTGATCTCCGCTCAATTTTTTCAAATATGAAAATACGATATTTATTATATATAATGTTAAGTTAGTTAAGTCGTGTGATCGAAGGCGGAAAAAACTGAAATGACAAAGGGTATATTTGCTTGTTACACATGGCATATTGATAAGGAGAATGACACTTAAGTCCTCCGAGAAATTGAATTTACTACTTGGGCCTATTATACATCTTTATTCTGTTTTATCCTGGTATCAAAATAATGACTAAAAGTACATTGTCTAAGAGCAATCATGATCTTTTAATAAATAAATTAACTAGATTTAAATTTATAGAGATTATGGATAATTAATTTGTATGTGAGTTAATCACTTAATATTTTCATAATATTCAATATCCCATGACATTATAATTTTATAATATTACCCTTATTTTCACATATAGTTTTATTCATATTTATTATAGATCAAATTAATTAAATAGTTTTATTCATATTTATTACAGATGAAATCAATTAAAATTTGAATAAAAAAGATTAAATAGTAAAAATTTCAAAAATTCTTATTCTTATTTTTTATTTAAAAAAACTTTCTTATTATTTATTTTATATTTATTCTAATCTTTTATATTATTTATAAACTGAAATGATATTAAAATAAAAGTAATAAAAAATTTTCAATCTAAATGCATATTTAATTTTTAAGATAAATTCTCCTTTAGTCCCTGTATTTTGACTTAAATACTTATTTAGTCCCTATATTTTAGAAAAATACCTCAATAACACCACTGCAATTAAAAATTTTACATTCTTACGTTTTCTTTCTCTTTTCTTTACAATAACGTTCCAACCATATTTTTGACGTTAATTAATTTACCTATAAAAGGCTATGCAATCAGAAAATTAACCAATAATTATTTATTAGCAAATTAATCAATAAGTATTTATTAGAAAATTATCATTTTTTCCTTTTATTAATATCTTCAAGAATATTGTTGCAAGGTTATTATTGTAAAAGGGAAAAAATGAACCCTATTTTTCGTGAAATTTTGGGTGTTAGGAGGTTATTTGCTAGTATTATGAAAACAATATAAGTGTCAGTGATAGATAACGATCTTAATAGGAGGTATCTGGCAATTCTCTCTCTCTCTTTTTCTTTTTTCATACTCGTATTTTAACATATGGATGAAATAAAGTATTAAAAATTTATCAAAGATCTAGGTGGTAAAACTAAATTCTATGGGTAATGAAAATACCATTTCCATGTTGATAAGCCTTGAATATGAGTTATAATTATTCAAAATTCAGAAATTATTTTGAAACTACACATACACATGCATGTGTGGAGTATGCTTAGAAATCAGACATAGAGTAGGCAAGTCGTTTTATTAACAGCATATTTCTCATTAGTGGCAGCCCATCGACACTAGGGTTGAAAAATTGAATTCTTGTCGTCGAAAGAGGTCCATGGCACATGTTATAAAATAATATTAGTTTTTTTTTTTTTCTTTGGAAGTATTAGTTTGTTTGTTTACGAGAGTCAAAAGAACGTGTTTCAAGTGTCAAGATTTTTTCTTCTTCATCGCTTCTGTCAAATCAAACCACACGGTTAATATTTGATGTTCAATATTCTCTTATATACATTCCTCGTTCAAAATCAACCCTAGAAACACACCACATAAGTTCCATTAATTAAAAAAAAAAACAAAAAAATTAAAAATAGTCAAACGTTCTATATATATATATATATATATATATAGACCACATATATATTTAATCTTCACACAAATCTTCATAAACAAGAAACCAAAGGGGAAAAAACAAAACAAAAGACAAAAAGCTTATTGTTAAAAGAACATCATGCAATATCGTTCAGCAGCCATGAACTTGCAACGCCAAGCTTTTCGTCAAAATCGATTGCGAAACCGAGCAATAAAGCCATGTGATGTGTTCATCAACCACAGAGGAATTGACACAAAGAGAAAGGTGGCCACATTGCTTTATGATAATCTATCTCGGCTTAATCTACGTCCTTTCTTGGATAACAAAAACATGAAGCCGGGGGACAAATTATTCGACAACATCAACAGAGCCATAAGAAATTGTAAGGTTGGTGTTGCAGTTTTTTCACCAACTTATTGCCAATCATATTTTTGCCTTCATGAACTCGCTCTTATGATGGAGACCAAAAAGAAGGTGATTCCAATATTTTGTGACATTAAACCCTCACAACTTCTCGTTAGCGATGGCGGAAAATGCTCTGCCAATGAGCTTAAGAGGTTTAGCTGGGCACTTGAAGAGGCTAAGTTCACCGTGGGTCTCACGTTTGACTCTTTAAAGGGGTATGTTAATATTTGATTTTATTAAATTAACATAAATATATGAATTGTATAACTTTTCAATATACCTAAGAAAATTAGGGTTAGGGTTTTCGGTGTGCATTGATATATATATATTTTTAATGTATGGTTTGTAGGAACTGGTCAGATATTGTGACAAATGCTTCAGATATAGTCATTAGAAGCTTAATGGAGATTGAGTACAAAGAGCAGAGGCAGTGGCGGCGCCAAAACTCAACTCCGATGCTGATCTAACCCTCACTTTCAGCACTTCTAGCTGATGATTTGCACTGATTTCTTAAATTCTGATGATAGTATTTAACTTTATTCTTTTATTTGTTTGCTTATTTTTGTTCAGTTAATATCCTACTTTGAATTCTTTTAAATAACCCAGAATCCCCTTGTAATTTGTCAAAATTAATCATTCGTCCTCGTGTTTCAGAATCCATTAAGCCCCTTGCTGTTAAAAAATTTATGTTAACTTTTTTTGAGTTTTTTTAAAAACTATTTTACTCCCAAAACCTTTATTGATCATGGTAGGTCTTATACATTGGGAGTGAAATAGGAAAAGATTTGAAAGGCTGAATATTAATTCTTTTTTTCAAATACAAGGGGTTTTGATGGGTTTTCAAACATAAAATGCGAAATGATTAATTTACTGAAATAAAAGAGGGTCTGAATTATGTTCATGTAACAAGTCGTTAGAGTTCAATAAGATCGATTCAGAATTCTGAGGCTTGTAATCGTTAATTTATCTATTTCTATGTACGTTTCGACAATAGAATTTACATTTTATTATTCAACGTGATTAACAATAAATTATTACTTGTCTATTCTTTTCTCCTTTATTTTCGTTATGTTTCAACTTTCAATAGCCGATTTATTTATTTTGAGAAATGATTTATGAGCGAGTTATACGCATTATCTTTTATACTACTTAACGTTTAACATAAATCCGTGGAAACAGTAAGTTTGTAGTTTAGGATCATGAGAAATTCACACATGACTGGATGTCTACTAAAGAATAATGATTACGTTTTTCAAGTTTTGATATCAAAGTTATGACTAATTAAACTGAGTTTATTTTGTACATAAAAAGGAGTTAAATGCATTGAATGACCATAATATCTTAGCACTTTGATATTGTTGGGAAAGGAGCCCACACAGGTATCTCCAAATTAAGTAGAAATAAAACTCTATTTCTCTCTGTGTGATTTGTGGGATTAAAATAATATTTTGTTTCATGAATAAATAGGTAGAAAATAATCTAACATAATCCAAAACAATAAACCAATTACAAGAGACACCTATTTTTATATAAAAAACTCAAAATGAGAAAAACTATAGGACTGTAGTTCGATATAATCTTCCTCTATATTAGTGAGATTACAGTATAAATTCTTCTTTAGATAACATTAGAGATTAATAAAATCAAGAATTTTAATAATTTTGACTTACAATAACAATCTAATATCTACCTCTCTAACAAATGAGTATCTCTAATAATATCTAACGAGAGAATAAAATAAAAATTAAGACTAATAAAATTATAAAAAACAATACTAGATACTTACTCTCTAAATTTAAAAGAAAACAAAGTTAATTTTACCTTCCATCATTCAATCAAATGTTTGAAAACCCTTGCCCCAAGTTTAATATCGCCTAGACTCATACCCATCTTTTCTCCTTGCCGGTTCCATACACCTTTATACTCCTTTTTTTGCCGGTTCCTGCTTGCCTTTATATAGCCACGTAAGCAGGAACCCGGTTTAAAAAATATTATAAAATAGATATTATTTTAAATATTTATATTTATTTGATTCATTTATTATACATATATAAAGTTTTAAACACTTAAAGTTTATATTTTCATATTAAATTTTATTAAAATAAATTTAAAACTTATAAAATTACCAAAAAATAAAAAAAAATATACACATATAATATTAAAAAATATAAAATTCTGATCTTGATAAAAATCCTAAAAACCCAAATTCGGACCCGATTCCATCCTAAGGCAGTTCTCATTATCATGGGGTCATCTAATATCGCCACTGACTCTCTCTCATCTTTTCCTCCTTTTTTTGCCGGTTCCACTAACACCTTTATAGAGCCACGTTTCCAAAACTTATTTTTAATGGAAAATTTCATCGAACCCACTCAAGTTTTTTTAATTACAAATTATGTGGGCTTTAGGCCAACTACATGAGTTGAACCCAACAAATATTTAACATATGTTATTAAGTTGACCAATGACCGTGTAGCTTATACATTTAAAAAAAAAAAGACCCTGTAGCTCAGTCAAATTAACTTTATTCATGAATATGATTCAACTGCTAATAAAAATTTAATTTGTTCATCTTTATGAAATATAACCCCCAAAAAAAAAAAATTAGCTGTCAAAAAATTTTCTTCTCCTCTCCCATCTTAATAATATATAAAATAGTTGTCTGGCTTTTTTTTGGTGAAAGTATTGTCCTTACTTTATCAAACTTTTTTAAAAGCGTCTTTATCCTTTTTTTTCCTGTTGGTTTTGTCCATACTTTATTCGGGTTGTTTGTGGGAAATATTTATCCATTTTTAGTGTTTCGTAGGTTTATTTTTTAGAGTCATTGTCTTCATCAATCATTATTTTCGTCATTTTAAATCTTGCTTGGGTAGTTGTGTCCTTTTAATTGAAGATCTTTCAATCTATAGGGCGTAGAATCTATATTCTCGTATTTTAGGATTACGGAGAGTCTAATTTACTATAATTAGTGTCAATTTGATAATACTATAACTTTTAAAATAATTGATATTAATTGTGATATAAACATAATTACTTATAAATAAAATCAGTTAAATATTTAAAAAAATTTAATTTTAAAAGTGCAATACATTTTAAAAACAATCATATATGTTTAATAAATCTTATTGTTGAACTGTTATAATAATAAAAATGACTGAAATATTAAAAACAAATTATTTACGCATGTGTAAACATATGTATATAATATTTTTTATTATGTGTATATAATAATTGATAACCAAAATAATTTTTTTATTTTAGTAATTATATTTTCATTTTATCTCAATATAATAATAATAATAATCATCTCTTTACATTTAATAATGTTTTCTTAGTTGTATCATGATAATTTTAGATTTTAATAATATATAAATATACATGGAAAAGTATTAAGTATAAAACTGATTTTCAAAATTAAATTTTGAAAAGCTATTTCTTTCATACTTTTTAAAATCTATTATAGAATAGGGTGATTTTGGTAAAAGAAATTTTTTTTTTTAAATTTATCAAACCCCAAAACATATAAAGGGCCCAAAATTTTTTTTTTAAAATTATAGCTATTAAGTTTTCAACTTATATATATTATTATTATTTTATAATAATCTTTTCCTTAAATAAATTATCAAATCCCTACAAAATCTCTTTTTAACATTAGGATTAACAATTTTTATCCTATTTATTCCTATAAAATCTCTAATTAACATTATTTCATTTAAAACTCTATAAAAGCCAAATAATTGTTAACTTATTATTATCCATTACTAGCTTTTATCGATTAAAAGAAAAAGCACCAAGACAATTCTCAATCCCTCTCAATTTTGGAAGTTGAAGGCTTTGGCAACTTCCATTCGTCGGTCTCAATCTCTCCTCCATCAAAGTACAGGTAATTTTATTTTTAATTTTTTAATTTTAATTTTTAATTTTTTAATTTTTTTCCTTTGGATATGATTGGCTCATGTTAATGTTATGTCATTTTTTGGAATTTGAATTTTAGGGTATGTAAACTGGTTTATTTGATTGTGAAATACAAGTGTGCAACCCAAGAGGGGGGTGAATTGGTATTTTAAAACTTATCCTAATCAAACCACACAACAATCCAATCTAATGCCTTAATAAATTCGAAAACAATAAATTTAATGAAAGCACAATAATAAATAAGTAAGGGAAGAGAAAAAGCAAACTCAAGGATTTTTACGTGGTTCGGCTATCCCTGCCTACGTCCATGTCTCCAAGCTCACCGGGCTTGAGGATTTCACTTAGCAAGCCTCCAAGGCTTCAAATGCTTACAATTGACTTCCAAGGTATCAATGAACCTTTACAACAAGAGATTATTCCCAATCTCTTAACTCAAGTGTATCCCAACACTTACAATCACTCAATACAAAGGATTACAAATTATTTTTCTCTCACACAATATTGAAGATTACAAATTAATGTCCAGTGTGTGAATAAGATGAAGTAAGAAAGTGTTTGAAGCTCAAAGAGAATTGTATGCTCGAGTGTAAGCTCAATGGTCGTGTTGTAATCCACCTTTGATTTGATTTGAATGAGTTTATTTATAGTTGGAATTGAAAACTAGCCGTTATTGTCTTTTTCGCCAGAAAACGGATCGCCGTTAACCGTTAATGGTAAACCGTTTGCGTTGGTCAAAGTTACCGTTGGGCTGAATTTCAAATAAACGGTTGACCGTTAGTCACTATCGGTTCACCGTTAATTTTCAAAGACCTGCAAAATAAATTTGGCTTAACCGTTCTTACTAAACGGTTCAAGATTAGCAATCTGGAAATAATCGGTTCACCGTTTTCCGTAAACGGTTCAAGATTAATTTCCAGAGACCTGTAAAACAAATTTGGCTTCTTACTAAGCGGTTCAGTTATGGCCGAAAATAATCGATTAAGGTAAAATAAGCGGTTTCGTTTTTAACAATCCTTTGTAGAATATATTTTCTAGAAATTATCGGTTAGCCGTTTGCTACAGTGACTGCTACAGTGAACTATTTACCAAAAAGTGCAGTTTGGCCCCAAAACTTTCTATAACTGTACTATGGCCCAAGACGTTATAAAACTTTATAAATAAGTCCAATTTTAGAATTTCCAAATAATACTCGTTAATCCCAAACTTTCTAAAATTATGAAATGACCCAAAATGCTATGACACTTTGTAAATAAGTCCTTCTGCATAATTTCAAACAATACTTGTTGATTTTAAAGTTTTCAAAACTCTTTCAATTAAACCATAAACTTGAAAAACAACCAATTTCATAAAATCATTTTTCCATTAAATATAAAACCTTTATAATGTGAAAATAGTAATTTATTTAAAACGTACAAAAATAATTTAAGCTTTTAAAAACTTAATCATTCTTAATCTTGTTTGTTATCATCAAAATCAACATTATGGATACATATATGCTAACAGATTGTCAGTTAAGAAAAAGAAAAACAACAATTTTCATTGATTACCGGTAATAAAGCTTTAATATGTCAAAGTTAAAGTTCTTAAATGTCCATGTTTTTTTCTTTCTATTCTCTTCTTAATTAGTTGTATTATTTTATTGTTGTTGTTTATTTTTAAAATATTATTGTGTTCATAAGTTGTTTTCTTTTTAATAATCTAGCATGATTGTTTGCTTTTTTACTCTTTCTTCCCAAAAAATGTCTATTAGAAAATATGCAACAGGATACGAAAAACTTCAAAAAAAATAGAAGAATAGAAAAGTTAGTACAATCTCAAAAAGGAGCTCTTGATAAATTTCTCAAAAGTAGTAAATAAGATGCGAATTTAAGTGAAGTATCAATAATTGATGAGCAAGCTCAAAGTGAATTAAAAGATGATGAACCAATTAATGAAAACAATGACATTGAAGATAATAAAGATCAAAATTGTAATAATACACATAATAGATCAAGCTATTTCTTCAATAGTGAGTAGATTTGAACAATTTCAAATGTAAGAGAACATATTTGGATTTTTGTTTAATTTCAAAAAATTACAATTGTTAAGTGATGATGTTTTAAAAACTTATTGCATCAATCTTGAAAATGCTTTAAAACATGATACACTTTCTGATATAGATGGTTTAGATTTGTTTTCAGAGCTAAGAATTTTAAAAGAAGTTTTCCAAAGTGAAAAAAATACCCCACTTGATGTACTTAATTATTTGAAAAAATTGATTCTTTTCCAAATGCATATGTTGCTTATAAAATATTATTAACGATACCAGTAACAATTGCTTCTGCAGATAGAAGTTTTTCAAAATTAAAATTAGTAAAAACTTATTTAAAATCAACCATGTTGCAAGAAAGATTAAGTAGATTAGGTATGTTATCTATTGAGAAAGATATACTAGCAAAATTAGAATATAAAAATTTGAACAAAGTTAAGAAAATTGATTTTGAATAAATAATTTTTTATTAACAAATTTTTTCGAAACAATTCGCCTAAAGCCCTAAAATTGGTTGAGCCGCCCCTGCCAAGAGCCATATCTATCTTCGAGTTCTTGTATGTTGGCTCTCAAATGGCTCACTTCCTGCACTATGATGAATTCATCTTCTTAATTCAATTATATAAATAATCTAATTGAAAGAAGAAATTACCTGCAAGTGCTCTTAGTGATTAACCACCAGATCCTTGAGCAGGAGACTGTCTATAAGATTATTATAGTGTTTGATTGACTTTACCAAATCTTTCTTCGGTATTTTCATATCAATAATATGTTTGTTTTTTCTTTTTTAATATTTAAAGAAAAAAATTCAAAAACTAGTAGTTTGACATAAGAGCGCTGCTATTTACCCCGGGTCAAACCTCGGGTCAAGGCCCGAAGCTTTAGTAAAACGATGCCGTTTTGTGGATTCTTTTTTGTCGTTTCCATTTTCCTTTAAACGACGTCGTTTTGCTTGAGCATTACAGCTCTGTATCAAACTCACCTTTCTCTTGTAATAAAGAAAAAAAAAACTCATCTTTCTCTTTCAATTTTTCACTTTACCACAGAACCCAACTACATAAACCCAACTGCAAAACCCCTCAAGCTGTTATCTTCCTTCTGCAGAACCCAACTTTCTCTTTCAATTTTGTTATGTCAAAACACTAGGAAGAAATATCATGTACCTACAGAATTGAATAAATAATTGAACAAGGGAGGCTAGCAGATTTAGTTAAAGCGTGATGTCGAAAGTGACAGTTCCACATATGGCAAACCTTCCCAAAAGATTGCCAGTTCCATCCCATTATAATTTGAAAACAATGATTACGTAGTTGAAAACAGATTTAGTTTTTATATAATATGTTGAGTCAAAAATTGCAATTTGTTACTTACAATTACTAATCTCTGTCACTGGTGGCGGTGGCTGGCTGTCAGTGGTGGCAGTCCCAGTGGCTGCGTATGCATGGATTATGGATTATGGATTCTGGATTCTGGACTTTGAATGGCTATGCTGCAGTTAATTGATAAAGGAAAGGGGCTTGGCAAAACAGTGTGTTTTGTGAGTTAATAAAAACGGTGCGTTTCATTTTTAGGGTTTGACTCGGGATAAATATCATTTTCCTTGACATAAATATCATTTTAAGTGGTGTATATATTTGTTCTTCACAATTTATAATTTTCACATGTTAATTGGTTTGGTAGCATTAAAACAAAAAATACTATCATTGTTGATGTTAATTTAATTTTGTAATAAAAGATATAGTTTTAACTTTAACTTTTATTATAAAGTCAATACTGCTGTTTTATTTTTGATTCATCAATACTTCAGTTTAATTAATGTTATCACCTGAATAAAAATTCAAAGCAATTAAAAAAAATAACTTCAAGAATAATACAAAAATATTAGGTTTATATATAATATTGGAAATACATGAATTGTTGCGAATATTTTTGAGTTTTGAAACTAAAATTTTTCATTTATACTTCAAACTTAAGATAAAAGTAAATTTTTTCTACTTTTCTATTCAGATAAAATTTTCTGATAATAAGTAATAAGTTAAAAAAAAAAAAACTTAAAATAAATAAATATCTAAAAAAAAAGTTAAATTCAAAATTCAAAATAAAAAACAAACAGCAGCTAGGTATTTATAAGTACTATGGACCAAAATACTCCTAAAATTAAAACAAATAAAACATTCCCCACTCATTCTTTCACCCAGCAACGTCGCCCAACCACACCTCCCATCGCCAACTACGCTCACATCAAGTTTTTTACTTCCAATGTTGGCAGTAGCTTGAATTTTGATGAGATCCTTCACTTCCCGTAGTGACTTTGCATGAGCATAGCCTTGATTTTCAACAATCTATCGCGAGCCACAACATCAATATCTAACAACCTTTCGCTTAGGTATTGTTCCATTTCTCAATTTTTTCATTAATTTAGATTGAATGCTGTGTAAATTGCTTGGTATATTGATTAATGATGATAGTTAAGCATTAGGACATGCACTGGGCATGATATTTTGGAATTTTTTAAAGATAAGGATTTGTAAAAATGGTCATGCCAAGCTAGTGGCTCACCTGCGTCACCCAACCAAGTGACCAACAGCGGCATGTGCTTTCGGCTGGGCAATGCGAGCGACTTGGCCACGTCGCCTAGGAAAATGCCTAAGCATTGCATGGGTTTTTGGCTAGGCAACGCAGGGAACACGCCTGTTTCGTCCGCAAAATCTGGCAGACAAAAAGTTTTTCGATTTTATTTTTTTTTTAAATGTGAGTTATTATTGTCCTAATTTAATATTTAGATATATCCGAAAAAAAAAGAAGGATCTTTGGTCACTGATGATACCAATCAAGGATTGCTTCCAGCGTTGTGATTACATGTATATGGACTAAGTTGACTGATTCAATTTGAGTTGTTCAAGAAGTCAAATGTTCTGCCACTTTCTCGCCATAGGGGATCCTGAATTTAGCTTTTTCATTCTCGTACTCTTTATGACTATCCTTAAAAGTTTCCCATATCCCATCAAAATACATCATAGGCACAAATGATGCCATTAACTTGATGCAAAATAATAATAACATTTCAAATAATTATATTATATTATTAATTATGTAATTGATTATTTATAAACTTCAATGATCCGAGTGACTAGTGTTGTTGCTTGGGCGACAGGCACTAGTCGCTCGGGTCAAAAGCGCTTGTGTAAACTTGCATGTGATCTGGGTGATGTATTCTCTCACGCAGTCGACGAGCACCCTTTGCCCAAAAAACAAGCGGTTGTAAGTCTTGATGACTCCCATATCACACGGGCAATGAGCGCTTGTTGCCGGCATCCTAGTTTTTGTCTTTAATGCTACAAAGCACTCAATTTCACTGGATTTTGTGAGAATTTTACTAATTTATTAATCTATTAACTCATATTAACCATTTAATGTACCCACAATGTTATAAAATGGAAAACCTTTTGTACCAAACCCACTGAAAACAATAAAAATTAAACAAACACTAACTTTAACTTCTTCTTACTCTTTAAATTGTTGAATGATTTTATTCTCATTACTTAATAAAAACTCTTGTTTGATAGCTGTGAAATGGTTGATACTTGAATAATAACTTTTGTTTGATGAATGTGAGACGGGTGAAATGGAGAGTGTTTTATTATGTACTTAGATTTTGGAGGTCAGTTTTGGTTATTGCTTGGAGGTTTGACTTCGTTTACTTTTAATTTTAGGGTTATTTCGATCCAAAAGGCTTGTAAATGGTTGATATTGTAAGAAAAATATTGAAGATGTGTTCTTTTTTTAAAAAAAAAAATTGAAAGTTGGAAAGTGATTCAAATTGGTAATTTCCCTTTTCTTTTGTCCAAGAGAAATGCATCATCTCGATATTATCCTGTGCACAAAACAAAAATTTTGAAACAAATAATGAGAAGAAGAAATTAATAGCGATAAGGTAAGTGGAATGGAAAAAAATAACAATTTTTTTTTTAATATTGATTATAAATCAAATTACCGTATTACACATATATTTACAACTGCTATTGGAACAAATATTACACTGATATTTACAATTAGATATATAACTTGGGACTTACATTATTACATTTATTGTATTAATTATATTTACAACTGTTATTAGAGCAGACATTACACTGATATTTATAATTAGATATATAACTTAGGACTTATATTATTACATTAATTAGATGAAGTATATGCTCATTCATATGATCCTCATGAAGACGGATGTTTATAACCATTTCGCGTTTTGAAAAAAAAAACATAAATTAAAAGCGAAACATGCGAGAGTAGTGGTTCTGGACGACAAGACCTTATTACCAAAAAGCTAGCGATGGTAATGATCGTCAACAACATCCCCCGTTATCCCGTGCACAAACACACACACGCAAGAGCGGGGTGTGGAAAGCACTACCAAAGGGAGCTGATAAAATGGAATATTTTTTACCAAAAGGAGAGGAAATGGAAGCTTGAAATCTGCCTCTTGCTAGGGCTATCCGCTTGCCTTCTCCTTCCCCCACGTGGCCTATAAACAGATTGAATGATTGCTTGCCTTGGCTGCCTTGTCCTTGTCCCTGACCAGACCTGACCTAACCTGACCTATGCCTCCGGTCGAGCTAGCTTACTTTCCAGCCTTCCCAGCTTAGGCAACCAACCAGCCAGCCAGCCGCGTGAAGGAAGGCGCATGGAGTTTTAGGACAGTTGAATACAGGAAGCTTTGACAGAAGCACTCACTCCAGTTACACCTTCAAGTAGGACTATTCCAACGGTGGCTTCAAACTGAACTATATCTTAAACATATCAGTTTAATTACCAGAGACATGACATGAGACTGAAAACATCCCAGTTGCTGAGCCTTTTAAGTTTTACCATCATCGAGATATGCAACTTCAACCGATATAGCTTATAATCAGAAAGAAATGCAAACCAATTGAATCAAAGAACAATGAAGCATGAAAAAGTAACAAAAGAAGGAGAGATATTAATGAAATTGTTTTCTAGAATAATTTTTAATAACAATTTACTCGTAATTAAAAAAAAATGATGACTTTAAGCTATAATTGCCAATATTTTAATACAATTGACACAGTGATGTTGTAGTAATTTAATATAATGGCCAATATTTTAATATAATTGCCAATATTATAACAACTACGTGTGTGTGTTTTTGGGCAACCTCGATGGTACGAGGGGAGCTTTATTGACAAATTGAAAGAAAATAATATAATAAATAATGACTAAGTCACGACTGACTAAAAAATATATGTATATGGCATAATGTTAACAAGTAATAAACAAGTGACTTTGAATAAGTCCTCAAGCTTAGGACGTGGCTGTTTAACGTGACCTTGGGTTAGTCATATTTTAGTAATTGAATAGGTCTTACATGTTAGAGTCTTGATTCCTTTGAGTAGATCATCCTAATGGCGAGGAATTGGCCACGTATCAGACATTGGTGATTACACTGATACGTACCACAAAGTCTGCGCCTGTTTCACATCATCACACTGCCGTCTGCACTTTTTCCAAAACCCGTCTAAATTGGGGATTTATACTTTAGATTAAGATACTATATTTTAATTAGAAAAATATTTAAATTAAAGATAATCGTCCCAATATATAATAAAATATGATGCGAATCGTAAGCCCTATTAAGTAATATAACGCAATAAATAACAAAATCTTAATATAAAAAATTAAATTAATTTGGTATTTTGAGTTTTTTTCTTTTTTTATTTAAATTAAATTTATTTTTTATTTATAAATTAATGGTCAGAAGTAGGGTTTTTCTGTTATATCAGGCCATTATATAGGCAACGTTATACTCAAGGTATGATGTGAGGCGCAGGCGAGGCTGAGTTCACGCGGCAGAACTTTTTTTTGCTGCAGTATTTTCTTTAAGATATGTTGAATAAATGAGGAGGCTATTTAACTAATTTGATTTGATGGCAAATATTGGGGGACTTGGGTTTCCCTCAAAGCACCCAATTGTTACGATTTTGCTTATATGTGAAATGCTCCGGAATGCCAAAATAGGTAGAACAAAGGAGAATGTACCACATACAAGCAATAAAAATAAACTAAGAATTATATTAGCGGTGAATGAATATATTGTGTGAAAAAAGTTTGAAATTTAATATTAGGATGATGTGAACATTGTAAACAGAATAAATTTTAAAAGTTAAATTTCTTTTTTTAGGTACTGCAAAAATTTGTTTAAGATAAAAAGAAAACTGCGTTTAAAGTGAATTGGATACAATTATTTAAGATAAAAAGAAAACTGTGTTTAAAGTGAATTGGATACAATTAAGCAAAATAAAAATATATTTATCATTTTTATTTTTACACTACATTTTAGGGTTGCATTCAAAATAATAGTTTTTCTAATACCCTCAAGTGGGGGAGGAATTTCAAGTTTTCAACTTCCGAACTTCTGAAAATTAATAATTTAAAATTATGCCAATCCAACCAAACTGTAAACCTTTTAGTTTGGAACCAAACTAATTACCACTTCCTAACTTAAATAAACAAATTTTATCTTATACAAAATATTAATTTAGAAAAATAAGAATTATATTTATAAATTAATAACTTATTAACTTATCAATTAATTATATTCATTATTAATTTACTATATGTAAAGTTTTTCGTAAAAACAAGGTTTTTGTTTTAATCCCATTGCTGAATTGTGATGTTTTTCTCTTTCATCTGTTCGGTCATTTGACTCGAAGGTTAAAACCGTAATAATCAAAAGTAAAATAAATAAATGGACGCCTTTATATACAAAAGGTAGGGGACACCAAGGCTCCGTGTATTAAGAATGCTGGGCCGTCCAGAATTTATCTGGATGTAGCCCAGTTTTTAATTCTTTTAACAGCCCATATAAAGACAGCTTTTGAATTTTAGAATCCTACCATAGGAGTTCATTACATTCCCACTCCTATTCCATGATTTAGCTGCAATCTAAGCTTTCTTGAAAGACTTTAGATTGAACTCTTTTCTATGGTATGGCTAGTGTTGTCTGTGAGGAAATTTTTGAACCACGTAGCAGAAAGCTTTGGAGTTCGCTTGAGCGTTTCACGATCAACGTAGTAAAGACCAAACATGACGGAGTAGCCATCTAGCCACTCGAAGTTGTCCATCAAGCTCCAAATAAAATATCCCCGAACATCTGCCCCATTCCTACCAATACATTATAGTCATCCACCATTTCAGTAGCTAGATAACAATAAAGTTTATTGATTGCGTAAATCAAACATTATCAACACAATGTGATCCATTTGATATGTCTATATATTGGTAACATGACAAAAGATCATGTAATGGAGTGCAAAAAAGAAAAAAATGTACTTCTCTGTATATAGTGGGTCATCAACTCATAAGCCTCACCTTATAGCTCTGGTCAGAGCAGAAAGGTAGCCTGAATGGTACTCGATTCGCTTGACATCATCAACTAAATCTTGAGATCGTTGATTTTTCTGCTTTGGTGGTGAATATCCTACAACATAAATGGAAAGTGAAAAAATTCATTCTATGTAATACAATTTTTTTTTTTCCTTCTGAAAATATATTAGTGTTAAAAAAAAATAATTCTAATTGTGCCACGTACCATTTTCTGTCACATACATAGGGGTGTTTTTGTATCTGTCTTTGACGTAATCTACAATTTTCTCCATACCTTCTGGGACAACAAAGAATCTTGGATTCCCAGTCTGCTCAACACAAAACCAATAGAACTTGTTAGCTGAGGGGCCATTGGAGAAATAACGACTAAGCTGAAATTATGATCACATCACCGGTTCTCCGATCATGATGCTATCCCGTTCTCCAGTGGTGTAAACATAGCCTCGGATTGCATGATTGCTGCCCAAAACACAAGCAGAATGGATGCAGTCCTTGGCATACAGAGTGGAATAATGGTTGATGCCAATGAAATCGAGACTGCCCTTGATGTACTTAGTTTCATCTTTGGAAAACCTTGGCAATTGAGATCCAAGATATTCACGCATTTCAGCAGGGTAGTCTCCAAATACTAAGGGATCTAACATCCTGATGGAAGAGAAAAATCAACTACCTCATTATTGATTATTATACATCTATGATATCTTATGTATTTATAAGGTGTTCATAACACACTGCAATAATTTGGTTCCTATAGATCAAGCATTTATGACTTACCAGCCCACATTGAAAGCAAGGGCCCTACTCACAGCTTTGCGATCTGAATCTTCATCCGTCAGCGGTTCGTACATCATTGAATGCAAAACTATTCCTATTGAACCACCTTGTTTTTCCTGCATTAGCATTCCATTTCTCAACCAAACCAGTAATAATTAGGATATATAAGTCTAAAGACTCTAAACAGAGTATACTCCAAAAGCACTCTGTCTCCAGAACTCAACAAAAGAGTGTTCAATGCATTACCTGAAAGTGCTTTCTGTATAGCTTAGCAGCCTTGGCATGTGACAACAACATGTTATGCAGAACAATGAGAGGTTCTGTATCAGAGTTGCCAACAGAGCAATTTCCAAATGGTGCCGAACAATGAGTTGGGGGGTATGTGCCTCTGATATAAGCCATATCGGTTAATAAATTTGGCTCATTAAGAGTTGCCCAATACTTAACTCTATCGCCAAAATTCTCAAAACATGTTTTGGCTAGATGAACAAACTCTTTCCTGCAAGAATTGGTTCAATCAGATCTTTTGGCAGCAGAATTTGACCCCTAAACAATATTTGGGATTCAACTAATAGATCTTAATTGTAGCATAAAAGCAGAGATTTACTGCATTTGAGGACTGAGCCAAGACCCACATCTGTCTTCAAGTTGTTGTGGAAAGTCATGATGATAAATTGTCACAAATGGTTCAATTCCTGCATTATCAATTCATCTCTTCAAATATTATAACATTTTCAAGGAATAATTTATAGTTATTTATTCTTGAAAAGTATCTTACCTCTGAGTAAGAGATTGTCTATAAGATAATTATAAAAATTGATTCCAGCTGGATTAACTTTACCAAATCTTCCCTCTACATTTGCAGCTCAAAAACATTATTATATATATCAATCCGTTGAAATAATAACCTAATTTACAGTGAATATAGTGATATGAAGGACATACTAGGTAAAATTCTAGGCCATGAAATCGAAAATCGATATGAATTTACTCCAAGAGAATGCATTATCTCTATGTCTTCCTATGAACAAAATTTAGAAACCAATAATAAGAAGAAATCCATAGCCATAAGGTAAGTGAAATTGGGGAAAAAAAATTGACGAGTAAAGACATTTTACCAAGAAGCGATGGTAATGATCATCAGCAACATCCCCATTATCATTATTTTCTATGTTCCCTGTAAAATTGATTGATCAAATATTGCTGAATAAATACTCTCTCTCTCTCCCTCCACACACACAGAGACACACACACACACACACACATATATTCTAAGATTATGCCATATATTTGTTCAAAGGTATCGCTTAACTAATTACCAGGGATATGACTGAAAACATCCCAGTTGCTGAGGCTTTTACCATCCTCAAGATAGGCTCCTTCAACCTGTGCAGCTTAAAATCAGAAAGAAAATCAAACAACAGTTGAAGCAAAGAATAAAAATAATAATGAAACAAGAAAAACTAAGACATGCCTGAAATGAAGAAGTGGCTGTGCCAAAGAGGAACCCATCTGGGAAATCAGATCTTTTGACATCTACTTGTTCGTTCTCATTGCAAGTGCTTTTAGCTAAAGAAAGAACAGGCCAAACCTGAAGCAGAAAAAGGAAGAAGAGGAAAGCAGAGAAGTGATGAAATTTAGAGCTCATTAGTGGCTTTCTTTATTCCTTTGGTAAAGTGAGACAGCCAACACTACCACAGCTCCAAGCAAAGTGGATATATATAAACACACACACATTAAGGGTCTAAGGGATAATGAGCTCAGAATGCTGTAGACACAAAAGTTGTTAATCTGCAGTGGATTGGTTCGTTATTTGACAAGTCAGCCTGATTTAGTGGGTCCTTTCGTTTTTAGCCCCATCCACGGCTATAATTTGCCTGCATTTCTTTTGTACGTGTCATCAAAATGGTTTCGTGACCGCCGATTATGGTAATATATTATCCGCAGTGATATAAGCACAACGTAAATGAGACAGTGATATAAGCACAACGTAAATGAGATCTTGAAGCAAGTCAACTCCTCCCCTAGTTAATAAAGTTCGCGCTTAATGATATAATTTTAATCACCAAATAATAAACCCCCCAAATATTGGATCTATGATGAGTAGAGTCTTAATACCAATGATATTATTTTGTTTTTTGTTGTTTTTTTTCGCCCCGCGCCGCGCGGCGGGGGTGGAGGGGAAGGGGAAAAAAAAGGACTAGCACAAAGCTCAAAATGAAGATTCTGATTAAAGGTACTAAATTTTTCATCAAGAATTAAGCTTTGCGTTGAAAGTAGATCTGATTTGGCTGGCCAAAGCTAATCAATTAAGCTCTGTGTTAACCAGTATTTGCACCATCGCCAAACTCCAAACACGGTGCAGACCAGCATAATCTTTTTTTATTTTTTATTTTCTAAATATTCGACCGCGCGTTTTTCGTCTTTGGTGATATGGAATGTGACTGATTGATGTTGATGGCATTAGAATAATAAAAAAAAAAGCAGTCATCTTGAATTTATATAAATGTTCTCACCTAATGAAAGCAATACTTGTTATTATTTATACGATAAGACAAAGCCCAAATGAAGCTTAATAAGGAAGATAATCTTGTCCACAGAGGGTTGTTAAGACGTGTCTATTCTAAACTTTCTAAACTTTACAATCAATCGATTATATATTTTTCTTATAACAGAGAAAAAACATATAATATTTCTTGTCATGTAATATATTTTTCATCCACGTATGGTTGTTGGGAAATGTCTATCATGTATCAACCTGACAGAATGGAGCAATTAGCAATGAGCATATATTACTCATCTAATAAATTTTTTTTTCTTCTAGATAATACTCTTTGAGAATTATTTAAAATTTCCCATATAATTTTCAACGTTAGATTTAGATAAAAACTGTTACATTAGAATATAAATGGTGGGATTTTGTGTAGGGTGCAGCAGGGAGCAGATGTTCACTATAGGAAATAGAAACAAGTTCTGCTTGAATTCAAAATAAATATGCATGGGAAACGAAGGTTGAAGGAAGCTAGATGAAAAGTATCCATTTTCTAAATATACTTTTGTGGCAATGAAACCACTGATTAATATATTTTTGGAGTAATATGTTTGATTTTCATTTTGGATACTCTTTGCATGCACATTAAATAGATATATTGATGATACTTGATGAAAAAGAAGGCAGAGACCAGATTCTAGTAACTGGCACCATCAAAAGAGTGTATGGCTAAACTTAAGGGATATGTAGCCTTAAAAACTCTCATCTCTGCAGCATGAACCATCAAAGAAGCTCTAATTTCCGGGAAAAATTAAATTATTTAATTTACATTACATGTAATATTCATTGCCTATATAATATAAACTCTCAGTCACACCCAGAAGATGAATCTCTAAAAATCACTAGGCATTAAAGAATATTTGTTTTACAGATCAATTGTATGTTGCTGGGCTTGGTATACCAGAATGGAGATGATTAAAGTGGTTGCCAATGACATTAATGAAGCTCAAACTGATCAGAAAGAAGATCAATTATTAGAAGCATCAGATGTTTTCACTAGAGCAAAACATCCTGTTACATTGAAGGTATTTGATGTGTCTTTCATTTGTTGTCTATAATTATTTCAAACTTATTTTATAAAATCATTGGTATAATTAATTTAGATTTTTTTATTGTTAATTAGTATTCTATTATGGGATTATCTTGTACTTATTATTAATAATAAATGTTCATTTATGTTGAAATTCAAATTAAGGAAAATATATTAGAACTAAAGAAGCTTCTTTAATTTTGATTCATTATTGCTGCTTAGCTTTTTTTTTAACTTAATCCATTGTTTTACAGTTTGAGGACATTGTATACAAGATCAAAATGAAGAAAGGATTCTATGGAAGCAGCAAAAAAATTGAAGAAAAAGCAATTTTAAAGGGAATCACTGGAATGGTTAAACCAGGAGAAATGCTAGCCATGCTAGGCCCTTCTGGCTGTGGCAAAACAACACTACTAACTGCATTGGGGGGTCGACTTGGGCGAATCAATGGAAGCATTACCTACAACGGGAAGCCTTTTTCGAATCAAATGACGCGAAACACAGGCTTCGTTACTCAAGAGGACGTGCTTTCCCCTTACTTGACCGTCACGGAAACAATGGTATTCACTGCCCTTCTTCAATTACCTAATAGTTTTACCGAAAAAGAAAAAATCAAGTATGCCGAAGCTGTGATGACCGAGCTTGGTTTAAGTGAGTGCAAGAATAGCCTCATAGGAGGGCCACTGACAAGAGGAATTTCTGGGGGAGAGCGAAAAAGGGTTAGTATAGGGCAAGAAATACTGATGAACCCCAGCTTGTTGTTTCTTGATGAGCCCACTTCGGGTCTTGATTCAACAATAGCTCAACAGATTTTATCTATATTGTTGAAATTAGCAAATGGAGGGAGAACAATTGTGATGACAATACATCAGCCTTCTAATATGCTATACTGCATGTTTCATAAGGTGTTATTGTTATCAGAAGGTTACCCTTTATATTTTGGAGAAGCATCAGGTGCTATGGATTATTTTGCGAGCATCGGATATTGCCCACCAGCTGCTATGAACCCTTCAGATTTTCTTCTAGATCTAGCAAGCGGTATATGTGCCAATTAACTTGTACAATAGCTTTTTATAATTAACAGATATAAGAGGATCCGTTTAAAGCATGCATTATTAATGTGTAGGGGTGCCGTCAACTGGATCATGGAAGGAACAAGCCCTGGTCAAGCAAACTCTAATTTCTTCCTATGAAAAAAATCTTGCCGACAATTTGAAGGCTGAGCTAACACAAGAAAATGAAAATGAATCTCAAGATCAATCAGGAGACAAGCAATTTAGCAGATTATCAACAACTTGGTGGCAACAATTCCGTGTGTTGCTCAGAAGAGGGGTCAAAGAAATCATGGACGAATCGTTTTCCTGCCTCAAGATTATTGAGGTCCTCGTGATTGCTTTCCTTTCAGGACTACTATGGTGGCAATCTAGTATTTATAAAATACAAGATCAGGTAGCAATTTCTTGACTTTTTGGATATACATATATAATTAAGTAATTTGTTGATTTGATAGCAATATATTTTCTTTTTGTAAATTAATTAATTTTGTTTTGGCAAAAAAATGCTTGCAGATTGGACTTCTTTTCTTTTTTTGTGACTTTTGGGGATTTTTCCCGATGTTGGAATGTATTTTCACATTCCCACAGGAGCAAAAGATGCTCGAAAGGGAAAGATCTTCAGGAATGTACAGGCTTTCAGCATACTTCATGTCAAGAATCATCAGTGACCTTCCAATGAAGCTTGTTCTTCCCACAGCTTTTGTAACCATAAATTATTGGATGGCAGGCCTTAAACCAACAGCTTCAAATTTCTTTGAAACCTCGTTCGTTCTTTTATTTTCTGTGCTAGTGTCACAGGGCCTAGGGCTTGCCATTGGTGCCATGGTAATGGAACAAAAATCTGCAACGATACTCGGATCAATCATCATGCAATTATTTGTGCTAGCAGGAGGGTATTATGTTCAAAATGTGCCCTCTTTCATTGCATGGATCGAATATTTATCAATTGGTCACCATACGTACAAACTTTTGCTGGGGTCTCAATATAATTATAATGAAACATATCCATGTGGGGATTTGGGAGGATTATGCTTGGTTGGAGAGCATCCAACTATAAAGAAAGTAGGGCTTCATAGGAAAGATTACTCGGTGATTGCTTTAGCCATAATGCTCGTGGGATATCGGCTTATTGCTTACATTGCTCTTATGAGAATTGGAGCAACGAGAAACCAGACTTGATTTTTATTGTTAATTGCTTATACGGCTAATTGTCTCCATTTACAGTTTTACCAATTAGTTTTACAGGTGTTCATCATTGTCTTTTTCTTCTAATGATCGTGGTTTTAATCTCATTATCTGACGAATATTCACTAAAAAAATTTATATTTTTTTTGGTTCAAATTTTATCTTTCCGTTTGATTGTTAATTTTTTTTATTTTTCAAAAAGTTAAATTTTTTGTCTTTAATTTTTTTAAAAATGACAAAATATAGCAAAGGGGAATGCGATTTGAATGGTTGAACCTGAACCTCACTTTTCTATTTTTAAATTTTTGATATATTTTTTTAATTTAAATACACTCCCACAATATTAGGAAACTCACACTCCCGATCTTATTGACAAGGCAAATAAGTGTGATTCAATTGAACAAAGAGTTGTATGTAGGTAGATATCTTAAAAATCAAAAGGGATTAACATTAGAAAAAGAGTAGTGATATTAGACTCCTTACTTTATTGAGTCCCCACTTTTCAATTTAATCCATCTATTTCTCTAAATAGGCTTATTAAAAATTTAAACCATTTTATTTTTCTTTTGTCTCTCTTTGGTTCTCTCTTTCCCCCTCAATCAAATTGTTGACACCAAGATCTTTTGTCTCTCATTAGTTCTGTCTTTCCATTTCAAACAAATTATTGACCCCAAAATCTTGTCGTGTCATTATGTGAGTTACCAACCAGATCCTAATGCTAGCATTTGAATTTATTTATACAAGGAAATAGTTTCCTCACTATATACAAATTCAAGCAAAAATTGGTGATCACGAATAGAACCTGGTGAGCACCTATTACCACAAAAACAACCAAGGGCACCAAAGTTTTTCCAACAGTAACCCTTTAATACTCTAGTCAGTATCACATGTTTATTGAGAAAAATAAAGTGTACAATTTGATATAAAAAATGAATGAACGAAAAAAAAAAAAAAGAAGAAGAAGAATGCTATCCCTTTTGTAAATAAGAAAAATAAAGGGATCAAGTGTGTCAAAATAGAGAGGATAAATAAGAAAAAAATATTCAAATTGAATTTGATAAGATTAGATAACGAGTTGAGTGGATTCAAAACTCCGAAAAAACCCTTTAGCTCATGGCCTCTTGGGAGTTTTATAGTGATTTAAATCCCTGCATCTTAGATCATGGCGTGATAGGTTTATGGATAGTTATGGGTTTATCGATCCAAATTTTTGGAAGAAGATTGACAGAGTAAGCTTGACTGAGTCTATCGTAAGTTTAACCGCCCCCTTGCCTAAATCCTGTTCATTGGTTTCCTTCTGACTATATTAAATAAAAAGGCGAGCACAATAAGACTTTGAGTAAAATCTTACTGTGGTCACCCTATTTAATCACCTCAACGCAGCCATTGCCTTCGAATATTACCAATGAAATAAAATGAATTACGGCTGGAGCTGTCCGGTAAATATTGGATGCAACTGGATCGCGAATGGTGCAAATCATGGCCCACGCTTTGTTAGTTTTCAAAGATTTGGATCTTCTTGTCATCCATTTTCCTTAAGATCTTTGGAGATCGTGACTTGGTATTAAAGTACGAGGGGGTAGAATATATTCTTTTATTATTTTATTTTTATCATGCCAGTTGGTTGCTTCGTTCACTAACAATAAACAAATTAAAAGATAACCAATAAGCTCGTAGATCAACTGGCATACGTTGTTCTAACTTAATTAAGGGTAGATTAACTGGCATACATTGTTCTAACTTAATTAAGGGTTTTAGTTCGAGACTGAGAATGCAGTTGTGTTAAATATTTGTTGGGAGTACTTTGCCACCCTAGTGGTCTTACTCGATTCGAATCTAAATTAGTCCAGGTCTGATATAATCTTCGGATACCAAATAATTTAATACACTGAAAAAAATAAATAAACTAAAAGATTTCCTATTTTATAGGAAAACGATATGGATCATTGTATAATTTATAATTTGATGTAATTCTTGATTAAATTTAATTATTTAGTCTTGATCTATCTGAACAAATTGGTGTAATTACTGGTAGCAACATTTCAGTTTTTTAAGGTCTGTAAAAGAAAGCGAAGCAATAAACATCATCTAAAAGCTTTCCACACACACACACACACACACACAGATATATATATATATATAGATATACATACACTGAAGAGAGGTTATTCGAGCATGGCACACTCTGTACAGCATAGCAATGTCACAACACATTTTATCAAGGCTTAGGGCGAGTACACAAAGACCACATACACATTAGGCTATGTTTGAAATTTAGACATGTAGGTTAAAAAAGGACAATATGATTATAGATGGGCCAAAACTTGATCCATGTAGAGAGTACATGCACACTTCAAGCTCGCAGTATCTTTTATTATTCTTATCGCTTAAACTTATTTTGTAGTATTTTTATGTTTTTTACAAAATATTTGTGATAAAATTTAAACTAATCGTATAAATAAAGAATTAAATATCCGATATCTTAAGGACAAGAGAGTGGAAACCAAGCCTCCAAGCCCCCAAATTTTAATATGTTTGTATTTGTGAAGAACTTCAATGACTTTCTTTGCAATTGAGTTTTAACTCTTGCATAAACTGAGTCAATTTTCATAATTTTATTAATTAATTGAACATTTTCTCGTTTAGGAGAACGAAGACCTTTAAACTTGAACATGTTTGGATTGTTTTCAAAATTTAAAAAAATAAATAAAGAATTCATACTTAGGTTTTGTTTTTAAGAAAACAAGTAACAAATAAGATAATTGTAGAAAAGTTCAAATACATTAAAGACGAGAATTTATAGCTTTAAATTGAAATATAAACTTGTTACTAAAGAGGACTAACAAGATAAGAGGCACTTAAATCATTACCAAAAACTCTTCAAATAAGAAATAAACCAACATCGTGAGAGGCACTTAGGCAATTACCAAAATTTATTCAAATAAAATATTACTTCTTCTTTAAAAAATCACATCAACAATAAACTTTCTAAAAGATACTTTAGTTAGCATTCTTAAATTAAGATATGTTTCTCACTTTTCATTTTTGTTAAATAATTTTTTTCATCTTTTATTAATATTTTATTATTTTTTATTGGATAGGAAAAAAACAACTATAATTACTATTTAATTGTCATTTTTTAAAGAAAGCAACTATTTAGCGGTATTTTTTTATCCTATTAAATATCATTAAATCTCATACACATCTCATTGTCTTTTTTTTTCAAATTGTTGTATGTTTTCAAGTAATTTACAATTAATATTATATGTTTAATGTATTAATTACTAGTCGTTTTTTTTATTAGCATGCGTTAAATTAAATATGGACAAACATAACAGAAAATATATGTTAGAGCATATCAACAGAATTATTCAAAGATAAACATACCTAAAAATAATAATAATAATTTTTAAAATTACCCAAAATTATTTGGAAATAAAGATTTGATTAAAATAATTGGAGTAATAAAATGGAGCCCAATTAAATTAATTTAGAAAATGTGGAGAGTTGTTAAATTTGATGGGGGGAAGATTTAATTAGAATAATATTTACTTGTTAATATTTAGGGGAGAGCTTATTTTTTCACTCTTCTATTTATCATACACGTAAGCAAATAATCATTTACAGGGTAAAAATTGAAGAGCCTTTTGATAGTGATGCACAAAATTCAAGATTTTAGAGATAGAGAGAAAGAAAGAGATAAAGCGAAAAAGATAAAGAGACAAATTTATTTTAAGGTGGAACTATTTGAATCCACAATTTAACTCAATAAATCTAATATTAAAATTCAAATATTAAATTTTTACTTCCTACACGCTATGAAATCTTAAAAATAGCCTTTTTTTTTTTGAATGGAAAAGTAAACCTTTCATTCCATACGAACAACACTGTTAATTACATCCTGCACTTCAGCTGGAATTGATTCAATCCAGACAGCAGTATGAAAATTCCTTAAAGCAAATTTTGCTAAGGCATGGGCAAAGGCATTACAGATTCTAGGGACAAAGTCAAATTGGACATGCTGAAACTCCTTTCTTTCTCTTTGAATGTCTGAAATTATCCAATGAATCTCTGTTCTGCTACCCTTGGTGTTGTTTATGAGCTCTGCCACTTCCTTACAATCAGATTCTACCATTAGGCTGGAAATGGAAGCTTTCTTGGCCACTTGCAGGCCCCAGTGAATTGCTTACGCCACCAAACTAACGCTCTCCAGGCCCGAGCTTCTTTGGATTCCTATAGCTAGCACCTTACCATCTGCTCCTCTAATAACTGCCCCCAGGCCTACCTTCTGCTCTTTGCTAATTACAGCTGCATCCACATTTAGCTTCCACATGCCAACAGGGGGAGGGATCCATCTCTGCTGATTTTCTACGATGACATTTGTTCCAAAAATTTCTTCTGGCTTTCTCACTCTTTGAAAAGCATTTAGGACAGATTCTGCTTTGGCTGCTGAGATCCTTGGATCATAACTCTTCCTTTCGAAAATGAATTTGTTTCTTGCAGACCATATTACCCAACAGTAAACAACCATCAGCTCAGCCTCTGCTTTCAATGATCCGGAACACAATTCTTGAACAACATTAAACAAGTTCTGGGAAGAGATAATAGAAGGTTGAGATGATAATGGGGAATGGTTCCATACTTTCCTTGCTGCTTTGCACTCCATCAATGCATGGCTAATTGTCTCCACCTTTTGCTTACATCTTTGACAAATCGGATCTGGCAAACTATTCCTCTTCCAAAGGTTTTCAGCAGTCGGCAATATGTTTTTTACAGCTCTCCACATAAAGATCTTAACTTTCTCAGGCAAATTCAGCAACCAGAGGAATTTCCAGTGACTATGACTACTATCTGAGCTCCCTGGTTCGTTTGGGTAATGAAGATTAAGGGCTAGCTGATACCCACTTTTTACCGAATACTCCCCTCTCTTGTCAAAGTGCCATAGCACTTCATCTTCCTCTTGGCTACTAGGGAGGGAGATTTTGAGGATGGCATCAACGTCTTCTTTCATAAAATGTTTCTCCAACTTATCAGTCCTCCATCTATTATTAGAGTCAATAAGCTCAGCCACTACGGTTCCAGGGGGAAGAGATTTCGGAGATATTGGCTTGAAAGTAACTGGTCTTGGGATCCAGTTATCTTTGTAAACTTGGATCTTCTTCCCATTCCCTACTCGCCATCTCGTTCCTTTCTTCATTACTTGACTCCCCCATAATATGCTTCTCCAAATAAACGAGGGGTTAGAACCAGTCTTTGCATTCCAAAAGGAGGAGTTTCTGTAATATCTAGCTTTCATCACCCTAGCCATTAAGGAGTTAGGGTATCGGATTAACCTCCAACCTTGCTTGGCTACCAAAGCTTGGTTAAAGCTGGTCAAATCCCTAAAGCCGAGCCCTCCTCTGCTTTTTGCTTTGCTCAAGCTGTCCCACCTAGACCAGTGAATTCCATGCTTGTTCTTTTTGGATCCCCACCAAAATCTAGCTATCTCTTTTTGCAGCTCTTCACAAAAACCTTTGGGAAGCTTAAAAACACTCATAGCGTAAGCTGGAACTGCCTGGGCTATTGCTTTGATAAGCACTTCTTTCCCGCCACTTGAGAAAAGTTTGTGATGCCAGCTTGAGATCTTACCGAGAACCTTCTGCTTGACCTCCTTAAAGAAGCTCATCTTTTTTCTGCCTAGCATGGAGGGCAAGCCCAAGTATTTTTCATATTTGGACACCACCCTTAGCTGAAAAATGTCTCTTATTGCTGAGGCTTGATTGCCTGAGATTCTGCCGCTGAAAAACATGGAGGATTTCTCGAAATTGAAGATCTGTCCGGAAGCTCTCGCATAGCAGTCGAAGATCCCCTTAAGCTGTTTACAATCTGCTACAGAGGCTCTACTGAAGACTAAGCTGTCATCTGCGAAGAGAAGATGAGATATTGTGAGGTCTTTGTCAAATCTCAACCCTCTAATCTTCCGCTCCCTTTCAGCTGAATGCAGCAAACTAGAGAAAGCTTCTGTACACAGGATAAAAAGGTAAGGGGCTAGAGGGCATCCTTGTCTAAGGCCCCTTTCTGGCTTGATTAAACCCACTGGATTCCCATTTATAATGATTGAGAAATAAACTGAGGATATGCATCTCATGACCAATTTTATCCATTTGGGTGAAAAGCCTAACTTTGTCATAGTTTGCTCCAGGAACACCCATTCAACTCTGTCATAAGCTTTGCTAACGTCGAGCTTTAACGCCACCAAGCCATTCTTATGCCCCTTGCTATGTCTAATTTTATGGAGACATTCATAACCAATAATTACATTATCTGTAATGAGCCTATTGGGTATGAATGCGCTCTGATTAGGGGAAATAATATGATTGACGGTTTGACTATTTACTCTGCGCTGCTACAATTCTATACACCACATTCTGATGATGGGTCTAAATTCCATAACTTTTCTACCTCGGTCTTGGGAATGAGGCTATAAAGTATGGTTTAGAGATTCTAAGTACTTGCTCATTTAGAATATCTGAGTGAGTTTTGTCACTCCTTCACCATCTTGCCAATGCTTGGAAGAAAGGCTGCGAGTGTATCTGGTCAGGGGCTTTTGTAGGGCACATTCGTGAGGGCTCTTGTGATATCTTACGGCGTAAAAGGATCCTCCAGGTTGGGCATTCATCTCATGGGATACTCTTGGCGTGACCCTTTGAGCGCATCGAAATCGATCTTGCCTTGAGTGCGGATGAGGAGTAGAGGTCTTTGGAAATACTCATGAAATTCCTTTTCAACTTCTTGGGATCGTCGATCCAATTCCACCTAAATCATCTTGACTCCCAGTATCTTGTTCTTTCTTCTCTGGCGGATGCTTTGGGTGGAAGAACTTAGTATTTGTCCTTCTCTTAGCTTGATCTTGCTTTCGCGATCTCTGCTTCCAATACACCTCTTCATCAATCGAATATTGCTTATTACGGTCTCAAGCTTCGATTTCCTCTCCATCTACGCTTGAGAAGGTTTACGCTGCCGTTCTCGAACCTCATCAACTCGCTCTCTGCTTCTTTTTCTGGTCGAATTCCTTTTACTCCGGATCTTGGTGAGCTAGCGACCTTTTGCTACCCTCTGAAAATGCTGCACTGGACTTTCCCACGATTTATCCCCAAAAAGCTCCCATTCATTCCTCACAATGTTGCTGCAAGCTTCGTAAGAACTCCACATATCCTCATAGTGGTTGCGAGGAAAGGAATTTTTCTTGAGATTCAACCTTTTGCAGTTATCTTTTACTTCAAACATGATGGGGCAATGGTCCGAGACCCAATTCACCAAATTTGTTGCGGGAAGGTTTTGGAAATTTCTACTCCAGTCTTTGCTGCAGAGAAAGCGGTCAAGCCTTTCTTCTATGTGATGCTCTCCAAACCTCCGATTTGACCACGTATATTTATGTCCTTTATAACCCATATCTATTAAACTGCATGCCCGGATGGTCTCCCGAAACTCATTCATCATGTTGATGCTTCTATCATTTCCCCCCGATTTCTCATGCATATAAAGAATTTCATTGAAATCACCAAAGCAACACCAACTATAAGAGTAGAGATTAGCTAACCTTTCCAGCAACTTCCACGTATGGTGCTTCTGACTGGTTTCAGCATGTCCGTAGATTCCAGTGCATCTCCATATCTTGCCATTCTGATTTTGCACAATAGCATCTATGTGGTGGGGGCTATAGGATTTGATGGTAACTCCAATCTCCGAACTCCAAAACAGTGCTAGTCCACCTCCCATTCCATTTCTGTCGACAACAAAACGGTTCTCAAAATTGAAACCTCTACAAATTGCATAAACCTGCTGGGCCGTCATCTTGGTTTCACAGCAAAAAAAGATTTGAGGCTGATGCAGGTGGAGGACTTTTTTTATTGCTAGGCGCGTTCGAGGCGTCCCCAGACCTCGAACGTTCCAGCTTAAGACCTTCATGGCTGCTGGCGGGGCTGGTCACCAGCTCCCGCCAATATATCTTCCACCATAGCTGCTGCATCCTCCTCTTCAACTTGCTCTGTATCAGCTAGCTTCAATTGCCGAGTTGTTGGAGCAGGATTAATCTGATTTCGGTCTCTTGTTTGTTTCAAGGGGCTTAACAGTCTTCTCCTTTTGTTTTCGGGGCTGGGCCTACTTATTTCGCTGTTAGGCCTTTTAGTATTTATTTGCTCCCCGCTACTTCCCTTCTCCATTTTTTTTACTCTGGCTTGCAGTTTCCATCTCCTTGTTTTGGGCTTCATTTGGGGTTTTTTGGGCCCATTGTTGATCTCCTCCATATCTGTTTTTGCGGGGCCTACATCTGAAGCTTTTTCGTTTGCCTCTACAGTTTTCGGTTCCCTCCACATTTTACTTCCCGCCTTTATATTTTCGATTTTGCTGACGCCGTCATTTTCAGCTAGTCTATTCTGCTGCTGATTGATTTCTCTGTCCCTATTCTTATCATCTTGTTGCAGGTTTTCCATCATCTCTAAGCATTGCATTAATGAGTTACCCCCAGTTTCTAGCTCACTGTATTTGCTCATTGCTCCTGTTCTGTCGCCTATTTCAGCACCCGTTTCATTTGGATTTGACCCGTTTAGTTCTTTTGGATCTTGATGAGCTGGGGATGACTTTGCCTTGTTGACCCCGTTTTCTCCTGTGTTGGACTGAAAATATTCCCAGCTTCTCCTTTCCCTACTTCGGTTCAACTTCACCCTTTCTGCTTGCGTGATTGCTTTCATCCAGGCACCATATGGTAACTCCTCCTTAGGCTGACCTTTGTACTTTAAGCACTCTCTAAATTGGTGTCCGATATGAGCACAACAGAAACAGAAATCTGGTAGCTTTTCATATAATATTGGCATTGGTATCTTTTCCCCCTCTTGTTGTAAAAACACTACCTTTTTTAAAGGTTGTGTTACATTGATAGATATTCTGACTCGAGCAAATTGGCCAATGCATTCGCCAGCCTCGTCCGCTTCAATGTCTTCCACAACACCTATCTTTTCCCCCAGCTTTTTAATAGTCTCTCTTGCCATGCACATTATCGGGACATTGTGGATTTGGACCCAAAAGGAGGTGTGCGTAAAGGACTGCTTTTTGATGTCTCCTATACCACTTGGTTCAGCCAGAACCAGGAGGGCTCTATCAAAGTGCCAAGGGCCCCCCGTAAGCACTCTCTTTCTTTCTGCTGCAGTGGCGAATTTGAACAAGAAAACATTTTCCCCCATATTTTCAATCTTTACTTCTTTTACTGTCCTCCAGGCTTGTTGCATTGCTGCCTTCAGTCCCTCCCTATTGACCCCTCTGGTTTGCATTACTTTCCCCACTAAGCAATTTGCAGCAATTTTTGCTCCCGTAGCCTTCATTCTCTCCATCATTGTTACTGTATCTTCTTCCTCTTCTTTTAGAACTATTGCTTGACATTTTTTAATTAATTCCTCTGTGTCCATTTCCTTATAACGAAACTCTTTTAATGACAGCACGGAAAGGATAAATAGGATCTTTGAAAGAGAAGAAAATGGATGGAAAATATAGAGAAAAGATAAGAACACCCAACTCGTGAGTGACTAAAACCAAGCCATCATGGCTTCAAGTAACTTTCATTCCCATACTTTTTTCAGAGAAAAAAGTACTGTAGAAGAAAGAGGGGTTGCACCCGTGAATCGCAGGCTATAGAAAAACATTAAAAATAGCCTTTAAATACAATGGTTGTTGTATATTATTATTCCATAGCACCAATCTCTTCAAAACTGTATTTCTATTTTCCTAACCTGATATAAATCTCAAACTTTTTTAAATTTTTTTAATAGAATAAAAAACAGAATAAAGCCTAAACGGGCCATCAAGATCTTCCTCAGGCCAAAATTGAAGAGATAAATTGTTTTGGGATCCAAAAAAATTCTTCAAAAAATTTGTTACAGTTTGTTCATTTCTTTTTCTCTGAATTCTTTTTATTAGGGCATTTAAATTTTATCAAATGGAAAATAGTAAGATCGTGAAAGAGAAGAGATCAAGTTATTAATATATGCAGGAGAGAGAGAGAGAGAGAGTAGGGATGGTTCATATAAGTGTAAAATCATATTTTTAATTTGTTTGTTTAGATTCTTTCGTCATTTAAAGATGAATTAGTAATTAATATGTTATAGAATGATGGGTTTAGAGATTATAACTGTATAAATTCATGGGCTCTAGTCCAACATGGTGAGGCTATTTAAACCCATAATTTTACTAATTAAACCTATTTTCTCAATAAACTCATTATTAAAACTCAAACATTAAATTTTTACTACATATGTCCTATAAAATTCCAAAAATAACCTCAACTAAAATAGCATTCTTTTTTTTTTTTTTAATTTTTACATCCATTATTAATTTCTCTATTTTTACTTGGTCAATCTCTGTAGCCTCTCCAAAACAAGTAATTTCTTTATTTAACTTCCTGTAGAGTTCAATTTATTTTTAATTAATTGACAAGAGATTAAAGCTTGAATGGGATTATGGGGCCATCTTCTTAAAACCAGGGACAAATTGAACTTCTTTGTTTTTCTATTGCTCTTGTGGTTCTGTTTCATATATAATAATAATATTGCTGGCTTTACCGAAAGAATTTTATTATAAAATAATGTCTTCATAGTGTAGGGTGAGAACATGACATACAAGAAATTTAGCAGCTTTGCCTGTAATTGTTCTTTGCTTTGTTTCTTGATTACTAGAATTTAGGTGATGTTTGGTTTGAAGAAATGAGAAGAGAGGAGAGGAGTAGAGTGGAGAAGAAGGGATAAGAAAGGAGATGAGGAGAGGGTGAAATTAAATTTAATTGTTTAGTTTAACATAGAATTTTGCTGGGAAAGGATATTACAAATTTTTTTGGACTAACTTACCCTTTACCTTAAACCCTAGACTTTCAATGTCAATTACAAACATAACTTGAAAAAAAATAAACTATGAATAATTTAATTTAAAAATTAAACAACTAAATAGCTAATAAATAAAATAACTTGAATTTCATATTTACAATTAATTATTTTTTAAACCAATTTAAGTAATACCGTATAACTAATTAAGTAATTTAAATTATTTTCCAATCAATTATTTTTAATAAAAATAATCAATTTAACCTCGCCGGAGAGCCGCTACACTACCGCTGCGAAAGTTGCCGAAATAGAGTTTTTCGTCCTCAAAGTTACATCAAAATGATCAGAAACTAATGATCTACTCATTGAGAGATAAAATTATCCAAAAAGTTTACAACTGTGCTGGAAAATAGTAGAGTTAAAAAGTTTCTCAAATGTTTACAATGAGATTTGAACCCAAAAAAGATATCTAATGCTGTTTTCATTGCCCTAAGATAGTAGATCGGCTCTTGAAAATTTGATTGGCATAAAAATTGATGAAGAAATCACTTCGACAGCGGCAGTCCGACGACGGGATGGCGGCGGTCCGTCAACGGCTGTTGCTATCCTTTTATATTTAATAATTTCAAATTAATTAAATAATAGATATATATTATTTATTAAACTATTTAATATGTTTTTTTAAACTTATTTAAAGGATAATATTGAACTTTTATTTTAAAACTGGTAAGGAATTTAGACTCCTTCCCCACTGGTGCATAATTAAAATTCTTTAGTTTCATAGATTTTAAATTCCTTTAGAAATTAATTTCTAGTCAACTAGGACCAACCAAACAAAAGAAATCATAAAAGAATTTGAATTCATCTCTTTTCCACCCTTTTCTCCAGCCAACCAAACATCACCTTGAAGTTTATTAAAGAAGAAGAGAAGAAAAAAAGAGGGGGGGGGGGAGCAACATCAAGTTCTTTCTCGAGCAAAACCTGCAGAGAGAATTATAGTTCTTTGTTTTGGGAATTCTTTTATAAACTATATTTTACATTTTTGTTAATTGATGAATCTATGTGCATGAGAGAAAGAATAGATATGGTTTATAAAAAAATGGGTAAATTAAATTATAGTTTTATTTGTTTAACTTGTTTAAATTCTATTGTTCTTTTATGTAATTTTATTTAAAGATAAATCAGTAATTAAAAATTTTGTTAAATGATGGGTTCAAAGAATAAATTAATGGGTTCAAATAACCTTACCTTTTGTTTTATTGCAAAGTTGAAGTGTATTTTCGAAAATACCCTTGAAAGGGGTTTATTAGATTTGACAAGGGTGCTAATAGCATCACTCTTTTATTTCAAATTGAAGGCCTAAGTGACCTTTTGCGATGCACAGCCAGCGGCCATGGCCTAGCCTCGCGGGAATGGCACGACAAAGCCCACACTGTGTTGACCCACAAGCGTACATGGCCTTTACTTAACGGATTGGGCCAAAGAGACAAAACCTGGAATTATGGTGATCCAAGATGATCGAGGGACCTAAAACTAAAAGAAAATCAAAGAGGAGTAAATGCTTAATTATGAAAATTACTTGTTTTATCAGAATATTTAGAAACGTATGAGGACTTTGTTGTGAATAGTGAGGTATTTTCAAAAGAAAGAAAGCTTTAAAGAAAATTTTCTTGGAAATATAATATATATATTTATTACGAGAAAAGTATTTAAAAAATAAAAAGTACAAGAAAATATTTTATTGTTAATTTTTTATTCACACAAAACATATATATTTCTTATTTTTAATACTTAAAAATTTTTATTTTAATTTCTATGCATATGATTTATTCAATTTAAAATAGATATGAATAAAAGTGGTATTTGAAAATAATGGTGATACTGTAAAATTATACTATCAAGAAGGTTATTGATTGTTATGAACAGAGTATGAGAATAAACGAAATAGATTAATTTCAGTATGAGAGAAACTAGTAAGAGCTGACAAAATAGGTCACCAGGTCTTGTTCGTGTCGTGACAAATTTGTGTTGTATCAAATTTAGGTTGACCCAAACACGATCCATTTAATAATCATGTCAAAATATTGAGACTCAAACCCGACATAAAAAATAAACGAGTTACCCCATAACTCATTTGATATCTACATATTTAACAAATGTTACACACACACCTCCCAAACTATTACGCATTTACGCTATTTAAAGTTTAAATTATATATATGTAAATAATACTATCTATTGATATCATAAAATATACATGTATATCAATATTTTATACACTTACACTATTAAAGATGTAAATTTATGTAAAAGTTTATAACTAAAACAATGTGTATATGTCCGTCTTTCAAAAAGAAATTAAAAAAAGGGAGTCATGACCAATACTTGAGTTTTAATAATAAGAATCTAAAAATTAATTTAAAATAGAAAATATAATTGTGTTATTGTTCGGGTAAATAGGCCAAGAATTTTAATCCTAACCCAATACGGAAAAAAATCTTATCAATCCAAATCTCTTCCATTTAATAATCATATTAAATTTGACCATACACATTTATTCACGTTATGTTCTTGTTGAGTAATCGGATCATATTAAATTTTACCAACTCTAGAAACTAGCAATCTCACTTTAAAAAGTACAACAATTTAGATTTCTTCGTATTTTATTTTTCCTATATAACACCAAATTAAAACACCTCGCTTTAGCTACATCGTAAAATTGCAAACAACATATTTTAACTCTTATGGTGTGTTTATTTGTGGGTTTGGAAAATGGAAATGAAACTCATGTTTACTTGGCATAGTGCAATTTGGCAATGAGAATAAAATGTGTGGATCTCATACCATTTGAGAATAAGGAATAGGAATATCATTCCCATGGGGGTTTGGGAATGAAAATGAAACATATGCTTATTTTTGTATCCCTATAATTTTTTCATATTTTCCAAATTACCCTTATTCAAATCACAATTAATTTTATTATTTTAAATGTCATTAATAATAATAATAATAATAATAATTATTATTATTATTAAATTTTATTAACTTTATTATTTTGGTTATTATTAATTATTGTTGTTATTAATTTTATTAATATTATCATTATTAACAATAAAAATAATAATTAATAAAAATAATTAATTTATCATTATTAACAATATTATCCTTATTGTTGTTGCTGTTATTATTATTACTATTATTATTAATAAAAATAATAATAAAAATAATTAATAATAACTAAAATAATAAAGTTAATAATATTTAATAATATTTTTTAATTAATATCATTTTTATAATAATATTTATACATGTACCTAGTTAATGAAAAATTATATTATTTAATACTATAAATATGAATTTTGATAAATTAATCCTCATTCCCATTCCCCGTTTCCATTTATTTTGCTAAGTAAACACATCAATGACATTACAATACATTCTCATTCCCATTTATTTTTGCTAAGTAAACATTAGAATCTCATTCTCATTCCTAACCCATTCCTATTCCAGCTCATTCTCATTTCATGAAGCAAACGCATCATTATTTAAGACTAATAATAAGTAAAAAGAAAAAAAGAGAGTAGGAAAAAAGAAACACCTACTAAAATTGCATACAACTACCCTAACTCTCAAATCCAAACAGTAGTGTTAATTAATTTACATGTTATACAAAATTTTACAATTTGTTATAATCTCCATCTTTTTTTAAAAATCTAAATTCATTTATTTTATGATTTTAAACCGAAAGTCGGCAAACAAAAAGAATAAATTTACTAAATAAACTGTTTGGGAAATTATCTTTTTACCACCTTTCTTTTATCATATGTACATTGAACCACCATCAAATTTTGACATGTAATTTGCACCACCTTTGTTTTTAAGTTTGTATCAATCAACCACTTTAACATTAAAAGATGACCATTTTATCCCTAAATGAATTAAAAGACTATTTTATTTTACAAAATTAAAAAAAATAATTATAAGGATACCCCTAAATTCAATAAAATAAATAAATCTCAAAATTTAAGATGTTAATTTTTAAATGAAATTATAATTTAAAAGACATTTTGTAATTATAATTTTTTGTAATTATAGTTTTATTTAATTTTTGTAATTAAGTTAAGTATAAGGAACTAAGGAAGTTTACAAAAATTAACATGAAGAAAAAAATCTCCCTATAATTATTGTAAACTTCCCAATAAATAATATTAAGAAACTTCCCCATACAAATTAAATAAAATTATGATTATAAAAAATTAGTAGGATAATTTTTAAATGAAATTATAATCATAAAAAATTAACATATTGGATTTAAGATTTATTTCTTTGATTAAATTCAGGGACATTCTTACAGTTATAGTTTTTTATTTTTTAAAATTTTATATAATAAAATAGTTTTTTAATTCATTTAGAGATAAAATAGTCATCTTTTAGTGTTACAGTGGTTGATTGATACAAACTTAAAAACAAAGGTGGTGCAAAGTACATGTTAAAATTTTGTGGTGGTTCAATGTACAATTGACAAAAGAAAGGTGGATAGAGATAATTTCCCAAATTGTTTTTATAGGAAATATTTAAAAATATTTTGTATTTTGTTTTTGAAGTGAACTGAACCTCAAACTTGATGGTTATAAGCTCAGGCCACCTATTGATTATTTGAACTCAAACCTTTAAAAGATTAGTTATATATGGTTGATGAATCGAGTAATTAATTCTATGAGAGCTACTTTCTAGATATATTATAACCTCTGTAATACTTGATGAATCAATAATCCCTACTATATAATAACTTTTTACATACCCAATTTGGCGTAACAGGCTAAATTAATAAGATAATTTTTTTGGGGGAACCCTTATGTAATTTTGTGGTTCCCTTCATGTTATAAATTTATAATGTACTAAAATTACAAATATAATTGTTATGATATTTTATTAAATAGAATATATCCTATTATTACTTTTTTTCTTGAAATTTAAATTTACTTTTTTTTTTCTAAAAATTAAATGTAGTTGTACCTCATCTCTATTTTTTCTTATTGCAACTAAAAGTTTTAGGATTGAATTCTCAAATTGTAATAATTTTTTGAATTTAGTTTTTGGTTAATTTAATGTATAATCAGTGGACAAATTCATATTTGATTAATTTAATTAAGGAAGTAAAATGAATTTTTAGTTGATTAAACTTATGTTCATTGAATCGTAAAGACACTCCATATCAATAAATTATTAATTTTTCAATAAGTTAATAACTTTTAATTAGTACGTTGTAAATGGTTCCAACCAATTAAGAGATTTTACTGCATAAGAATTTGTTTTCTCCTTCCATTATATTTTTTGCAAACTGCTCAAGCAGGTGCTTTTCTAAAAGCATTATATTTGTCTAACTACAAAATAGGAAAAATATTTGCGGTTACCTGATTATTATATACTATTGGGTTTGATTATAAAGTGAGTCACCTTAATGTCTTGTTAGTAAATAAATAAACCCAACTATGCATTTCAGTTACATATCTTTTGAGAAAGTATCAGCCACCACCAACTGGTTTGATAACAATCTAATTATATAAAGATAGAGATTTTCATTTCCAATAAACTATTGAAGCCAATGGTAAGAAATGATGAAGGATGTGGAAATGATTATTGTCTAGGGTCATTGCTTGTCTTAATTGATTTTATTCGTATAGTACATTAATTTCATTATAAATACAATTGTTGGAACGAGAAAACTTTTAATGAAAACCATCACTTATAACCTGGAACATTCATGTTGTGTCATTAAGAATTAATAGTAAATTATGCAGAAGCGTATCGGAATTCCTACCCTGAATTACTCCCTATAGGTGTGTGGTTGGCCTTTCAGATCTACACGTTCTCCTATACAATCCTTTAAGTTTCTCACTGCTTTTTTTTTTATGATAGGATGTCAGTAGAAAATAGAAAGATACGTGTGACCTGCGGACCATAACCACTTATGTAGACAACTTGTTCCTGTTGTCATTAGATACTCTTAATTCTGCCCATCATAAAATTAGAATATCATTGGGTCTCTACACATTAAAGACACATACCCTATTAGATATATTACAACCCATAATATCTAAAACCTTAATAAATCACTTTTAATTGGGCTTAACCTTATATGACAGTTTTTAATACATAATTATTCACATATAAGCTAAATCTTGGATTAAGGATCCAACAATATTAGATTAAAAATCTAACAATCTCCCACTTAGGCTATGTGTGCAACTCTATAATTATGTTTTGTGAAAAATAATTGTATGAACTCAACCTTACTGTCATTACCAAAATATATCTATAAACAATCTGGTTTATCAATCATACCAAATTAAGATCAAAGCGATCTTCGTTACAAATGTCTTAACTCGACCCATCAATGATCACTATGCAAATACAATTAAATGACATGAATTATGATGTGAATGTGTAGTATGAAAATTTCATGCAATGTGATCTTAACATTCCTAATTCTAACAAGTCCATGTAAAATCTTAATGAGATTAAACCATACCAAAATTATAGTGTGAATAAACCAAAACTTTATTTTTACAGAAAAATAACTTAAAGTATCTATAAACTGAAATAATTGAAAAATATTTATATTACAAAAGTATCTAAAATCACAAGCTCCCGCTAAAACTAAATATTCTTTAATGACACGACATTTATCCGAGCAATATGCTCATGAAACATTTTGGTTGGTAATCCCTCAGTAAGTAAATTTGCAATCATGGAGTCTGTACCGATGTGCTCTATAGACAGTTGTCCACTTTAAACTTTTTTTTAACAACTAGAAACTTGATGTCTATATACTTCAACCTGCTCGAGCTTCCACTTTTATTAAAATGCAGCACTGCCGACTTATTGTCACAAAATAACTTGAGTGGTCTATCAACACCATCTATTATGTACAGCCTCGTGCAAAATTTCGCATCCATATTCTATGATTAGATGCCTCATAACATATTATAAACTTTACTGCCATTGTAGAAGAGGTTATAAGAGACTGTTTAGCACTCTTATAGGAGATAGTACCCCTAGATAGCAAATAGATGTAACTCGAAGTGGATTTCATGCTATCTTGACATCCAAAAAAATCAGAGTCAATATACCTAATGATCTAAAGCTGATTCGACCTCCGATATATAAGCATGTAGTCTTTTATTTTTTGTAGATACTGTTTGACTGCTTTCCAATAGCTATTCCTAGATTACTTAAATATTTACCCAATATCTCAGTAACGTATGTAATATCTAGTCGTGTACAAACTTGAGCATACATCAAACTTCCTACTGCTGATGTATAAGGAATCTTTTGCATTTCCTTTTCCTTAAAATTATCCTCAGAGCACTGATTGAGACTAAATTTGTCTTCCTTAGCAATAAGGGGTATCACCTAGTTTGCAATCTTGTATGCTATATCTCTTGAGAACCGTTTCGATATAGTTCTTTTGTGATAATCCAAGAATACTCCTGAAGGGATCCCAATGTATTTGTATGCCTAATGCAAAAGAGAGGTTACTAAGATCTTTCATCTCAAAATTCTTAGTTAGAAATATCTTGGTGTTGTGTAATACACCTATATCGCTGCTGGCAAGAAAAATATCATTGACAAATAAAACAAAAAAAAATATACTTGCTCCTATATAACTTATGACATATACAATCATAGACCAAATTCATTTCCTAATCGAATGAGATCATCACTTGATGAAACTTAAAATACTATTATCGAGATGCCTTTTTGAGCCCATAGATTATTTTGTTAAGTTTGTAAACTATATTCTTTGAATCTACGGGCACAAAGTTTTTTGACTGCACCATATAGATTGTCTCATTAATGCACCATTAAGAAATACCATCTTTATATCCATTTGATGTAACTCAAGATTGAAATACACCATGAATGTTATTATAATTATGAAAGGGTCTTTCAAAGAAAATAGAGAGAAAGTCTCTTTGTAATCAATGCATTCTTTTTGCACAAAGTCGTTTACGATAAGATGTGCCTTGTATCTCTTTACATGGTCTTTTGAATCACTTTTGATCTTAAATATCCATTAACAATCAATAGGTTTCGTACCTTCTTGTAAAGGGACAAAATCCCATATGTCATCGTTCTTTATGGACTTCATCTCCTTATTTATGCTATCAATCCACTTCTGAGAGAAGTTTCCATGGCTTGACGAAAATTGATCGAATCATCTTCCATCACGTTGATATCTGCCTCATGTTCTTAAACAAATACAATGTAGTAATCTCATAATGCATTTCTCCTTTCTCTAGTAGATCTTCTTAATGGCATAGGTTCTTAAGATGGTAAAGTTCTTCTAAAACAAGTTCTTGTATGGAGGATTCCCCAACTTTGTCTTGAATAAAGTCAGGAATGAGACTCTTATTAATGCCAATAACACTTATAAGAATATCAACATACTCATTTTCAAAGATAAGGTGTCTAACTATATCTCTCATCGCAAACTCGACGTTCTTTAAAGAACCCAGCATTTTCCGACTTGAAAATTAACTTTTTCGTGGGATCCTAAAACTTGTACCCCCTGGATTGTTCTAAATATGTAATAAAATAATAACTTACCGTCCTTGAGTCCAATTTCTTCTCATTAGGTCTATAAGGCCTTGTTTCAACTGGATGTCCTCAAACATGCAAGGGGTTTATACTAGACTTCTTGCATGTCTAAAGCTCGTAAAGGATTTTGGCAGTCACTTTAATTGGAACTCTATTCAGGATATGTGCTTCCGTTTTAAGTGCTTCTCCCCACAGTGATTCTAGTAAGATAGAATGACAAATCATACTCCTCATCATATCTTTAAACGTCCTATTTTATCTTTAAGTAACACTATTCATAGTGGGCAAACCCGGCATAGTGTAGTGTACTATAAGACGATATCGCATTCGTCTAGAAATTTAGCAAATGGTCCTGGATGTTGCTCACCTGAACTATCATATCTACTATAGTATTTGCCACCACGGTCAGATCTAACGTTTTTTATTCTTTTGCTGAGTTGGTTTTCAACTTCAACCTTAAATATTTTGAATATCTTGAAGGACTGTGACTTTTCATGGAGGAGATATATATAACCATATCTAGAAAAATTATCTATGAACATCATAAAATATTGTTGACCATTTTAAGCAACCACATGAAATGACCCATAAATGTCTATATGAGTTCTAAGACATCCAAAATCCTGTTGGCTTTAAATCTCTTTTTATTGGTTTGTTTCTCCTAGATACAATTAACACAAATATCAAAATCAGTGAAATATAAGGGGTCGAGAATTTAGTCTAACACAAGTCCCTCTAATCTCCGTCTGGAGATATAACCCAATCTCTGTCTGGAGATATAACCCAATCTCCTATGCCAGAACACAAAATAATTCTCATTAGTTAATTTTCTTTTTAAATCTTAGGTACTTAATTGTAAAGGTTCATTAAATGAAATAATCATATCAAGCATATAAAAATTATCTTCGTCTAACCAAAAGCCAGAATCAACTAGTTTTGAATCATGAAACAAACTAAATTTTCCATTCCCAAATGAACAAGAAAACTAAGTTTGCGCAAAGCAGAAATAGAAATCAAATTCCGTCTCAAAGACGAAATAACAAATGCTTCATAAAGATCCAAATAAAATTCAGTCTTTAACAATAATTTAAAATTTTCAATTGCTTCTAGTTCAGTTGTCTTGCCATTGCCTACATAGATGTATCTTTCACAATCATTGGGCTTTTGACAATTAAAGCGACCTTGCATAGATTCACTAATGTGAGTGGTTGTACCAGAATCTATCCACCATTTGTATCTAGGTACCAAAGTTAAATTAACTTCAGAACAAACCAAATCATGCTCTTCAGCCCCGTAAAAAAAAGAACTAATGGCTTCTGGATCATCCAATTTCTTTTGTTGTTTCTTTTGAGGTGTTATATATGCAGCTTCCTTATGCTTGTTCTTTTTTTTTTTTTTTTTGCCCTTGTCCTTGTGCTTATACTTTATTGAAATTAGATTTGTCAAGAGCGTACTTATTTTTGCCCTTTAGTTCTTGACATACCTCTTTTCAATTTCTGTAAGAAATTCTTTAGTCGTAGTTATTTTTTTTTTTCAGTCATTGAGCCCTTAAATACTTCTGAAATGACATTCTCCATGATCATGATACACATTTGGTTTGATCTCTCCCACATTTCTACTTCCCTTTTATTATCAGGAGTACTCTCATCTATAAGAGGTGAAGGAGAATAAACTTTTAATGCAAGATTCGTGACTACAAGAACTATTAAGAAGTTCTCTTACCATGATTCAAAATTAGAGCATGATGGGATAATAATTTATATATTATTTATATATTTTCGTAATATAATTTTATGTTAAGTTATATTTTGTTATGTTAATTTTTATCTTAATTTATATATTTTGTTATTTTAGGTATAGTTCGGGGATAAAGAGAAATTAAATCAAATCATTCGGGAAGAAAGTTACGTTAAGGAATCAAAAAGCGAAAGAAATAAAGAGATTTAATTGAAATAAGGTAAGAAAGATTCAACTAAATTAAGCATCATGCATGGAATCACGTGGAGGGGAGTTTTGAAGATTTAGTTGATAAATATAGCATGCATGTGGAGAGCATTTTGACAATTAATATGGCAAGCACATGATGGGCTTTGGGCTTTAAAAGAAGTCTTGTGAAGTTAGGAATAGAAAGAGGCAGCTTGGAATTTGTTTTTAATTCTTTCCTTATAAGGATATATAAGAGCCACCAATTAAAGTCAAGACGTGAGAGGGATTAAGAAGAGAAGAGCAGTCGCAAGAGTTACCAGCCAAGAAAGGGAAAAAAAAAGAATGGAGCAGCAGCTGCACTATTAACCAAAGCCGAGAGTAGTAAGAACAATTTCGAAGAGGAAGACGCGTTAATTCTTGAGTTTTTCTTTCTCTCTCCTCGATTATCTTACTTGAATGTTCTCAATTAAAGTCATGAATTTTTTTTATATTTCTATGAACTAATTTATTTTACTAGGGCTATGATTATTTAATTCCATAAATCTATATTATTATTTTTAATTTATTATTCTATAGTTAAGTGTTCATTATTTTGCTTAATGTTTTTAAATATCTGATCAATATTTGAATGATTTGAGGATACATAATGAGACATAGAGGAAATTTATGTATTTTTACTCTGTGCAATGGATGCTATGAATTGAATAAAAGACAGCGATGTGCCAACGTGATTCATACAGTTTTTTTCTAAGAATTTTCATAGAGCTTAATAAATCTTTGTATTTTTAAATTCACATAGAGATATAATGGGTTAATATGTGAAGATATTTTAAGATATTTTTTATATTACTCGAGAGATGATATCGAATAGATTAGGAAAATTCACTGTCAATATGGGTAATAAACTTTAATAGCATAGACGAAGGATTAAATTAGAGTGGTTATGGTAAAATCTGATGTCTTATTATTTGAATCTCTTGGTAATTTCTATTTCTGCCTACGTATTTATTGAATTTTAGTTATTTTATTTTAATTTTTAATCTAAATCCGCCTATTCTATTGTTCAAATAAATTAATATTAGAATAATTTCAGTAGTTAATAGGATATATATAATTTCTGTGGGATGATACTTTACTCTTCATTACTTGTGCCGACTAGTGCATTTGCTAATTTATGCATAAGAGCCATTTAGCATAATAATAGAATTGATGGTGGCCGTAATATTAGCAGTAGAAATAACTGAATCAAAGCACAACAACCAAATAAAATAAGCTCATATTAGTCTTAAAATAAAATAAAATTCAAATAAAAGTAAACCCCATCTCAAGATACTAGACACTCCATTAATATTTCATCTTTGGACAAAATATTAACTTGTAAGTGATATCTAGGTATAGTAATCAAACATTAATAATAAGAACATGTCAAACAATGAATGTTTCTTTGCGCTGATTTATTGCTTACATACAAAATCGAGTAATCATCACGTATTTATTAATATAGGTACACATACAATTCTATTAAATATGAACCTTCCTTTAGACCGATAGATATTTACAAAAATTACATGTATAGAACCGCTTATATTCCAAAATAAATTAATTTCCACAAAATAGGACATTTTGACGATATGTTGCTTCAATTAATTTATCTCAAATATATGTATACACTTGCCAATATTTGAATTTAAAATTACACCAAAAGTTACCCAAAAAATTAAGGTCAAAGTTTGGTCAACAGTCAATGGTCAAAATCTCGGTCAAATATTGACCGATTGAGGGCTAATCGGTTTGGGTCCTGAACCAACCCACAAATCAAACTATTTTTTTTTAATTGGGCTAAGTCTATATAATTTTAAGGAAAATTATCCACCGACCACTTTTTTTCGGCTTTTTAAAAAATACATAATTCTTTTTTTTTCTAGAATCCACATGAAGTTATACTTTTTTTCACTTGTCTACTTTCATTTGGAAACTGTTAAGAAACTAATTAAATATTGTGTAAATAATTTTTTTTATCCTCAAATGTAAAAGATAAATTATCTATCAATCACCTATTTTGTTGTATCTTTTAAAAAATATACAATTCTTAATTTTTTTTGTTGAACTCCACTTGAAGTTATATTATTTTGAACATGTCCACTACTGTGTTATTGTGAAATGATAATTTTACCCTTATGATGTCAGTAAAGTTCTAACGATGTTATAATGAGAGTGGACCAATAAAAAAAATGTTAACTCAGGTGGAGGGTTGCAAAAAAAAAATAATTGTGTATTCTTTAAAAACGATGAAAAAATAGGTAGTCAGTGAATAATTTTTCTAATTTTAATGGGCTAATATAAATTAACGTTTACTTTTAGTCCATCAATCTCAATATATTGGCCCCAAAATTAAGTTTCATTAAGCCTAGCCCAATTTAAGACTTAAGTGAGAAATTTTTTAATTATTTTACCGAGAAAGAAAATTTATAATATTTTAGGGATCTCCAAGATATAAACCATGAAGCCCTAATTCCCTTTTCCTTTTCTTCTTTATCTATGCGGCAGCAGCCATGCACCACTTCTTCATCCTTATGTAGTAGCCATAATCAAGCTCCCACAATATCGGCTGGCTTTGTCGGCGCAGCCATCTCGGTAGGATGGCGGACCCAGAAACTAAAATGAGGGGGGGCTTAATTCAAAAAATCTTATTTAACTCAGGATTTTTTTTTAATGTTCACTTGAATACATTTTAAGTCTTATAAACTCAAATTTAATTAGTTTCTTTTAAATTCTAAATAATATTAGTAATAAATTATTTATTTTAAATGTGTGAAAAAAATTATTTTTTGAAGGAGTATCCATAAAATATTTAAAAAAATAAAATAATGTGGTTATTGGGATTTGAACCCATACTTTAAAAACATCCAAAAACACTCTTACCATTGAACTACAAGTCTTTTAACATATAAAAGATGTGTCCAAATTTATTTATGTAAATTTTTCAGAAGGGGCTTGGGGTACATTTAAAAGAAAAATTAATGACCCAGGGGGGCTGAAGCCCCTCCTGGGCCTTAACTGGATCCGCCCATGGGTAGGAAGCCATCCACTTTTTTTTTTTTGTTCCTTATTATTTTATTCCCTTTTCTGTTTTAAATTCTTGATGAGTGACTTCTACTGCTTTTTTGGGGGGTTAGCTATGATACAGGAAGTCAATTTGTTGAACCTCTTGTTGGTTGGCTGCCATCTGGCAGCCAACCAACTTTTATAACCGGCAGCAACCGGTTTTCCAGCCGGTTGCTGCCATTAATATGTATTTATAATTTAAATAAATTTAAATAAAAAATTAATTGAATAAATAATATTTTAAAAATAATAATAATAATAAATAAAAAAAGTAAAGTAAAGTAAAAATAAAAAAAATTGTTTATTATAAATATTATGAAAAATAAAATAAAAAGATTATTAACAAAAAGACAAAAGTGTAATTTATTTTTTATAAAATTTGTCTCATATTTTACATTTTAAGTTTCATATTTAATGTTCAATGTTTCATATAATTATTTTTGAAATACCCTGATTTTTTTTTTTTACCCCGTTTCATGTTTACATTCCACGTTTCATGTTTGACGTTTTAGTTTTACTGTTACATACGTACTCATATTTTATGTTCGCTGTTGCATACTTTAAGTAAGTTGTTTCATGCTTGTTGTTCAATGTTTCATGTAATAATTTTTGAAATACCCCGAAATTTTTCTTTTTTGCCCCCGTTTCATGTTTACGTTCCACGTTTCATGTTTGCTGTTCTACGTTTCATGTTTGACGTTGTAAGTTCACTGTTACGGAGATACTCATATTTTATGTTCGCTGTTGCATATTTTAAGTAAGTTGTTTCATGTTTGTTGTTCAATGTTTCATGTAATAATTTTTGAAATACCGTAAAATTTTTCTTTTTTGCCCCCGTTTCATGTTTACGTTCCACGTTTCATGTTTGCTGTTCTACGTTTCATGTTTGACGTTGTAAGTTCACTGTTACGGAGATACTCATATTTTATGTTCGTTGTTGCATATTTTAAGTAAGTTGTTTCATGTTTGTTGTTCAATGTTTCATGTAATAATTTTTGAAATACCCCGAAATTTTTCTTTTTTGCCCCCGTTTCATGTTTACGTTCCACGTTTCATGTTTGCTGTTCTACGTTTCATGTTTGACGTTGTAAGTTCACTGTTACGGAGATACTCATATTTTATGTTCGCTGTTGCATATTTTAAGTAAGTTGTTTCATGTAATAATTTTTGAAATACCCTGAAATTTTTCTTTTTTGCCCCCGTTTCATGTTTACGTTCAACGTTTCATGTTTGCTGTTCTACGTTTCATGTTTGACGTTGTAAGTTCACTGTTACGGAGATACTCATATTTTATGTTCGCTGTTGCATATTTTAAGTAAGTTGTTTCATGTTTGTTGTTCAATGTTTCATGTAATAATTTTTGAAATACCCCGAAATTTTTCTTTTTTGCCCCCGTTTCATGTTTACGTTCCACGTTTCATGTTTGCTGTTCTACGTTTCATGTTTGACGTTGTAAGTTCACTGTTACGGAGATACTCATATTTTATGTTCGCTGTTGCATATTTTAAGTAAGTTGTTTCATGTTTGTTGTTCAATATTTCATGTAATAACGGCTAACCGACATCTTGATAATGGCTAGCCGACATCAAGCAGAATCAGTGCTTAGTCTCTGGATACAAACGGCTAACTGACTTCTCAAGATAACGGCTAGCCGACATTAGGCAGAATCAGAGATTAGCTTCTGGACACTAACGGCTAATCGATATCTTAGATAACGGCTCGCCGACATTGAACAGAATTAAAGAGCAGCCTCTGGACACTAACGGCGATCCGACGTATGGAAAACGGCGATCCGATATTTTGAAATTTTGTCCAATGGTAACTTGCTCAAAGTCAAAACGGGGATCCGACATCTAGTTAACGGCGATCCGACATTGATCCGAAAGTCATCAACGACTATATTTCAGATCCAACTATAAATAAGCTCAATCAAATTCAAACTAGAATGATTCCAACGATTATCATTGAGCATACAAACTTTCATTGAGTTTTAAATTCTTATATTCATCTCATTTATTCACACATTGAGCTTTCATTTGTGATCAAATAAATTGTGTGAGAGAAATTCATTTGTAATCCTTTTTGTAAAATCAAGTTGAGAGATTGTAAGTGTTGGAATACACTTGGGTTAAGAGATTGGTAATAATCTCTTGTTGTAAAGGTCCATTGACACCTTGGAAGTCAATTGTAAGCATTTGAAGTCTTGGAGGCTTACTTAGTGAAATCCTGAAGCCCCGATAGGCGTGGGACGTGGCGGGATCACGAACCACGTAAAAATCATTGTGTTTGTTCTCTCTTACCCTATCTCTTTATTTTTCATTGCGCATTAATTTATTTATTTCGAATTTGGTTGCTTAGTTTATCTTGCATTAACTTTTAGTTGCTTAATTTTTAAAAACCCAATTCATCCCCTCCTTTGGTTGCATAACTAGAATTACATTTGTTTTGTTTGCAATTTTTTCTTCTAATTTACCACTCCAACTTTAATTTACTCATTTTTTCCTTTTTTTACTATTTCCAAGTGTGAATTACAAATCTTTCATTTTATTTCATACTTAATATCAATCTACATATTTTTTTTTTTATAATTTGACAGACCAATTTACCACTCTAACGCTAATTTACCCGTTTTACCTTCAATCTACAAGTCATATGCGTGGTATAGAAATTTTTGTCTTATTTCATATTTAGTTGGAATTTAGGTTATTTAGTTTAGGTCAGTTACCTCAACTTAAATCCAATGTTAAAATGGTTAAATAGTCGGATTATTGGCATTTTATGGTTTAGATAGAATGATATAAGGGTTAGGCAAAATCTAACCTAGTCTACTTTTTAATGAGTGGAGATAATATCCATCAACTTAAATAAATAAATTTGTTTAACCTAATTCTACCCAAACCTTATATCGTATGATTGAGTTGATTAGGTTGAGGGTAAAATCAAAATTTTAAATTGAACAGTGAAAATGATATGAAACTTGAAATGAAACTTATTAAAATTAAATATAAATCTTTTATAATATGAAATTTTTAAAATTCCCATTGCCATTGCTAGTAAGTAAACATATCATCAATTCTTTCGCAATTAAATGAGTTAGAATGGATCCATTGGATTGGATTGAGTTTGTCACTCCTAGTATGATATTAAAATGATATTAATATACTGAGTTCGCTCGTATATTTTAAGTTTTATTTAACTGAAAAGTTATAATTTTTATTTTTAAAATTATGTGGGTTCATGATAATTCTATATAAACCTTTTTATGCGTCTGTACACACACACATATATTTTAATAAAGTCATAAATATATTAATTTTATCTTTAAATTAAGTAAAAAATAATGTTATAACAATTATGACACTATCTACAACAACAAAAATTCAAAAATAAAAAAATTCAATATTATAACAATTATGGCACCATCAACACAAAAAAAGTTTTAAAAAAAGTATTTTGTTATACTATCTATTTTTTTCCCTTTTTTGAAAGTAAAAGGCGGTAAAAAAAACATTTTCCTCAAGTCTCAACATCACTGTAGAAAAAAAAAATCAAAACAAAAAGCACTGCCCCTAATATTCATTCCCAAATGTGAATTTCTATCTCAATTCTCCTAAATTTAAAGCTAAGATTCGCCAAATCTGAACCTGAATCTACTGGCACATGAATCGTGAAGCATCTGATGGAACAGTCATTAACTTATCCTGCCAAAGGAATAACAACAGTTATCAGCATAAGCCACATCCTCACAGCGTGCCCAATTATTAAACTTGAAAAAATATTACCTGACCAAAACCAGCATTTACAAATGCATTCACAAATGTAGCAGCCAAGTTCTGCCTGGCTGAATCAACACTTTCACCAGCACTAGCCCGCCCATCTAACAAGTGTGCCTAACAAAATCCAAACAAGTGAATGACGAAATCAGACAGGAGAATCAGACAAAACGAAACACATTAATTTAATCAAAAATTGCACATATCAGGAGTTACTCAGCTAGCTTATAACTCTGCCGTATGCACAGAACTATCCCACTATTAAGCATTTTAGAAGAAAATGCCAACAAGTGAGCATGAACACTTTATCAACAAACCCAACGATGACAAGAAGTTCCAAATGAACCAGCAATAATGGCCCTCTCATGCTATGGAAAACCACCATATTGCTAGTAACCAAAGTATCGTAAATGGAAACTTAATATCGAGACATAAGTCAGTCCACAGTAATAAACATATCAGATGCTTTTAAGTTATAACTTCAGCAACAAAAGGGGAAAAAATCACATCCAACTTTAACAAACCTTGTAAATATCTTCAGGAGATTTTGGTTCCATGACCTCTATATCATGAGCAAGGGTAAGGTAACCTTCACTTAGTTTCACGTTGTTGACGATATCCTGCAGCATGTATCTGTCATCATCATCAGGAACCATATCATCATCAAGCTCCAACGTGATACCCTATATGGAAAAAATGGCAAAAAGCAAATTAGAACAAAGGATCATCAACTTCCTAGTCTAAATTGTCATGGGCCTCACTTACTTTTCCTTAAGCGAATGAATGTTCAAGCTCAGCAATCTATTTCCATACCAAAAGCAATTCAACTGCAAGTACTTCATTCATTCCCAGGGGAAACAACAATGAAGAGAAAGGGGAGGGATGTGCGGTAGAAGATAAAAGTATATGAATATTTATGTATAAGATTTACCTACCAGCATGTATATGAATATTTATGTTCCTTGGGGCATGTCCAACACCAACTAGGCCAATATTCATGGGATTTGATGAAGAAACTGAACTGCCAAACAAAGAGCTGGTTTGGATAGGAAATGGCTGTAAATAAAGGAAAGCCATGAATAAATAGGTACATTATAACCAGCTTCTCTTAATCAATCATTTCCAATCCTCATACTGAAGCTAGAAAATCGTAAAAGAGTTCAGCATTTAAATTGGTGGAGAGATACGGTGACAGAAACACACAATTGAAGCAACATAATCCAAGGGATAAACTCTCTCCTATAATATTCACAGCAGACAGCAAATTTCTCTACTTCTCACACTCTCATTTACTCTCTTTAAGCTCTATACTCTCTTTAAGCTACCCATTAACACATTCTCAGTAAAGAACAGCCACAAATGGAGCTACACAGTCAAATTTGTCTATAAAACTGTGAAAATATGTTCATGTGAATGAATGCATTGCTTAAAACATTTGATTGAATAAAAGAATAGCATAATTAAGGAAAAATGTCTCCAGCTGCCACTTCCATTTAAAAAAATAAAAGAAAACCCATCCCATGAGCGAGAAACTAAATTATGTAGAAGGGAAGGTTGAAAGATCCTCCATCACACTAGCACAAAGACATTAAAAAATTAAAAATGCAAACTTACTGAAGTTGAGAACTGTATGCCACTATTACTGCCAGTAGCTGGGGTCTGACCACCAATTCTAAGAGAATTGATAAGTGCCCCAATAACCTACAAGTCAACCAATAAGGGGTTAACAACTTATGGAAACATCAAAATACAAATCCTTCCTTCTCTTCCTGCAACAGCAGCTAAAAAACCTGATACAAAAATATATTAAAGCCCACACGTTAAGAAAAAAAATTATATTCAGACGCACCCGAGTGAGGTCTGGAGCAATCCCTTCACCTTAATCCCCAACATTGAAGGTCCCAAGAAGTACGCTAAGAGAAACTTGCCCTATACGACCACGAGGGGCATTAGCATTGGCCTCATTACCTGCCAAATTAGAATAGAAACTGTGACAAATCGACTTAGAAATGATCAACTTTGCTGCAAAAAAATGCTAGGAATTACGAACTGGAGGAGAATCCTAATTTGGGAATCAATACCTCCAGTAGCATTGTTCCCATTTGTCTCTCCAGAGCTCGCATCAGATGAAGGCTGTGATTGAGCTGGTTGCCTAACTACCAAATGCAGTGTATGCCCATTCTCAACATCTAAAAACAGTCAAGGAATTCACAGTATTGTAGTGATAGAAAAATCCACTTAGATGGCTAAATGAGCCATAAGATAATGATTTAAATACTGGTAAAATAAAACATCAATACAGCAAGTGAAACTAAGAATATATGCCGAACAAAACACAGCCTAGAAACTCTTTAACACAAAAATAAAGGTTGCATCAATGGCGGGATACGGTATTCAGAAAGGAGATGTTCATCCTTTAACACCTTTCCCCTGAATATCAATTGTTGCTGGCCAACTGGTACACCAATATCATTAGCTATCTTCTCCTTGAGTAATGAAACTGGGATCTGAATCAGAATGACATTATTTAGAAATGAATCTAGTGAAGTTTAAATTTTCCAAAGAAAAATTGATTCGCATAATGAATTTATGAATTTCAACAATTTTGGAGTTCCCATTCATGATTTGCAAATTATATGAACCAAAACTGTTATTTCAGTAAGCAATAAGAATGAAAATGCCAACCAAAATAACATCATAACGATTACAGTGAATTGAAACAAGAAGCATGATCAAGACTTTGCTCACATTTTTGTCAACTTGAAAACTATAAACCTGCAATTCTAAAGTCTTGACATTGATCTCTACAATTGCATCTGAACTTTTGCTAGAAACATTGCATGTGCTGGAACTCTCATCGGGATATTGATCCGCCATGATAAGCAAGTATGTAACAGAATTGCTTCTTCCGCAACAGATCATCGTAAGATGTAAAGATTTGCTCCACATACTGCATACAAAATCAAAAGAATGTTGGAAAGACCACAACTTTAACCTATCTCATCAAGTAGAGATGAATGTTGAAACACCTATCACTACATCCAGGTCAAAAGAATTTTTCGAAGTTTAATAAATAACAAGTGATTTGTTATTTTGAAAGAGAGAGTAGCAGCACCAGTCGAGACAGAGCATAGATGCAGCACCACCACCACCACCAGCCGAGATGGACCATGGACGTATCGGTAGCATCATCACAAGTGATTCCTCAAGAGAGACGCAACGACAGCAGCAGCACCAGCACCACCACCAATTGAGAGAAGCTGAGACACGGCAGTAGTCGATTCTGGCTGAAGAACAGTGATGGAGAGGGAGACAGCTTTAACGAATCGTGGTTGAAGAACTATGACAGAGAGAGAGATGTGAGTTTCGATCGGGATAAGGAGATTAGGCTGGAGTTTTGTTTTGTAATTTCTTTTGTGATATAATTTATGATTCATCTGAGAACGTCTTTAACACGAGAGCGAGAGTGGGAGCGGGAACAGGAGCGGGAGATTGAGCAAGAGCGAAAGCGAGGAAGAATGTGGGGATGGAGTGGGAGAAAGATGAGAATTTTCTGGTTCAATGTTCTAGAGGGGGAGAAAGAACAAGGGGGGTGGGGAAGAAAGAGGGGGAGTTGAAAATACTTTTCTTCCGGTTGCCCTTCTTTTTTTTCTTTTATTCATGTTTTTTTTTTCTTTCAAATTAAAACCCCAACCGTTGGATTCAAATAAATTAAATCTAATGGTTCAATGGCAGTCCCTGCATCATACAGGGGATTTTAGACCCTGCATGGTAGCTGAGGCCCTTTTTTTGCTTGATTTGGCCGACTTGGTGGCCGTAGCTTGTTGGATGCGTGGCCCTTGCGCAAATGCCTATGATGGTTTGGCTGTTGCCAGCTTCAAACTTCAAAAATCGAATCATTTTTTAATTTTGAATTTTCTAAATATTAAAAAATTTAAATTCTAGATTTCTAATATTTTGCAATAGCAAAAACAACCATAGAAGATTTGTTTTCAAATTCAATAATTTTAATGATTTTGGTATTATTAAATTCAAGAACACTAGAGATTTAATCATTAATTAAAAATAAATTTGATTCATAATGGTTCAACATGAAGAAGCTTTGATACCGCTTGTTGGAACAAGAAAACTTTTGGTGCATCACCTATAATCTAGGAACGTTCATGTTGTATTACTAAGAATCAATAATGAATTATACAGAAGGGTACATGAATCCATAATGCTGAATTGCTCTCCAGGAGTGTATGGTTAGCCTTTCAAATCTACATGTTGGAAGAAGATTTGATACCACTTTTTGGAACAAGAAAACTTTTGGTGCATCACTTATAATCTAGGAACATTCATGTTATATTACTAAGAATCAATAATGAATTATACAAAAGCGTACCTGAATCCATAATACTGAATTGCTCCTCAGGGGTGCATGATTGGCCTTCCAAATCCATATGTTCTCCTAGAGAATCCTTTAAGTTTCTCACTGCTCTCTTTATGATGATGGGATGTCAGTAGAAAATAGAAAGATACATGTGACCCAGGGATTATAACTGCTTATATAGACAACCTTTCTTATTATAATTAGGTATTCCTAATTATTTCCATCATACAATTAGAATATCATTGTGTCTCTACCCATTAAAGGCCCAAACTCTATTAAATACGTTAGCACCCATAATACTAAAAATCTTATTAGATCACTTTTAATTAGGCTTAACATTTTATGATAATTTATAATATATAATTATTCACATATAAGTCCAACGTTGTATTAAGAATCCAACAATATTGGATTCCAACAACATTTACTAGTTCTCCAAGTTTTAAATCCTAGTATAAGCATAAAGAGTCAAATAGGAAAAGACGGGAGAAATGTGATAGCAGATGTTGAAGCTGAAATTAAGAAAAATGATAATTGTTTAGAAGAAATTGATATTTTCAAGAGAGTGAAACAGTCCCATCACATTGAAGGTAAAAGTCAAGCTATAATATCTAATATTAACTAATAACTTTGGTTATACATATCCAAAGATTCACGCTACTTATACTATCGTGTATATATATATATGCTCTAATATTTATCATAAGCATGTTTGAAATAAGGTGTTATACCTCTCAATAGTTATAATATTGAGACCGAACTGATTTTAATTATTACTATCAAGATGTTATAAATTAATAGAGGTATAGTTAGAAAAGTTATTTTTTGACTTAATTATTCTTAGCGGCCGTTTAGCGTAGTTGCGCTGTGGTAAATGAATTCTTAGTGCAAGTGATATAGAGTTAATGTATGCAATACATTAATAATTAATTAATTAAGCATGTAAAATTCAATATATCAATAAACTAGTACACGTGTCTACGTTTTTTGAAAAATATGTAAAGTCATCTTACAAATAGTACAAGCTTGGCTAGAAAGCTTGATAAAAACTTTTTAAATAAATGTATTAGAAAGCCGGATAAATACTTTAAAAAATATGTATTTTATTTTAATTAAAATATGTCTTTAATATTGATTTAAACCTCCGTTAATACATATTTAAAATTTTAATTCCATTAAACCTAATAAAAATTTTAAATTATAAATTTATAAAACACCAAAAAATAAAATAAAACGTAACATCCTGACCTTTTAGGGGAGGATGAAAAGCCCGGCCCTGCCGCATTGACGGACTTACCTTGTCACGACAGTGGGTTGAAGGTTCTGGTCAAAACAAATTTCCTTCTAAGTAGACCGATCTGCTCCAGAACATGCAATTAATTGTAAAGTATTCATTCAAGCACCCTGAATTTAATTAATTTGAATAAAAAAACGAATTGTTACTCCTATATAATTAAAGTTAAAAGACCTTATTACTACTTTAACTAACTAAACAACTTGGCAGCTTTTGGTCGTATAAACAAAATAATCTTTTACTTTTTAAAAATCATATTTTTATCTAAAACCAAATCAATTCATTAATCACTAATTTTCACTTGTCTAACTCCCAGATTCAAATCAGCAGTATCGCACTTGTCTAAACTTTTTTTTCCTAATTGTAATAATGTATCAAATTATTTTCTAATCTGATATTTAATTTTTTATTTTCAAGTTGTTGAACTTCTTGTTATTATCATTTCTTTACTATCGATTAATTTTATCAGCTCATTGTAATTAGCAAGAGCAACCCCTGCTAGATAAATTTCTCTAGATCGGTCATTGACTGCTGGGGATGTTAAAAGTCTTCGGCTTTTCAAGGTCCGGGATTTTACCACTAGGGATGGCAATGGGGAGGGGAGGAGAGTAGACCGACCTCCTCATACCCATCCCTGATATTCTGCATATGTCCCCATCTCTTTCCCGTCTCCGATAAAATTATTTCAAGTAATTCTCATTTCTCTCCCTGAATAATAATGGGGGATCCCCAAAGGTAAAATCCATGATACGTTTTTAATCTTTAATTTTAATTTAACCATATTAAAATAAAAAATTTAAATAAAAATAAAGTTTGACGATATATTTTATATTAATATTAATCCATTACAAAATACAAATTACCATAATAATTATCTTCATAATCCTACAATAAAAAAATGAAAATTACTTTTACATCAAGAATGAAATAAATAAAATAGACATAGATACTTAATCAATATTTCTAATAAAAATATTTACCTCTTTCGCCTTCTGCTCCTCTTGTTCTTCCTTGAGAAATATGGCAAATTGAGAGATAGCCTCATGTTTCAAATCTAAAATAATAAAAATAATATTAAGTAATGTAACTTATAAGTGAAAATATTAATAATTATATAATATAATTACAATGTAAAATAAATTTATACTACCATTGTAAGCTCATAGCCAACTTTGACAACATATTAAAGCCTTTAATGTGCTTGAATGAAGCCTGTAAGCTTGTTACAGTATTCTACCACTGGTGTTAAAAGCTTATTTAGAAGCAATAGTTGTAATTAGAATTGCCAAAATATCTCTAACAATTCATGCTAATATAGGAGACCTATGGGCATTTGTTTTCTACCAATTCAAAATATTAAAATCTTCCATCTGTGGCATAACTTTCTCATCCAAACATGATGAAGTCAATTAGGCCCAAAAGTTTAATAATATAATTATTTTGATATTTGTTATTTGTACTAATATTTAATATTTTATTATTTATTTACTAATAATTTTAAAAAACAAAAATAAAATTAAAATTAAAATGGGAAAATGGGAAGGGGATGTGATTTTGCCTCATCCTCTCCCTTTCTCGAATAAGAAATTGAGTAAAAAATTGTATTCGTACCCTCTCCGAATGGGAAAAATCTTCGATGGTCCCCGTCCCCGTGGGAATTTCTACCATCCCTATTTACCATCCTTATGAGATAGTTTTAGGTGTTTTTAGAATATTTAATTATATCTATTATATATATTTTTTTCTTTTTTTTGTATTTAAAAGGATAGAGAGCTAGTGGCCAAATTAATTTTTTGGCCCTATTTCCTCCAGGATTTTAATTTGATTAGTCGATGAAAAAAGTATTTGAAAATCACTCGGCCAATCCCTTATAGGCCATTGGATTCTTATGCAAACATTAATTCATTGAAATGATCTTCTTTTAAGTAAAAGTTGAAACAAATTTTGTTCTGACATGTTTTTCAGTTTGAGGATGGTATATACAAGATCAAAATAGAAAAAGGAAGCTTCTTCAGAAAGAATACAAACTGCCAAGAAAAGACGATATCAAAGCGAATCACAGGAATTGTTAAACCGGGAGAAATGCTATTGTTAGCCATGTTAGGCCCCATCAGGAAGTGGCAAAACAACACTATTAACTGCATTGGGAGCTCGACTTGGACAAATTCAAGGAAGCATAACCGAGAATGGGAAGCTATTTTCAAACTCAATGAAGCGACGCACGGGATTCATTACTCAAGATGATGTGCTTTACCCTCACTTGCTTCTCGAAGAAACATTGGTGTACACTGTTCTCCTTCGGCTCCAAATAGTCTCTCTAAGAAAGACAAAATTAAGGTGATAACTCAACTTGGTTTAACCCAGTGCATGAGTAGCACTATAGGAAGCTCATTAGTAAGAGGAATTTCCAGCCCCGGCGGCCCCGGGGGGGGGGGGTGGTGGAAGAAAAAGGTTAGCATAGGGCAAGAATTGCTGATAAACCCTAGCTTGATGTTTCTGGATAGCCAACATCGGGTCTTGATTCGACAACTGCTCAAAGGACGATCTCCATATTGGGGAAGCTAGCATATGGAGCACGGACAATTGTGTTGACTGTACATCAGCCTTCAAGTAGGTTGTTTTACATGTTTCACAAGCTGTTGCTGTTATCTGAAGGCAACCCTTTATATTTTGGAAAAGCATCAGCTGCTATGGATTATTTTGCAAACATTGGATTTTCCCCATCAATTATCATGAACCCTTCAGATTTTCTTTTAGATCTTGCAAATGGTAATTTTAAATTATTGATATCGATTGGCAATTTCTAAATTTTATATGGAAAGGTTGATCTTTTAACTTTACAGTTTTCAATTTTTACCACTTAATTACAGCCCCCTTGACAGTTAAAAATAAAAATGGTTGTTATAGTTGTTTTTGTAGTTAAAATGAGTTCAACAAAATATTATAAAAATTGTAGGGAGTAATTTGTAAAAAATGAAAACTATAGGAGAAAAACTATCAGGCTCCTTTTAATATTGTTTTCAATGTTAATTTGCTTTCACGGAATTTTGTAGGTGTATCATTTAATGAAGAAACAAGGAGAGAAGCAAGCTATGGTCAAGAAAATTCTAGTTTCTTTTTTTAAGAAAATTCTCGGTAGCAAATTGAAAGCCGAGCTTAAGAAAATGACAATGACGTCCATCAAGAGGAAACAGAAGACTAGCAATATGGAAAATGGCGCACAACTTGGTGGCAGCAATGCCCGATATTGTTCAGAAGAGTGCTCGAGGAAAGAGTTTACAATTCATTTTGTGACCTCAAGGTTGTTCAAGTAATCGTTTCTGCTTTTTTTGCGGGTCTATTGTGGTGGCAAACTGATGATTCTGGGCTACAAGATAAGGTGATTACTAGAATTTAATTTCTTTGTTATAAATGTCTCTTACAAAGAGGATTTTCCGACTTTCTTACTTTAAGAAAGTGGGCGTTCTGATGGGATGAATTTTCCGCCCAATTTTGACATAAATAAGTACGAAAACTGTATGGGGCAAATGGTTAAAGCTGAAATCCGTACAAGAACTCTTTTTTTTTTTTTTTTTTAATTGCATTTGAAAGCATTAAAAACTACATTAGTGTATTATACGGTCACTTTCAATCATATTAATTCGGATCCATTGTCATACTCTCAACACCTTAATTAATCGTGTTCTTTCAACACTAATTGATCAGCTATCTCTGAATTAGTGCTATGCTGATGAGCCTTCGCCCAACAATTTAACATTATCAATGTTTCTCAATAGATGTTTATAAATTTTGTCTACCAAGCGATGTGGCATGCACTAATAAATAATTATATGACACTATGAGTAAATTAACTGGTAACAGAAAATTGGAGATGGAATTTATTGACTATTATTATATTAACAACCCGAAATTTTGCTTGGCCGATAAGAGTTACGGAATTGATAGAGCGGAATCCAATTCCCTAGCTAGGTTTGAAAGAAGAGCTGCAGCTCAATTTTAGATGAGCAAGAGAAATCCCGAAAAATCCGTCAATAAATGACGAACCCCATTATACAGATGATAGGACAGGGCTAAGGCAGTACGCCTACTACTAAAATCCCGTTTTTTGCAACAGTTGCGTTCTTCTATGCAAGAAGAAGACTTTGAAAGAACAAAGAAGTTTGGATCCGAAAAAGTATGCTTAGGCAGTTCCTTCGCTGAGCACAACAGAATGAAGAGGAATTTCTATCATTTCAAATCCCTATTCTTATCGAAGAGAAGGAACGAGAAAAACCGAAATTTTCCTACTCGAACAAGAAGTCCTATAGTTTATTTAGTACCAGATATACGTGTTTATTTCGAATTCTTTTCAGGGCAGTTCAAAGGCACAAGGAGATGGCGATTGACATAGAATTTCCTCCTCTGGTTTTAATATGAATTGACTCTGCTTCGGTCACTAGCTCCGTAGGTCCCTAAGCAACTCCTCTCTCCGCTATCCCAAGCTGTTTATGGCTTCCCACAGCAATGTCTGATGCTCGAAAAGGAACGATCTTCAAGAATGTACAGACTGTCTTCATACTTCACATCAATGGAGCTTGCCCTTCCCACCATTTTCGTCACATTAACCTATTGGATGGCAGGGCTAAAACCCTCCGCTGTACATTTCTTACAAACATTATTTTCCCTTATATATAGTTTACTTGTATCGCAGGGCCTAGGGCTTGCACTTGGAGCAGTGGTAGTGGATGCAAAATCAGCCAATAAACTTGGATAGACCATCCTGTTATTTTTTGTGATGTCAGGAGGATGCTTCGCTCAAAATGTGCCTTCTTTCATTACATGGATCAAATACATGTCAATTGGTCATTACACTTACAAAATGTTATTGGGGTCTCAGTACAAGCCAAGTGACACATACCTTTGTGATTCCGCCTATGGATTTTGATTGGTTGGTGAGTATCCGGCGATAAATAACGAAAATTTACAAAATTAATCCTAAATTTTTTCAGTTTTTCAAATTTAGGCCACAAAATTTTTCTTATTATAACTACCAAATATTAGTTTTTTGAACTAAATAGTATCACCACTTTTAAACAAATTTACAAACAAATGCTACTCTTGAAAATCCACTAACACTCTCAATACTCTCAACAAATCACCAAGCCTCATCACTCTCAACAAATCACCAAATCTTATTGAACAAGAATTATATAACTGAAGATATAATAATCAATTAGAAAGCATTTTAAGGTTAATATATGTTCTTTCACAATATGTTCTTTATGTAATAAGTTTAGTGTAATTCTTTTGTCAATCACCAAATTTAATCTCCGTCGCACTTGGTATACAAAAAGCACCCCCACACAACTCAGCAAACACCCCGTCATACCTTTGTCATACAAAAACTAAACATAAACTATTTAAGAGGAATTTCATGAAACACCTAATGTGCAATAGTTACAACTCATCATTTTGATTAAATTTTACTTCATTAATCCCTCTAATAACCTATAATCATCTAGAATCCCAATTAAATTCACCCAAACCATAAAAAAAATGATAAAGTTAGCTTACCTAAGGTTTGAGATCTTTTTAATTTTTTGGATTTATTTTTTATTCGGATATATTATGATGGATTCAGTTGGATTTTAGTTCGCCGGTGTTGCTGCCATTCATCGTTACCATTGCCGTTTGCTGTTCAAGAGACAACAGTTTAGGGTGTGGTTAGAGAGAGTTAGGCGGTCAAAATAAGGAGGGTAATTTGGAAAAAAAATTTATTTAGCCAGTTATGATAGGAAAATATCTAGAGGTTAAAGTTAAAAAATTGAAAAGTTTTAGGATTAATTTTACAAATTTCCCGATAAAGAAAGCGGGACTTGAGGGCAAGTGTTTTCGGTAATTGCTATGGCCATAATGTTAGTTGGTTATCGGCTCATAGCCTACATTACCCTGGATTGGTGTTACAAGAAAATAGCTAGAGAGGCTTGCATGTTTTCATTTGCTACATATTTATTGTTTGATAGCTATTTGTGCAACTAAGAAATTATTACAATACATAAGGCTTCAATTATAAGGATCATTTTTGCACGTAATTTTAATGCCAATATATATGAGAAGCATGATATTGATATATTATCATTGTTGTTGGTGTTTAATATGACTTGTGAGAATAGAATAAGTGTTATGTCTGTTAAGATACTATTTAATATTGAAGTGCTCAACACTATTTTTAAACCACAACTGCTGTAAGAAAAATATTATAATTATAAAATAAAAGTTAACTTATAATAAATATAACTTTTAAATAATAAATGAAAAAAATATAATTTACCTAATTTAAGTGATTTGAGTGTTGGCTTGATCTATACCATCCTTAGTTAAAGGAAAAGTTTTTGGATGCCCTTATAGCAATATTCTTTTGCCATTCACTCGCCCACCTAAAACTTTATTGCTTAGGACAACTCTTGGTTCTACTTTAACACTTTTTTAGTTCTACTTTTGATTGGTCCATTGCATTTCTTACATCTTCGCCAACACTAATATGTGCCCCCCAAAAAAAAAAAACTATCACTAAAAAAATAAAAAATAAGCTATCACAAAAAAATAAAAAAGTTTCACTACATGACAAAATTTCTTTTATTTTTTTGTGCCTTTTGTGCCATTTTCAATATATATAACATTATTCCATGTTCACACATTTTGTTCAATCTCTTCTTTGGAGCACTGTCCCCTTCCCATCCAACCATTCCTCCAACAGCTGTGTAATAAAATTGACTTAATATTTGCCGAGATGCTCTCACAATCCTCTATTTAGTTGTGTTTATTGTACTCTTTCTTGATCAGATAAATCGTAAATTTATTATGATTAATTTCATCAGAGCATGTTTAACATACAATTTCATAATTGAAAGTAGGACTCGCTGTTAAACAAATTATTGATTCAAGGAAAAATGTTGAGAGTGATTGGATGTTGTAAAGACAGAAAGAAACCTTTTTTTGCTTTTATCTGGTTAGCACTCAACTTTGCGTGACTCTTGAACAGAGAAATATAGTGGCCCATTAACACACATCTTTATTAGGAATTTTAGTATTTGAGTTAATCTAATTAATTAGTACATGTATAATATTTATAATTAAATTTAATATAATTATTATTTATATAATATTTTTTTAAATAAATACATATAAATTATAATATTATTTATTTATTATATAATTGATAAACTTTTAATGTGTCGAAGAATTTCAACTCCGTTATTTACCTTTTTCCTGCTGTTCTTTTACAAGTGGAGAACGCTAAATGATTAGCTTTCTTCACTAAAGTTATAAAACAACAAAAACATTAAAATGGCTTTGGAATTGCTACATTCAATAGCACTACAGAGAAAATTCTTCTACTGCTTAACATGAGCACCGAGGGAGGCGCCGTCTTAGCTGGTAACCCCTTACTCTATCTAGCAAATGCATGCACTCCATTTTATGAATTGAAAAATATCAATCTTTGAGGTGTATCGATTGTCAAGTTGACAAAATGTATCAACCGACCACCAAACCGTTAGTCGCCGTTTGAAAGTTAACGGAATTACAGTGAATTGACGATTTTACCCTTGAAAATTATCACTTGTATACCCTTAAATTCTCTTATTATCACTTGTATACCCTTAAATTATCACTCAGATCTATAAAAGACTATATTATCCTCCGACGTTATCATATTTTAACGATGACTAACGGTTTGGTGGTCGGTTGTCGTTTGTCATTTGAATGATTGATCGATACACCCTCAAAGTGTTGTAGTATTTTTGATAACGGAGTAAATTAAGGGTATACAAATGATAATTTCCCTTTTATCTATTCTTTCAGGAAGGAATCCTACACCAAGTCATTACCTGTTCAAAATTGAATCCTTTTCTTTACTGTCTAAAGCTTCAGTAGAGCGATTAATCTTGGACAATTTTGAAGCAGGGGGCTACAAATGGTATGCTTTCTTTGTTTTCCTTGTTACGTACAATCATTTAATTAAGTGCCTTTGCATATTGCACTGTGGACTCTATCAATTGTTCTCAAATAATCTCTGTTATCAAGATCAGTTATTTTTTCGAAATTTATGGTTTAACACTAATACTTCATGATGATGATAGTTTTGAGAAGATCTTTATGGTGCATTCCTAAAGATGGATGGTTAAATTTAAGATTGATGTAGTAGGAATTTCAGATCCAAAGGGGGAAGTTATGGCAATGGCTGGAAAATGCATTGAGTTAATTGAAGGAGTGGAAATGGCAGAAGCTGAGACCATGAAGTTTGGAATTCAATAGCAATTGATGTTGGCTTTACATCTTTAATGATTGAATTAGATTCACTTACATTGGTCAATTTAGATGAATTTTGAAGTGAGTTTTTATCCCAGGACTGGCAATATTGCTGTGCATAATACTGCTAGATTACCTACAAATTTCCGAACTCTGGAATGTGGTTGGATGACTTTTCCGATTATTTGTTCTATGCTCTTTAGCATCTAAATAAATATTCTGCTTTCCGAAAAAGGGAAATGATAATAATTCATATTTCCTTTGGGGGCTAATTAACTGACTACTACTTAAATTGCTAATTTGAACTCTTTTCACTTTTTTTCGCTCGGTAAATCTGTTGGATTTACCCAGAGAAGAAATAACAATACATTTGATCTGCAGGAAATTGTCTATCCATCTGACTGGAAACAAGAGCGTGAATGTGACAGATCATATATCTATTTACTTGGAATTGGCTGAGACTAGTTCTCTTCCCACTGGATGGGAAGTCAATGCGATAATCAATTTCTTTATATTCAATCAAGTTCAAGACACATATTTTGGTCTCCAAGGTACGAACCTCAACAATATGTAATTGTAGATGTCTATGTGTGCTTATATCCAGAAGTTAAATTAACCACTAAATTTAGAATCACATATATCTTGATGCTGCATTAATTATTATAGTCATTTATTTATTTTTTGTAATGCAGATGTGAGAGTAAAACATTTTCATGCAATGAAGTCCAAATATGGCGTTGCTAAATTCATTGACCTGAAAACATTTTCTGACCCTCTAAATGGATACCTTATCAATGATGCATGTGTCTTTGGTGCGGAGGTTTTTGTTGTCAAAAATACCTTCAAAGGAGAGTGCTTATCAATGATGCATGACCCTCCCACTTACTACCGTACCTGGAAAGTTAGTAACTTTTCAAGTTTACTTGATGAATTCTATGAGTCTGAATCATTTGGATGCTACAAATGGTATGTTAATTACTCAACGGATGTTTACTTCTTATCCTACAAATTATGACATTTGATGAACGCAATGCAGGAAAATTTTGCTCTATCCTAATGGAAATGGTGAAGCCAAGGGCAACTGTATTTCGCTATTTCTTGATGTTTGTCGGTCAAGTATTCCTCCAAACACAAAATTGCTTACGAAATACTTTCTGTGTGTTGAAAACCAAATGAATGGGAAGAACAGCGAATTAGAGGGTATGAGCTCTACTCAGAATGTAATACCTTCGGCATGTTAGTGTTGCCAATATGCATGGCTTGTGTTTGAAGAATTACTAAAAAAACTTGAATTTTTAACTGTATAAAAGTGGAGTTGCCTTATAATATTTTTCAGGGAATTCTTTAACCAGTTGCGTTTTGTTTTCAACCTTGAACATTATTTAAACCTTTTTCCAGGTGAATGCCTTTATACACTCATGAACAGTGCAATTGGTGGTCGACAGTTCATGACATTGGCCCAACTAAAGGACCCAACAGAAGGTTACTTGGTCGATGACAGTTGCATCATTAAAGCTGAAGTTACATTGCATGGAGTGGTTTTAGCTGAGACATAATCTGTTGTTAAACGACTAAAGAGCGTTTAGTAGTAATTGTACTGTGAGTGTTAGGTTTTGATCAATGCTAATGTGGTACTTAATGGTTTTATGGTAGACCTGTCACAAGTAAAAAGGAGTTATTTGAATTTACAAATAAAATAGATTTCTTTACCCAATAAACTAGTCTTTTAGATTAGATACTTAAAAATCCTAAGCCCAGATTCCTAATAATAATGTTTTTGGTGGCATATACCAGGAAGATCACGGTTTTACATATGATATTTGCATTATTTGCTCTTGCATAAGTTGCTTGATTTTAAATTTGTTCTTAAATTTTATATTCAAAATGATACATTAGAAAGGTAGATTTAGCATCATACAACTAAAGGAAAAATGATCAAAATTCCCTATTATCTTGGTAAATTAATCATTATGATCTCATTTATATTTAAAAACTCATTGAAATTCTCCTAATCTTATTAAAATAAGATTCTATTATCTTTCAACTGCATTTACCTATAAAATGGTAAAACACACAACGATCAATAACAATTAAGGGTCCAAATAGTGAAAGAAACAAAAGTAAGTTAACAAATCATTTTTTAACAGCAAGAGTTTTGATGACCTTTTTGAAAAAAAAGATAAGAGTATTGGGTAAAGCACCAATTAATTATTTTAATTTCCTGCTTCTCCCAAGCCTTAACTCGCAAGGCCAACTAAATAAAGTAATTACTTAAACTCGGACAGTCAATTAAATAAAATTACTTGAAAATCAATCAATCAAACAGCCTCAGGCCATGCAATTCGGAATTTTTAATTTAAAATAAATGTTTGATTAATTTTGACAAACAATTTTGGGGTTTGGATAATTTTCCACAGGTTCATGGCTTCTGTACTTATTACGTATACTAGCCTGCAAAAATTCCAATAACTTTCAAAATCACACTTGTTACAGATAAATTAAAGATCATAAAATGAAAATTATAAAAAAAAATTAGGGTGATTATTTCTTTTCTATCCGATATAAATTGTTAATATAGAGTTGTTGATGCCTGAAATTTCACTTAAACCTAATGCCTGGCCAATGGTCTATGCAGCCCAAAGGTGCTGACTTATTAAATGGACTCAAGTATGGATTTAGACTCAAACCAGTATTTTTTGAGCCATCAATGTGCCATAGCTAAGCCCAAAATAATATTGAAAAGAGTTCAGCTTCTACCGCCGTTAAATTTCTTATGAAACCCATCTTTTCGGTTATAGTTCTTTTACTACCAAAATAACCCTTCTACTTAAGCCCCAAACACTGTTCCCTTTTTTTCCCCCCAAGTTTTCTCACTCCTAAAATAAAACAAAAATTTCTATTACAGTCTTGTTTACCTATCCTTCATGCAAGCAAATTCCCTGATAATAAATCTTGTAATGCTAATCATTGATTTAAAATAAAGATATTTAAATTTTAGTTTAAAAGTAGATTTTGTTTATCTATATTTAAATTTTTTATCATCATAATATGTATTTTTATTTTTTCCTCATTTTCTTCTAATTCAGGGTTACTTTTTCTAGTTTATATATGTTTATGTATGTGTTAATGCAGAGTATGATAATACCTAATAGACAATGTTAATGTATGTGTTAATTCATTTTATATTCTTTAGTTTATACACTTATCTTAATATGTTTATAAAAATCATTTATATGTATGTCCATATTAGGTATATAACGTATTACTGCTACTTTATTTTTAAATCTATCTCTAGACTAGCCATTTGTGCTTGTTCATAGTCGTAAAATCTACTATTATATAAATATACATGTGGTTTAGTGTCTAATCCGTCTCTTAACTGAGGATTCCTTATAACTATTATTCCTATGTGTATTTCTATATAATTTTGTTTTCTAAGGTAATTTCTTCCTCATGGACTAACTAATGTTAATCTTCTCTTCTATTTACTACTAGTCATTTACTTTCATCCATGTTAATATATAAGCTATTATTCATTTTTGACATTATTCTTTCATTATATAATTTTTTTCCTTTCTAATTTTTCAAATTTTTTTTCTAATAATTTATTAGGATCTTCCTCATTTTTTATATCTTCTGTCCTTTTTATAATTTCTTTGCTTTAATTCTTTTTGCTAAAGTGACGACTACACTACTATTTCTTACTAGTTCTATTACTTTTTAATACTACTTTGGGTCCTAATAAATTTCTTGAATCTACTTTTCTAGATACTATAATTAGTTCTCCTAAATTTAATCTTTCAACTCTATTTGTTAATATGTCTAATTCTTTATCTAAGCTATCTAATGAATTATTTAATTCTAATTGACAGATGGTTTCTTTTTTTAATTCTACTTGAGAGATGGTTTCTTTTTTTCCTTCTACAAGTTTGAAAACTAGTTTCTAATTTAATTAATCTATCATCTAAATGTTCTAATTTATTACAAACTTTAACTAACAATTTAATTATAGTATTAGCTTTTACTTGTCGTATATTATTATTTTCCTCATTAAATTCTTTACAACTATATCCTACTGGTTTAATATTTGCTAATTGAAGTCCTAATTCTGCTAATGGACATGTATAATCTACTGAAAGTTTTATATTTCCTAATATTTCTTTTATTGAATTTGTTAAAATTGAGTGTTTTGCATTAATTTTTTCTTTTTCAAGTTCTATAATTTTTAAAGCAATTTCTAATTTCTCTATAACAAGATTATTTTGTATCCAAGCATTAGATTCTTTTTCAAACACAATAAATGGGTTTGCATAAATTCAAGAAGATGGTCATCAAGATTAGCAATTATAAAAATATTTCATAAATTAACAGGAGCCTACCTTGTAATTGCTCATGTAAAATATATTTAAAACAAAAATAAAAGAGGTGCTCTAATACTAAAGAAGAGAAAAGGGTTGCAAGATGGAAGATATTTTGTGAAAGCTGAAGTAGTTGCCAAGGCAAAAACTAGCCTTTCATGTATTAAAATTGGTTTTGAAAACATGGGTTAAAAACACTTTAGAACTCTTGATTCATGCCAAAACGCCTTTTTCACAATACATATGTAGCAAAATGAGGCCAACAGAGACCATGTTTAAAAAGAAGTTTTTAGAAAATCAACAAAAACTTTTAGTGAGTTCCTAATATTTTTGTCAAAACAAAAACTTATTTTCCAAAATTCTATTTCCTAAACTCTTTTCCCTTGAATAATAACAAGGACCTACTTTTTGTTAGTGTTTTAATTATAAATTATATTTTTGTTAACTAGACGAGACTTTTTAACCCAAAAAATAAATAAATAATAAAAGCAATTAAAATTATTCGCTTGATAAAAGCTTCCTAAATGATGTCGTGTGTATGAATAAAGTAAACTTTTATTGCTTTTGCTTTTTTTTTTTTTTTTTGGTCTTAACCACGAGGTATCCTGGGAAGGGCCCCAACTGTGGGAGGCACCTTTAAGCCCGTACCACAACCCAGACTAGAAGTCCCCGCTCGAACCGGGAGGCACATGCACCTTTTGCTTTTGCTTTTTTAATACAAGGTGTGACACTTACTCTTGTGTTTTTCTAGGCTTTATATTTTATATCTACTCTTCTTAGGAGTTTGAAGACATATATACAATTTGAAAGTTACATCCTCAACTGACTTTGGGTAAAAAAAAGTAACTCTAGTTACAAAAAATAAAGATTATATTTACCGCCAACAATTTACCAAAGGACTAACCAAAAAGCAAACAGGAAAAATCGTGATTTACTACTATTTATGACTCAATGTCGGTAACAAAATAACAAAATTAAAAAGATGTCTTCACAATTTTCCGTAACAGTTTGTGAATAAAGGAAGGACATTTGTATAGTTTAAATAAAGAAAAAGCTGACTACTAACCCTTCTAATTATTTTGTCTTAAAACAGCTAGCTGGCTAAATATTATTTTTGCGGTATCATTTATTTGTCCATCATTTCGTCAATAGCTTTTGCTATGTCTTCATCCAAAGTCTGGTGACCAATAACTTCTATTTCTACTCATAATGATGGCATGTCATTGATCTCAATTATTTCATCTAAATATTCTTCACATTTTTTTATGTTATTGACTTTTAGCTGTAGCAAAGGAGCAAGTTGGCTTTCACGAACAAGATGCTTTTGGCCTAAAATAATATAATTTTGACTTGGGCTATGATCTTATATAAGGCTTCAACCCATTTCATGAGTTTTTCTATGTATGTCTTTTGTGAAAAAGCTTGGCTTATTAAGATAATATCTCTTTATGAACTTTTTAGCTTATTCGCTTATAAAGATGGCATGATTCATACCTGTTTCTTTTTATTAATTATTTGGGGCGTTGGTGGTAGAGAGTTAAAGTTTATTAATAAAGATGCTAGTTTTAGAATAGATAGGGCTCTGTTTAAGATTGGTGGAAAGAATTTGAACCTGTCTAAGCTGAAAAGATAAAGGGTTCTTATCATTCCAAAGCTTAAAGCTTTAATCAATATGTCTTCCTTGTCTAGTGTTTTGGTTAAGGAATAATCAAATGAAATAGTTGGAAAATCATGTCTAAGAGAAGTAATGTTTCTTAGTTCAGACCATCTAGGTCCAAACTCAATTAAGAAATTCAACTAGCTATAACATATTTGGTTGGCTACCGAAATAAAATCTTGGTATAGATTTTCTACAATTTTGTCTTTTATAATATCTATACTGTCACCAATAAAGGAAGAAATTTTTTAGATTTTCACTAATTCTCCTACTAGGGTATGGTTAGATATTTCTTCCATGGTAGTTTCTGTTGAAGCGTTCAAGATTTTTGGTGATTAGATAATAAAATTTAGTATTTATTTTCTAAAACAATATTCTATCTAATTTATTCTTTATTAGTACTTTCTAATACAATTATATTTTGTCTACGTGTTTCAATTATATTGTCTAGAAGACACAATGTTTCATTAAGCTTTCTAACTGTAGGTGTTATTGATTGATACTGAAAAGTGACATTTGATAAGGATAAAATTATTAGTTTTTCACTTATTGTATCAATTAATGCGCTCATTATTTCTAAATTATTTTAATACTCCCCAAATATACTTTATATTAAATTAATTCACAATATGTTAAATTTCATCTTGTAAATATTTTTTCAGGAGTAAAGATGGAATTGGAATTGAAAGCGGGAACCAAGAAGAACTACTGCAGCACAATTGAGGAGATATAATAATATATATATATATATATAAATAAAAAAATAAAAAATAAAAAAATAAAAGAACAAAAAAACAAACAATGCAACCAAAGCTCGTGATGGTCATTCTGACCATCACGTATATCAATATGTATATATAAAAAAAAATAATATAATAATAAATTAAATATTAATAAAATAAAATAAAAGAAGAGGATTCCCTGCCTATAAAAGCCGAGGGATGCAAGCGAGCAGAAGAGAATTTAAATTTCTAGAGTGCGAAAGAAAAGCCGAGGGATGGAGTGCTGAGGAATTGTGTTTTCTTTCTTTTTTCTCTTTTGTTTTGTAATCAATTTTCTTTGTAACATATTTCCAAAGTTCATCAAATAAAAAGAGTATTTTGTTTTATTTTAACATGAGTAGCTAATTTTACTAAGCTGAGGTGAATAGTGAAGCTCAAGGTTTTAAATAATGAAATCAATTACTTTTCTCAATTGAGTTTTAAGTTTATTTTATTCTTTTCTGGTTATTTTTATGTCATGTTAATTTAAAAGTTTTCTTGGGTTTGTATGGTATTTTGACACAATGTCGACACAATAATATAGTTGTGGCACATTAGGCACTTTATTCCATATTTATCCACACACATAGAATTAAATGATATAATAAATAAGTGGTAAAAGTGAGGCAAAATATAAAAAAAATGAGAGAGTAAGAAAATTATAGTTTAAATACTGAGAGTGGATCCTGAAGCCTTAGCATATTTTAAATTCGTTTCAAATAATTGTTTTTCCCCACAATTAATTTTTTTAGTTTTAAATTGACTACTGGATTTTAAATTCCCTGTGGTTCGACCCCGGACTCACCGGGTTATATTATAACTAGACACTCTTATACTTGTGAGTAATACACTTTTGAGTTGTGTCAGTTATGACCTCACAATGATTACAAAATTGAATGATTGATGATGATGCACTGACTAAAGGTTTTACTAAATGGGTAACATATTTTGTTGCTTTATGAAATGCATAAAATCCTCTAAATTATAGATTATGATAATTGATTGTTAAATCAACTAGTTTGTTACAATATTTATAAATGTCAAGTTGCCTACCTTTAAGTAATTTATAAAATATAAAATTTTTACTGTCTACTTGCTCATTAATTTATCTAAAATAATGCATGAGTGCATTGAATACTTTTAGTTTATCCTATGGGTTTTGACAATTCCACAAATGTCTAACATACATTACTAGTTGTCTAATAATTTAAATTTACTTGTAAAACTCAAAATTTTTCCTGAAGAGAACTGTTTAAGTACTACTAGACCGAAATTAATAAATTGTTCCATCAAAAAGATTCATTGAATAATTAGTTTGGAAAGAATATTAGCCAAAACATTATCTTTATCTACTATATGTTCAAATTTTGTTTGTATCCTCTTCCTTTTATTACTTCTAAAAAAATATCCATCATTTACTAATAAATGAATTTGTCTTCTCAAAATTTTTCTTTTGTACTTTTTTTGTGAAATTTTATAATATTATTACAGTCTGTTCTTATTGTAAAAGTATCATTTTGTATGTATAAATGGAATGAATTTAAAGAATTTATTATTCCCAAAAGTTCTAATTTTATGCTTGATTTTCTACCTTTTGTTTCTATAAATTTACTACTAGTATGCATTGTTATTTCCTCTTGATCTCTAGGGCTGCCTTTATTAGGCTTTTGTAATAATGTTCATACCCATCCTAAATTACTTGCATCAATGTGTATGATTTTATAATAATTGTCTATGTATAATGCTAATGGCTCAAGATTTCTAATTGTTTCTTGAAGCTTTTGTATTAATTTTATATTCTTGAAGTTTTTGTATTAATTTTATATCTTCACTATTAAAATATTTTTGTCTATATTTACTTAATTTATTAAATAAAAGTCTTATTAACGTACTAAGATTTGGTATAAATTTTTTATTGTAATTTAATAATCATAAGAATTTTTGTAATTCTTTAGTATCTTCTATCTTGGTTGGAAATTCAATTATTTTACTATGTGTACTTGTAATTCCATAGTTTCTTTATCTATTGCTAGTCCTAAAAATTCTATTTTTTGTTTCAGCAATTCAATCTTCTTTTTAGAAATTACTATATTATTAACTTAACGCAATCTAAAATTTTAGGTAAATGAGTTATATGCATAAATCTATTTTGACTAAAAACAAGAATATTGTCTATGTAAAGCACACAAAATTTTGAAAAGTGTTCTAAAATTTTATCCATTCTAACCTAGAATACTTGTAGGGCATTTTTTAAAGCAAATGATATGACTAACCATTCAAATTTCTTTTTGTATACCTAAAAGTTGTCCATTGAATAGATTTCTCATGGAGTCATATTTGTTAAAAACCACTTTTACAATTAAATTTAAAAACATATCTAGCTTTTTGTATATATTTTACTAATTCATCTTTATTAGGTATTTTATAATTATTATCTAAAGTATTACCATTTAATCTTTTATAATTAATTACTATTATACTTTTTCCTCCTTTTTGTTCGCTGTGATTATTTAGAATAAATATTGGACTTGTACGTCTACTAGTATTTCTTCTTATTACTTTTAATTCTATAACTCATGTGAATTTTAAATTCATTTTTTTCTTCTAAACTGTATGCTAAATCTTGTGTTTTTATTGATATATCCAGATTAATTATTTCTAACTTATATATTTCATTATTATTTTTTTCTAATTGGGTTATTTCCTATTATTTCTAATTATTCTAACCCTTTTACTTTTTTCTTGATATCTTCGGGCCACTTACTCCGTTTTAAGCATTCTATCTTTTTTTTTTTTTTTCTATATTCATGATATCTTGCTAATACATGTCTATTTTCACTGTCATCTAAACATTTCTACTTCATTATTGTCTAATTCATCACTTTCGTGCTCTAGCGGATTATGGCCTTGGCTTCTTAGTTTGTTATTGCTTTCTTTATTTTCTATCTTTTCTATCTTATCTATCTTATTTTCAACGGATGTCCTGCTCTAATAATGCATCAAAATAAGTAATATCTACTTCCTTTTCAATTGCTAGTTATTTCTTTTCATACGGTAAAATGTGTGTCTCAAATTTAGGTTGTATAAATATTGATTTTTTTAATAAAAATTTACTCTATTTAGAGTTATTAGTATACTGCCATTATTTCCTAATATAAAACTTAATGCAATAATAAATTTATATCCTACTTTTTGAGTAGAAATAAATATTTGAGGTAATATATATGTTCTCCCATTTATTCTAATAGGGTACATTGTTTAAAAATTCTGTTTTTTTTATTAATTTTCAATTAAATTGTCTAATATTAACTAAGCTTCTTAATTTATTCCTATTTTCTTTTGGCACTAAACTATAAGCTATAATACATTTATTAGCTCTTGTGTCTATCATTGCCTTGGTATAAACTATTTCATTTTTAAATAATAATTTTACATCTATATTTATTAATTCACTTTGTGCTCTATTTATTTCTATTATTTGATCATCTCGTTGTCTATCTTTATATTTATTGCAAAGGAATTTATTTGTATTTGTTTCTCTATATTCTAATTCGAATTTTTTTTATTAAAAATTGTACAATGCTTACCAAAGAATGATATATAAGTTTCTAAAACATTAATTTCAAAATCTAATTCTAATTCTGAGCTATTACTAGTTTCTGTGTTGCTAATAGATTCACTATCTTCACTAAGGATAAATACTACTATCATTATCTGATATTTCATTTTTATTAAATATTTCTCCTACATCTAATATTTGTTCTTCTGTATTATAATTATCTATTTCAAATTGATTACCTATTTTTATTTTCTATATAATGTTGTTCAATATGTTCTTCTTTACCATATAAAAAATATTTTCAAGTTTTATTACATTTATATACTGTTTTTCTTTTTTTAAAAGCTTTTTAAATTTTTGCTTGTTATAACCATACTTAATGAACTTTTTCTTGTAGAATTTTCTACTATTTTGTCCATGTCTTTACCTATGTTTCTTATGATTTTCATAACTGGAATAGTTAGAATAATTACATCCTAAAGTTGGTACTTCAGACATGTCTATGCACATTTTTCTATATTATAATTTTATTTGATGCCTGTATTTTTCCTCTTAACAATATTCTCTAATTCTTCCTCTTACATATACTATTACTAGTAATAATGTAGCATAATAATGTTAACATATATGTTTCCATATTGTTGATTTTGATGATAACAAATAAAATTAAGAATGATTAAGTTTTTAAAAGCTCAAATTATTTTTTATACATTTTAAATAAATCATTATTTTCACATTATAAAGGTTTTATATTAAATGGAAAAATGATTTTATGAAATTGGTTGTTTTTCAAATTTATGGTTTAATTGAAAGAGTTTTGAAAACTAATAATTATAGAAAGTTTTAAAACTATAATTATAAAAATAATTATCCGTCAGAAGCCATCGTAGAAGGGGCTAACCTGGATATGGATAGTGGGTAGAAACTCTCCAGATGGAAAACGGTTATCCGGTTATCATGTTTATCCAGAAAGTTTCTGTAATATAAACGCTATCCTGCTATCATACTGGATGTTGTGAAATTCAAAATTTTGCCTTAATGGTAACATTTAAGCCGCTAACCGGATTCCTTAAACGGTAAGCCGGTTATCACCAAAAAGTACATAACGGTTAGTTTTTGAGCTCCCACTATAAAAACTCAAATCCAATTCATTTTTGGCAATCCTAGCAAGTAAAAACAAAAGGCACACAACATATATTGAGCTCTCAATTTGTTGATCATCAAATATTGAATCATCTTGGTTCTTCATTTTGTATATCTACTCTTTGAGAGAGTTTTTTGTTGTCATTTTCAATTCCCCATCAAATCTGTGAGTGTTTAAGTGTGTGATACACTTGAGTGAAGAGATTGAAAGATAAAAAACAAAAGGCACACAACATATATTGAGCTCTCAATTTGTTGATCATCAAATATTGAATCATCTTGGTTCTTCATTTTGTATATCTACTCTTTGAGAGAGTTTTTTGTTGTAATTTTCAATTCCCCATCAAATCTGTGAGTGTTTAAGTGTGTGATACACTTGAGTGAAGAGATTGAAAGATAATCTCTTTGTTGTAAAGGTTCATTGACACCTTGGAAGTCAATTGTAAGCTTTTGAAGTCTTGGAAGGCTTGGATAGTGAAATCCTCAAGCTTGGGTTGCTTGGAGACGTGGACGTAAGCGGGGATAGCCGAACCATGTAAAAATCCTTGAGTTTGCTTTCTCCTCCCTTACTCATTTATTATTGTGCTTTCATTGAATTTATTGTTTTTAATTTTATTAAGGCATTAGATTGGATTGTTGTGTGATTTGATTAGGATAATTTTTAAAACACCAATTCACCCCCCCTCTTGAGTTGCACACTTGTATTTCAAATAATTAGTTCTTTTAGCTTTAAACCAATTAATTAGCTCATTATGTAATCTTTCTGCTATTTTTCTAGGTAATTTTTCTACAAATTTTAATAATAAATCTTCATCAAAAGGTCTGCCTATATCACTCCAATATTTATAAAAATAATTAGCATATTCATCAAAATATTTTAAGTCATGAATCTTTAATTGTTCTAAATTTCCAATGGCTTTAATTTGTGTAATCACATCATCTTTTTCATCTTCTCCTAATATTAACTCACTCATTAAATTTATAAAACTAATTATTGTTATGTTTGTATTGAAATTATTTAATTCTTCTGTTTTGTTTTTCTTCAGCCAACATCTTCATCCTAAATATATTTATTTTTCTCTAGTTCCTAAAATGCTTTCTAGATATAATAGTTTATAATTTGGGTCTACTATTACTGCTAAGTCTTCCATTAAATGTCTAAGGTGATGATTTTTTTTTCTAAAATCTAAATAGAGTTGAACTAGCTTGAAATCTTAATAGAATTGAATATCTAAATATGAATGATATGTTTTTTTTTTTTTGCCTAAATTACTGAATACAAATATTAACTTGATTGTTTTTTAACTCAAAAAATATGAAAACTAATATTTTTACATTTATGCCCTTACAAATTTTAAATATTAAATAAATAATAAACATTTTAAAAAACTTAAATAAGATAATATATTTTCATAATATAAATCATATTCAATTGAATATAACACTTTATGTTATAAACTAGTATATGTAAATCAATTTTATTACAACTCATAATGTTTTTATATGGAAAATATTTACAAAAAATTATGAAGATAAATAATGCTAATTTGAAGAAAATAAATAATAATAATAATAATAGTCTACAATTATATTCTTACAGGTTACAAAGATGGGTAATAACGTAAATTATTAATATGTTATTTAGGTAAGGATAGGAATATTTTGGAGAATATCTTTTAATAATACTTTTAGATTAAGTAAAAAGTTAAAAAAAAATTGGCTTAAAATCTTAATGACTTAATAACTAAAAATTTCATTAAATTGAAAAATAAAAAGACTTAATGATTTAACTTATTGAAATTAAGTTGATTAAGTCAAAAAAAAAAACTCTAAGTAAATTTCCTTCCCATTGATTAAATATTTGTTTCCATTCTCTTGCATATGTCCTTCTAATTCTTATTCAATATATCCTTAGCTTGTGGCAATGTTTTCCAATTTTCTAATTTTGTTTTAGTTTTAAATGCTCTTTTCTACCTCTCAGTATTTTTCTTTACTATCTCGAACTCCTTTTTTTATTTACATAACTTTCTACATTTGACGGTTCAATTATTGGTTCTAGTATTGGTCTTTTACTACTTTCCGTTATCTCCAGTTTCATGTCTTCTTCTTCTACTAATAAAATTTCATTTTCATGTTCTAAATAATAAACTTCGTCAATTTCTAAATTTCTAAAATTTAAAATTTTTTATAAGTTCTTTATCGACATCATTATCTGTTAATTCATCATTATTACATAATTTTCAAATAATTCTTCTATTAAATAATTTTTAGGATTATTGAATATTAATTCTATAATTTTATCTCTCTTACTAAGAAAAGTTTTTTCTTTATCTATATTTAAATTTTTGATTATAGCCATATGTATTTCTATTTCTTCTTCTTTTTTTTTTCTCATTCAGGATTACACAAACGTATACATAGGTTTTAAAGAAAGAGAAATAGTAAATGTGTTTAATTAGAATTATATATTTGTTAGATGTAATTACATCAGAAAATAGGGTTTGTGAGGTTAATAAATAGGTGTTAATAGCACTACTTTGTTGAATATCTAGCAGAGTCCACTTGAAAAACCTTAAATCATAATATAATGGAGTGGTGACATTTGATAGCTTTCAATTTATCGTAATAGCCACTATTTTTAAACTGACATTATATTTTCTAGGATTATTCTCGTTAAAAACTAAAAATTAGTATTTATTATTTCATTTTTTTCTCTCATCTGCACTTTATGTCTTTCAAGAATCATCACTATTGATAGGGTAACCTATCTTTATCTTACCTCAGGGAAGAGTTCCACCTCATAGCAGAATAAATAACTCCTAAAGGATGAAGAAAAATCAAACGAAAACTCAATCAAAATTAAGAGAGAAATCAATCCCTATAAATCAAGAACTACCTAGATAATGTCATAAGGTAACAAACTAAATAATAAGCACAAACGGATCACTTTCACTTGATTAGAGTGTTCCAACGAAAGCTGTAAAATGGCGTGAGCGCGCTTGATTAGAGTTAATCTCCTGTCCAAAATATATCTTCTGCATCAACAACATCTAGAGGCTTAAAATGAAAAAAAGGTAAAGAAAACCAAATATAATAAATAAATAAAAAGTCAAAAGCGAGAATAAAGAAAATATTTGGGTTGCCTCCCAAAAAGCGCCTTTGTTTTATGTCTTTGGCTAGACAGAGTCGCAAAGCGAATAAATCATCCAATGCCTTTTAAATTAGATTGTGCATCTAATTCTAGCTCATTCCCAACACTTCCCTGGGCAAAAACATCCTGCACAATAGAATCAATCACATCAATCTGACAAAGAGAATGCACATCAGTAGGGTGTTTCACAGCATCAAAAATTTTAAACTTAACAATCTCTCCATCAAACTCGATGCAGAAAACCTCATCTACATCAATTTTGTCTTGGCTTTCATGGTGTCTTCCTAACAAAATCGGGATTTCAAGAAGGATTACCTTCCATCTCTAAGATGTAAAAATCTACAGGAAATATAAGCTCATTAACCTGAACCAAAACATCTTCTACTATCCCAAGTGGGTGAATGTAAGAACGGTCTTCCAATTGAATAACTACACCAGTCGGTTGCAAGTCATTTAACTTTAATTCTTGGTAAACAGAAAATGGCATGACATTAATTGAAGCTCCTAAATCTAGCATAGCATGCTCGACTTTCTTTTCACCAATCACACAAGGTAACGAAAACATACCTGGATCCTTGCATTTTTCTGGCATATTCTTTTGTAACATTGCCGACACATTCTTACTTACCTCAACCTTCCCCTTTTCTTTCATCTTCCTCTTGTTGGTGCACAACTCTTTCAAGAACTTTGCATATTTGGGAATTTTCTTGACCGCATCCAACAAGGGGATGTTAATTTGCACTCTCCTAAACGTGTCCAGAATCTCCTTTTCTTGCTCATCTTCTTTTGGCTTAGCTAACCTGCTAGGAAAAGGAGGTGTAGGTGTGTAAGATGAAAGAGATAAAGGAGGATCGAATTTTACCCCACGCTTCGTTTTAGATGGAGTTTCTTCATCTTCATCACCCTTGGCCATTTCAGCGTCTTTAGGTGGAGTCGACCCCGAAGGAATTTCTTTTCCGCTTCGCAGTGAAATTGCACTGCAGTTTTCCCTTGGGTTGACCTCTGGCTGTGAAGGTAACTTTCCAGAATTTTGAGCTTCCAACTTACTAACTGACGTGGCCAATTGAGTGATTTGGTTGCCTAAATTCTGGATGCTTGTTCTTGTTTCCTGTTGAAGTTGAAGAGTATTGGTAGCAAGATTCTTAACAATATCTTCCAAAGACATACCTGAGTTTGGAGCTTGAGTCTGTGTAGGGATTGGAGGTGGTCTAGTGAAGTTCTGAAAAGGTGGCCTTTGTTGTCCTCCTTGGTTTCCATAGCTAAAGTTAGGATGATCCCTCCATCCGTGATCAGTAGTGATTCGAATAGGGATCATACTTCCTTTGAGCGTGACTAGGAAACCCATTTATAGCATTGGCTTCTTGTGTGGAGTCTTGTTGCAATGTGGGGCACATATCAGTAGGATGCCCATGAAGTGAGCATATTCCACACGCTTTTACTATTTGTAATTGCCCTACAGCCATCTGACGAACCAAAGCAGTTAAATCATAAATTTGATTTTTAAGATCGCTTACCTCATTGACTTGCTTGATGGATCCTCCACCCGCTCTTGTACCAAATTGTTGAGAAGTTTCAGCCATATTTGAAATCAATTGTTTGGCTGCTTCAGGTGTCTTGTTTACTAAAGCTCCACCACTTGCTGTATCAATCATACTCATATCCATTGGCAACAATCCCTGATAGAAATATTGGATGAGGAGTTGATCGGAAATTTGATGGTGGGGAAACTTGCACACAATCTTTTGAATCGTTCAGATTCGTGGCTCTCCCGATCCGTGATGCCATAAATCTCTTCCTAATACTAGCATCGTGAGGAAAGAATTTTTCCAGAAATAGCCTTTTCATCTCATTCCATGTGGTGATAGAACCGGACGGTAGATAGTAGAGCCAATCTTTAGCTTGATCCTTCAAAGAGAAAGGAAAAGCTCTAAGGTTGATTTGCTCCTCGGATACTCCATGTGGCTTCATTCTAGAGCAAACAATGTGAAATTCTTTCAGATGCTTATGAGGATCTTCACCTGCACAACCGCGAAAAGAAGGAAGTAAATGAATCAAACCAGATTTTAATTCAAAATCATTAGCAATATTAGGAAAAGTAATGCATAGGGGCTGTTGATTCAAATCTGGTGCGGCGAGTTCTTTGAGAGTTCTGTCTGCCATCTTTTCTTCTACTTCTGCAAAGATGGATGTACCACCAGTAGTGAAATTTATCTCTGCTTCTTCCTCAAGATGACGTTTCCTCTCTCTAGTCTCTTTTCTCAGTTGACGCGCTGTCCTCTCGATTTCTGGATTATACTGCAAATTAGTAGCTTGAGAAGAACGAAATCAACCAAACAAATTAAACAATGAGAAACTAAAATTAGCTCCCCGGCAACGGCGCCAAATTTAACAGAGTCGTCGAAGCTCTTCAAAATAAATACTGATTCGCCTAAACTAATTTGTAGAAATAGCGGAACCAGGTCGAATCCCAAGAGAACTATGTATTTAATTTCTCAAAGTTTAAAACAAAAATTAATTTCCCAAAAATCTGGATTTTCAAAGTTTCTGCCCGCAATCGGTTAACCGTTTATTGTAAACGGCAAGCCGTTTATCTTTTGAAGTTTTCTGGGAAATAACCGGCTAACCGGATAAGGGAAACCGGATGTCCGTTTGTGTATTCTAACCGGCTAACCGGTAAAGGAAAAACGGTAAGCCGTTTGCTGATTGGCTTGGTTCTGGACACAATCGGCTAACCGTTTAGGGAAACCGGAAGACCGAATCTCGTTCGTAACCTTTCTGGGCACAATCGGCTAACCGGTTAGGGAAACCGGTAAGCCGAATTTCTAAACTATCGGTTCTGTCCACTAACGGTTAGCGGTTTAGAGATTACCGGTTCGCCGATAGTGACAAACGGTTAGCCGTTAGTGGTAAACGGTTAACCGAAATTCTGGGTTTTAATTGTTCCTCTTTTTTAACGACAAATAGATAAAATAAAATAAAAATAACAAGACTTTAAAACTAAACAAAGAAATTCAATCTTACCAAACTTCCAATCCAAGGGTGTCAATTCCATCCAATTGCAATTTTGTTCATAGGCAAAAATATAAATTACTCAATCCAAGAACTTAGTCTACTTAATCGGAATCCCGCAGAAAGCAATTATTCTCCTAATGTAATAGACTCAAACAATCGCTCAAATCCAAACTTATCACTAATTTAACTGGGCATCATCGTTCCATATCAAATTAAGTGATAGCATTAAGAATAGTGAGAATGACTAAAACAAGATCAATTAATTCAGATTACTCCAATTTAATCAATTTGTATTTTTATTTCCCTAGAGCCTATCATGCAAGCTATGTAATTGTGGCCATCAATATACACACACATGAGCCAACTCTTTGCTACTCAATTCAGTTATTTATGACAATTACGGATCACAAAACTCCTGATTAGCGATAGAAAAATAAATATTGAATTAAGGCGTCAACTCAATCAATATAAATAATTCATAGAAAATAAGAGCAAGAAAATAAAAATTACTTGAATTGAAGAAATTCTAGTTAAGTCCAAAGCCTCACAAAACTACAATTGGAATTTGATTTACCCTTGGACCAGAATTAAAACCTTAGCCACTCATGGTGGCCAAACAAAACAAAAGTTGCTTAATTGATGAAGAAATTGCTGCAGCCGTTTGCTTCTATTTCTTCTCACGTCTAAGCCCAGTTTGCTCACGTCCAGCCTTGGCTTTTTATATTGCTAGCTTTTTGTCTTCTTTTTGGTTTCCTCTTCTTGTCTCTTTCCTTTTTCCTTGCGATTTCTTCTTCTCTTAATGCTAGGAAACCGAATCCTTCTCCAATTCTGATTGCTAGAAACCGACTCCTTCTAGGAAAAGGTCAGCCCACGTTTGCAAAGCCCAAAAACGTGCCTTTTTATCCAAATTTTATCGTAACCTCCATGATTCATCTCCTAAATCAATTCAAACATGATTTCCACAAATTAGCACAAAATCAATATAAATATGAGGGAATTAAATTAAATATAGCATGACTATTTATGACCTATCAAAGACCCACTATTCAAGGGACAATGATTAAGAAAATGTGGGAATCCTAAGATCGTTATCTTCCATTATATAAATTCTAGGAGAAATGAACATGATGCACATAAGCAAGGAGTGGCTAATGCCTATCTCCTAACATATAGGCCCACTAAGTGGCCTTGTAGGGCATAACCCAATGTCAACCCAGGCATTTGAAACTCTGACTGTCTATAAAAAAGAGAATGGCTCTCCAAAAGAGGTAAGTTCATTGATGTCCTAATTTTGTCAAGCCAATTTTACAATAATTATCTTATCTTTAAATATTGAAATACTGATTTAAGCATCGAAGTGGGTATGCCGGACCCACAGTCATCGCTCACTCCACTGCTCTTCCGGAGCCACAGTCATCGCTCATTCCACTGCTCTTTGTTTACTCTATATGAAAGTAAAATCTCCATATGTTGTTTCTATTTTAAGTGAAAAGTAGTAGGAAATAGGTATCAACAATTGGTGCTAAAAGGAGAGACTTCTGCGAACACAGTTGTAATAATCACAATGATGCAACAGAGATCACATCACTCTTCAATTTTGCTATGGTAATTCACTTCTACCTTGAAAAGACACAAGCTTAAAATTCACTAAATTCCAACATGATCTAGAAGGGGAGACCGTCGGCCAATGGAGATGGAAAAAAATCCTTCCCAAAACAAACTCAACAACAAGTAAGCGCGGAAATAAACACTCAGATCAAAAAAGGCAAAAACTTAGGGCCCGTTTGGTATTGTTTCTGGATTTGTATTTTTTAAGAATAAAAATGAAAATGAAAATGGTGTTTTGCAGTTACTATATTTCGAATTTAAATATGCGTTTGGTATCATTTTTTGTATTCTGTATTTTAAAATTGAAAACAGTAATATGCGTTTGGTAGATAAAATTGAAAATGATAAAAACAGAGAATATGCGTTTGGTAATACTTTTTCAAAACAACATCAGCAAACGGCTAACTGCTTATTTAAACTACTAACCGATAATGTCCAGAAAGTATGTTCTACAAAGATTTGTTAAAATGATGTTTCTGGAAATTAACGGTAAACCGTTTACGAAAAACGGTGAACCGATTATTTCCAGTTTGCTAACCTTAACCGTTTTGTTAGAACGGTTAAGCCAAATTTGTTTGGCAGGTCTCTGAAAATTAACGGTAAACCGTTAACGAAAAACGGTAAACCGTTTACGGAAAACGGGAACCGATTATTTCCAGTTTGCTAACCTTGAACTGTTTAGTAAGAACGGTTAAGCCAAATTTATTTTGCAGGTCTCTGGAAATTAACGGCGAAAGGTTAGTGACTAACGGTGAACCGTTTATTTGAAATTTAGCCCAAACGGTTAACCGTTAACGGTTAACGGCGATCCGTTTTCTGGCAAAAACATGTATAACGGTTAGTTTTCAGCTCCAACTATAAATAAGCTCATTCAGATCAAATCAAGGGTTGATCACAACACGACCATTGAGCTTATACACGATTATACAATCTTCATAGAGCTTCAAATACATTCTTATTTATTATTTTGATTTCATTGAATTTATTTATTATTTTTGAGTTTATTAAGGCATTAGATTAGATTGTTGTGTGGTTTGATTAAGATAAGTTTTAAAATACCAATTCACCCCCTCTCTTGGATTGCACACTTGTATTTCAATTAAGATATATATTACAACACATAATTTAAACAAAATAATTATTACAAAATTACATGATAGACATTATGCATTACCGGATGTAATCATGCCACATGGAAGCTGCAATTCTATCTCTTGTAGCATTCATCGCTGCAACACTTGCGGGAGATAAATCAATATTAGTAAGTGGCCTACTAGTGTCTCCTTCTTCGTTGGTAACCAAATCACTTGCATTTTCTTGCCGAATAAAATTATGTAAAGCACAACATGCAATTGGAATTAGACGTTGCTTACGCAAACTATAATTATTTACTAATCACGCTTGGATATAAACTACCATACACACTCTATTTATAAAACTAATGTATGAGTATGACAGTGTTATTAAATGAGCACATGCTCATTTTCTGCAGCTATCTAGTGAACAATTCCGAAATTTATCATGTCCAATACTACAATTGAGTCAATACGAGTGAATCTCAAAATGGTGATGTTGAAACACCAAAAACAGGGCAAAAAAAATGAAATTCCACTTTTTGATTTTTCATCTACATGAGCAATGTAGTTGTACATCAAATACCATGAGGCAGATTGAATGCCCGACTGTACTCTTGAAAGCAAAAACAAAATTGTGAGCAATTGATTGGCAAAAGCTTTACACCAACAAAAAAACATTTTGGAAATCAAGATCATCTATGTCGCATGACATCCGCTTGTTCGTTAGTGATTGTTCTGATTCGGGAATGAACAACTTGTTAACGCGTTCCGAGCCTTCATTACCATTCATGCATATCATTTACATGTTAAATCATTGGGGTTAACGGAAAAACAAAATTATAAACTCATACATGAGAAGCTAGATGGAAAAATATAATACCTATTTGTCCCAAATTGCTTTCAAAGTGATGATGATAAGAACTATAGTTTGAACAAAGTTCCAATCAACATTCCGGTCCAAACACCCTACAAAAGGAGAGTGGACAAAATAGAGCCGAAAAGAAAATTAAACTTTTAATTATGGAACAATCAGATTCTCAGGCCTAAGAATTTTGAAGAAAAGAATGATGTATGTGCACTCATGAAAAGCAACTCCTTTACAAAAAACTACTGCGACTATAATCAATAACATGATGACAAACCAAGCTGCAAGGTATCTGCATTATACAACAACGAGGAGACCGGTTCATTATATTTATTTGGAGACAAGAGCAACAATACAAATACTGCCTTACATATACATAGATTTTTTCTTCCAACAATTGTCAACCAAATTTGGTTATATTATACTACCTTACATGACTAACTACAAGAAGAAGTCTAAATCATAGCTTATAATATATACAAAAGATTAAATCAACTACAAACACTGCTCTTACATATACATAGATTATAAATTACACAAGCCAATTTAAATTAAGGGCAAGCTTTCATCAAAATTTGTTCAGGGCACAACAAAAAAATGGGTTTCTATTTTTTGTTCTCACTTCTACAAGTTGCAAATTGGAGTGAATTTTATCCGGGCAAAATTTTTGGCATAACAGGCAATAAATTCAAATTGTGAATTCTATCTAAAGTAATAAATTGAAATTACAGATTGTTTGATTGAATTCTATCCAGGGCAAACCTTGAAAAATCTCTATTTCTCTCTAATAACAAAAGCCCAATTTGCCTAATACATTTTCTTTGTAAAAAAAAAAAAAAATTGGAGTGACAGGCAATAAATTCAACTTGTGCATCATCAACAAAATGGAATTTGTAGTAAAATTAATATCATGGCAATGACAATCGTGAACAATATCATCTTTACATGCTATTAAAAACAATTAATATCACTCAACTATCCCTTGTTTATAGATTTGGAAGAGGATAAAAAGATGAATTTAATATGTTTTGGTTGCAAGTATTGTGAATTATTAAATGGTGATTGTTTTAGAGCCTATGGTTGTAATTGGCAAAGCCTTGAGGTAATGGGGCATGTCATTTTCATGGAATAAATTGAATATAAATTTTATAATAATAATGAATAAACAATTTAAAAGAATGGTCCAGTTGTGAAGGCATACCAAATTCAATTATAAGGCTTGAGAAAAGATGGATCAGAGAGCGAGCAAAGAAAGCGAAGACGAGCAGAACTACTGGTGAGATGAGGTGACGAGAGCTATGAAATAGAGAATAGAAGCGAGTGAGAGTGCAGATTCGAGGAAAGGGAGAGAGTCAGATTTCGAATCAAGAAGGTCATGGAGAAGAGGGAAGAGAGAGAGGTGAAGAGATAAGGAGGAGAGAGAGAGAGAGAAAGATGTTGGATGAAGATAAGGGGAGGGAGAGAGTGCAGATTTGCAGCAACTGGATGAAGAAAGTTGCGGGGAAGAGAGCGCAGTGAAGAGATAAGGTGGAAATCACGATTTTTCTTCTGTTTTTTAATTCATTTTTAGGTATAGTTTGTAAAATTTGGAGAACATGTTTAACTTGTTTTCAATTGGGTAGTTATAATAATGAATCCGAATTTTGTGTTTTGTAAAAAAAATCTACCAAACATGTTTTATGTGTATATTACGAAAATGAAAACAAAAACGTGGCTTGGAAAAGGGTACCAAACGGGCCCTTGAAGACAATATGGGATTTCAGTGCAAATATTCAGAAAAGTAAAAGATGCATCTAAAGCCAGCCAAGAGTATATAATTCGGCAACCTTAGTTTTGTTGGGGGAATAAAAATGCACCAACTACGAAATTTTGCCAGACGGTCGAGCTTCACCTCGGAATGCTAAGAATTTTAGAATCTTAACACCTAGATTGTTGAGATGATAAATTGTCAATAAGATATGGATATAGACTTTGCATTTCAGGAAAATTTTCTTTTTAACTTCATAATTGAGCCAGCGGATGGAATAATTTTCTTTGTATTAGGTTTTTAATAGAAATTAAAATGAATACTAAAATTTTGATTCTAATGTTGAAGTTTTTTTTTAATGAAATTAGAAAGGTAAAGAATTTATTTTTTTTTTTGGGAAAGATTAATAATGAATGAATTAACAATTAGACAATATTTTTAATTATAACTCTTTACCATTAAGCTTAACAAATATAAAAATGATATTAAATTTGAGGATAATTATTAATTAAAGAGATACTAAAACATGAGTTTTTCTTCAGTAAGTATTAAAAAGAAAAAAAAAGTTAAAAAAAAAAAAGAAACTTCGAAAATATTGGAAGTGACGGAAACCTAGGGCTATGGTTTGAGAAAATTGATGCGCCACTACTGCAAGAGGACAAGATGACTAACAAGACACGGCTTAGGGCTGAGGGAACCGATGCTAGTAATCTTCATAAACCCTATTGGAGAGATAAGGCTATGGAGGCAGTCACGGTGATGGCAAGCCAAACGGGGAATGCAGTGGAGGATTGGGATATTGAAGATGACGATGTGTTTGAGAGAATAGAGGAGGGTATCCCTGCGATATACTTCTCCCAAAGGGTTCAAGAGAAATTGCAGCAACCATGGCGCTACTCTGTAATAGTTAAATTATTGGGATGGCAGATTAGATATCGGGTCTTATGTAATAGGTTAGAGGTCCTATGGAGGTCGATGATGGCAGATTTCTCAGTTATTGATTTAGAAAATAACTACTTTTTGGTCAAGTTCCAAACCGCAGTTGATGCTAAGCGTGCCCTAACAGAAGACCCATGGACTGTTATGGGTAGAAACCTCTTTGTTCAACCTTGGATGCCGGAATTTGATTGTTTTCTCAATAAACTCACCTCAACTGTGGTATAGGTACGATTACCAGGCATAGCGATTCAGTATTATGATAAACGTAGTTTGCGACAGCTTGGCAATAAAATTGGAGACAACTTAATGGTGTCATCGTCCTCTTCCTAGTGTTGTTGTAGGGAAAATATAATATTAAATAGAATACGACTATTTGCACTCTTTTGAAAACCTCTTAAAACTTTGAGTATTTTATAACTTTATTTTATTCTTTATATTACATTAGAGAACAAAGAAATGTCGAATTAAACCCATATGTAAAACACAAACTCTTTTCTTTATCAATGATTTTTCTTTTTCTTTTTTTTTTCTTTTTTTTTGGTTATACAAGACTTCTAAATCTGTGACAACAATATTCAAAAGTAAAGACCCAGGAAAAACTAAATTAAAAGTGTGTGTAACTTTAACAACAGATGATGAGGAAAAAATATACGAAATTATGAATCCACGAATAGGTGCAAAGAAGCTTTTTCTTTTACCCTCTTATTTAATTTTTAGGTCAGCAACAAAACACTCTAGAGATTTCTTCACTGTTGGGAATTGGAAGTTCAACAGAGAGAGAGGAAAACAATCATAAGAGAGATCGAGGGGACAGGGGGAAAAATAAGTCTTTCAACAGAGAAATAAAAAATCCTAGATATGGGGCTTGAAGTTTGAACAACAAAAACGAAAATTGAAAAAATGGGGGTTTTGTCGGAAATAAATTTTTATGATGGTTACTTTTGTCGGTCTGTCGTTAGAAATTAATATTATTTTCGAATACTTTAATGGGGGATTTTGTCGAAAATTGAAAAAATGGGGGTTTTTTCGGAAATAAATTATTTCTTTTCAAAATAAGAAAAGGGGTTTTCAAAGGTTATTGGAGGGGTGCAATTGCCCGACTGTATTAAACAATAGTTTTCTTGATCTTGAACTAGAAAAAGAACATATGTTTGATTTTTTCAGGCCAATTTCATTTATGATCCAACATGCTGATATAAGACATTACGTTATCCATCATTCCATGACTCGATCTAATGTAGAATTTCCCTTTAAAAAAATAAAAAAAGAAAAAAGAAAATAAAGAGCCAGTAATTTCTTTTAATTTGATTGATTGAATGGGTAGTCAAAATTCACTTTGTAAGCAATTTATGTTGTTCGGTCGCCGTCCAACTACCACTCAAATTTTGTGGGCAGCTGAAAAATGTGCGAACACAATTCATATCAAAAGTCCAACGTTGTCGCTCTTCGCAATTCTCCATAAACATAAACGCACAATTGAACTATTAATACTGCTGTCATTTGTTATTAGCCAATCACATGTCAGAATAAATTAATATTAAAGAAATGGTAAAAGAAGGTGACTGAGCAATAGTCAAATTATTGAATTCATGGTCTGCGCCGTAATAATACTAGTGAAAATGATCAAAAGTAAGGACATTAGGGATGTTAGAGCCTACTTTATTTATTATTATTGTTATTATTGAATTCGGGACTCATTTGTGACTGTGGTTTTTGCTTAGATTTTTTCAGTGCCAAAAATCTTTTTAATATATGAACTCGTTGAGGAGTTCTGCAGCAGCCATCTACTTTCCATAAATTGAAGTCAAAATTCACTGCCCAAGAAAAAAAGGAAAGTAGTTTTGTTGAACCAATAATAAGTTGTGTTTTGTATTTGTATTTTGATTTTGTTCAATGGCCAACGTGGAGTAATAAACCAATGAATGGACTTTTTATAATGGCCTACTTGTACATGTGCTTTATCGACGAACTAAAGATATGTTATTAAATATTTATTTATTTATTGTGACAAAGAGATAGCACAAAGTTTATCCATTTTGTTTGGCTGTCAGAGGATATGTTAAAATAATATCATTTGATTAAGGTACCATATGCGGTTGATGCATAACATGCAAGTTTGCTTGTGATATAAGTGTTTGAAGATATATTTAGCAATAATAAATTATTTTTTTTTACACATATTCATTTTTATTATCTATTTATATGTGATCAAAATTCACCCTAAACTTTCACTTCATTTTAACCAGAGATTCAAAACAGCTCAAATCCAAGAGAAAATTTCAACTTTCTTTGTAGCTGTTGTTATGTTTTTGTTTTGTGCTATTGCTGTTGTGACATTCAATGACAGTATGACACATAGAATTATTAGACATATATGGAGCCTACAACTTTCAGACGATTAAGACACAAAGACAGCGAAAATAAACCAAATAATTGAGATGATTGTTGCTGCCTCAAGGCTACATTTCATGTATAAATTCATCTGTTTCCGTTTGATAACAGTTTTTTTTTTTTTTATTACCGTTTGATAACAGTTATATGAGAATGCGATGGATCAATTTGATTGACAGTGTCACATGAAATGAGTTTTCTTTTTTCTTTTTATAATTACTAACAACAGCAATAATAATAATAATAGTGCAAAGAAATATATATTAAAAAAATTCGCCTTAATCATAGTGATATAATAGAATTTGTCCTTTTTTTTTTTTGGAAACTTTAAATGGAACATCAAATTTCACAATCTTAGACAATGATGGGATCCATGTTATTTCACCAAATTTCGTTTGCTTGGCCCCAAATCGGTCTTAGAATTAGTTATTTCCTAACAGCACTATTAGGAAATATTGTTTTCTTTTTATACTTTTTTGGGAAGTTTAGATTTCATTTTTTCATTTTTATACTATAGAAATTATGCCTCGTTACGATTTTCTCTTTGTATACGATTTTCTCTTTGTATACAACGGATATAAAATCTTAGGCCTTGTCAACTTTTTATCAATTAAGTTCAAGATTTTATTTCCTTTTATCGCTTGTTCATTAGCAATATTTTGATTTTTAATTTCTCTTCTTTTATTCTTGGTTAAGCATAGACTCCCGTTCTACCAATATGTCTCAAGCTCATAAACATTAATCGTTTTACAGTGATTTAAAGCAAGCATCCAGATAGCCATCATCTCATTAAAATGGAGCTCAAGTTAATCACCAATCATGCGTGCATTCAATAATATTTTATTCTTCAAGCTTTTCTTTTTTTTCTTTTTTTCTCCCTTCTCTTTATTCTTTTCTGAAAGCTAAGCTTTTACTTGTTTGGCATAAATTATCAAGACCCTTTTGCACGATCGCAAAGCATATCCGAAATACTTTGTATTCATCATATATAAAAGCGGAAAAGAAAAAAAGAGAAAAAGAAATTCCAATCTCTCTACGTGGTAGCCATCGAAGCTTAGAATACAAAATACTGAATGCCAGCACGAAAAGTTAGGTGCTCTAAATTTGAAGAATTTTTGACAAGTGCAATCTTTTACCCAAACGGTATCCACTCAAGTGGTGGCCGTACTGCCATCTCAAGAAGACAAAGACATTTTAATCTGCACGTGGCATAATGCAAGTCTACAAACCCTTCTTAGCAAAATTGACCCAAAATTTTTATTATAATTTTTTTGCGATGTTTGGCCCTGAATATGAAAAGGAATCTTGATTCTAATTGGCCACAAAGGTACACCGGATCACTTGAGAATTAATCGTAGCAGTATCGATTGTCAGCAACCTAATCTTTTTATAAAGACCACATGTCACGTAGTGTATGTAAAACCATATACAACATCTCTACGTGCCCTTTTGACCCACCCAGAAACTTACAGAATTAATGTATATAGCTGCCCACGACTTACATCTGTCTTATTTATCTGTCTCTCTCTCTTTACGAGAATTCTCCACCATCACAAAATTCTAAAACAAAAATAAAACCTAACCACAGATTATGTAAACAATGTAGCTTATATATGCAACCCTCTCAAACTTTGACGCACCCAATTACCCAATCATGCCATCATCGACCCGATATATTAGTGAATAATATTCTTTTGATTATAATCTATATACTATTCGTTAATCAAAGTCTTTAATTAGAATCTAAACGTTTGAAATTGATACTATATTAACCTAGACCTAATACACAACCGCAATAAGAAAATTAAAACGTAATTTACCTGAGAAAATGAGTACCTGCCTTCTAATATAAATACAATTTATTCGAATTTGAAATGTGAGATTACTAGCTTAATAAAATTGATTCAATTATAGTGATTAGTATCCAACCTGTAACATACAGTACCTCTTGAATACTACAATCATCACTTAATAAAACACATAAAATCGTGAGATTAGTAAATTACAAAATTACGTAAATGAAATATCATTGGTTGTCACTAATTTGAAGTTGTAATAACAATATTCTAATACTTTTCTTTTGTGAAAAAATAAGAAAGCCAAAAGTCCATGAATTGAATTAAAACTTGCAAGCTAGCACAGATGTTCTTGAGTGAAAGAAACCCTAATCTCAAAATAAAAATAGAGAAAAAATAATAATGCTAACGTGTTAATATATTATGCAACCGTTACAAAACTTTTTTCTCTCTTTCCCTATCATCCTCCATTCTTTTGACAAAATTCCAGCCTAACTTAGGGACACGTGTTCACGTGCCAGCACGTGTCCGAGACCGCGAGCAGACGTGGCTTACCCCACGCGTGGAAAACGCTATTCATCTCTTTTTATTTTTTATTTTTTCCGTCAAAAGATTTGGCACGGTTTTTTTAATTCTTTCTAGAAGAATTGTCAAAGGGCTAAATGGGGGGACACGTGTCCACTCCACCGGTGGTGACTCACTTTTGTTTTTCCTGATGGTTCATGCACCCGAGAGAATACTCTTCATCTCGCATACACTCCCCGGATAAGGTCGGCCGCTTGATGGGGGTACGTGTCCAATTTTGAACGGTGATAAACTGCAGTGGGGCCCATGGAGCCAACAATAAGACAAGGACGACCGTACTTATCCCCCTAATATTTTTCTCTCTATAAATAGCCCCACATCACCACACTGTTAAAAAAATAATAATAATAATATTTCATATTTTCATCCCAATAGCTTTAGCTTAGCATCTTCATCTATATCTTTTATTCGCAATTCATTTGTAAGCTCGAAAAATGGGCGTACCGGAGACCGACCCGCTCTCACAATTGAACTTACCTCCGGGTTTTCGGTTTTATCCGACTGATGAGGAACTTCTAGTTCAATATCTCTGTCGCAAAGTTGCAGGGCAACATTTTTCGCTGCAAATTATCGGTGAAATAGATTTGTACAAGTTTGACCCATGGGTTCTACCAAGTGAGTAATCAAATTCAGTCACCTTTTTATTTTTATTTTTTTCTCTTCCAAATTTTGTATTATGAAGATTTCATCAACTGACTTTTTCGAAATATGGGATTGTGGTGGTCTTGTTGTTGCAGGCAAGGCAATTTTCGGAGAGAAAGAATGGTACTTTTTCAGCCCCAGGGACAGAAAATATCCAAACGGGTCCCGACCCAACAGAGTAGCCGGGTCCGGGTATTGGAAGGCCACAGGAACCGACAAGGTTATCACAACTGAAGGTCGTAAGGTTGGTATAAAAAAGGCTCTTGTTTTTTACGTAGGCAAAGCTCCAAAAGGCACCAAAACCAATTGGATCATGCACGAATATCGACTCTTCGAACCTTCTCGCAAAAATGGCAGCTCCAAGGTAAATACAAAATTACCCTTATGCCCTGCTCTTCATATTATTAACTAGCTCAATCAGTAATCACACTCTTTAACAAGTTAGTTGGGTTTTGTTTGTTTTTGCAGTTAGATGATTGGGTTCTGTGCAGAATCTATAAGAAGCATTCAGGTGCCCAAAAACCGATGTCAGCAACAAGTGTTTCTTCAAGCAAAGAACACAGTAATGGTTCTTGTTCATCTTCATCTTCTCATCTTGATGATGTGCTCGAGTCTTTACCTGAAATTGATGACCGATTTTTCGCTTTGCCACGCATGAACTCACTCAAGACTTTACAGCAAGAAGACAACAAGGTTAACAATTTGCAGCATCTGGGTTCGGGTAATTTTGACTGGGCGAGTCTTGCGGGTCTTAACTCGGTCCCCGAATTCGTCTCTACTGCGCAGACACAGACGACTACTCAGAGTCATGGGGTGGCCAGTTATGCGAACAATGACTTCTATGTCCCTTCGATGCCCCAAATGTGCCACGTAAATCCTGGGAGGGTGGGTAACTCGGTGGAAGAGGAGGTTCAGAGTGGGCTTAGGAATCAACGGGTTGATAACCCGGGCCTCTTTCAGCATAATTCGGCCGTATTGACCCAGCCGAACTTTTGTAACCCGGTTGACCCGTATGGATTAAGGCACCCGACCCAAGCAAGCGGGTTTGGGTTTAGACATTGAAATATGGGTAAAAAGTCCGCGTATTTGAAACGATGCATGATATTATGAAGAAAGGAGAAGTGATTGACGAATTGTAAACCCGAGAGGTATCGTGTTCGAATCTCTTAGTCTTCGAACATCGAAATGTCGGCAAAAGTGTGATCTTGAGTCGGGAGGGATTTTAAACCAAAAAAAAAAAAACGGAAGTATTGGGGCAGTTGTGTAAATATTGGAATTCATTGGGCTGACTTTTTGGCTTCGGATTCCAAAATATGGAAAGTTAGGTGGGGTTTTGTAGTACCGAATGGGCAAAATTGGGTTGCTCTTTTTTTGCTGGTTAGGTGCCCAAAAAAAAAAAATTTATGTAGAAGCACGAATTATAGTACAATTAGATCTCACATTTCAATTAGGATGCAACGTCAAGTAGATTAGGTTTGTGGGGATTTCCACACATTTCATGTTATTATTTACAGTCTCCATTATTGTTCTTGTGTTTCCATTTTTACCTTCTGTAAACAGCAATTAATGATTGTACTTTGATGTATACAAGGTTGAACATCTCATTGTGGTGATGTAGCATAATACCAATTGTGATCTAAATTACAAAATCAGTTGTTGAAAATCTTTCCATCAATACTTCAATTGAACACCACTAAAGTATAAATAAGTATTGTTGAGATAAGCATATAATTGAGTGTATAAATATATTGAAAATAAAGTACTCTCTTAATCTTTATAATTCTAAGTGAGGTGGCATATTCAATAGAATCGAGTGATAACTAAGTTTGTAAGTTATGAAATTGATTATCTAATAAAGAAGTTTGGGATGAAAGTACTGAAATATTAAATAGAAGGTGTGGTATTTTTACTAAAACATATTTTGTGCTATGGTGAAAATAGTCAACATGTGATTGAAAGGGTATATAATTATGTAAATTTACTTTATATATATCTGAATAGTAAAGTGATTATTGTAATGTCGTATATAATAAAAATATGATAAACCCCCCTTAAGTTATTGGTGGACATTTTATTGTTCTATTCATGAGATTAAGATATGTACAAATTCATTGTTGTGTATTGTAGATGTTAATTTTCTTTTAAATATTTAGAAGTATCAATTTGATGTATGTTGATCCATATATTTGGATTGTATGTGAATATAATTATGTGGAATTAGATATAGTTATAAAACTTAAAAGTGGTACACAGTAACTTCAGAAAAATTGACAACTGAAGTTGTGCTTAATTTTTTAATACGATTTCATATTGGTATAAGTTATACCATATGAAACTTGACTCGGTTCTATTCGGGTGTGGCTACATGAACTTAAAGAAAATTCAAATGGGTTGAGTTGTAATTTTAACCTATGGAAGAGATCTCTAGACTGCAGCCTGGATAAAATTGAAAGCATGATGTCTGGTTCCCCCATGTCTTCTAAATAATTCTATGTAAACTTTGGACAATCAAACTTTAATGGCCTTAATTGCATGTCGACCCCTTTGTTCAACGAGGAAAAGGGGAGCCGTATCTTATCCTTGTTGTCACAGCTTAGTAAACGGGAGGGCAATAAACAGAGAACGTGTCCCATAAACAGTTCATTATTGGGAAGATAAGTACTAGGTTTCATTTTCAAAGTTACTTATAGGTCAGATATTAAATTGTTCTTTGGGATAATTCCGAGATGCCAACTCAGTGGATTTGTCTACAGAGTTCAAGATATGCATTGACCGTTGATGATTGATTATACGTGTAGTCAACCTGGCTGCCATGCCAAAATCTCTTTGACCAATCATTAATAATCACGACGTGCCCTCTTACCTTTCAAGTAATTGGATGCCACGTTTGTTTACTTGCGTACAAAAATACTAATCCGTGATGTGCAGGGAGTAAGTATAATTCTGTGATATTCACGTGGTATTATACACCCCATTCATTGTATACTATTGAATGATTAAATTATTAATATAAGACAATAAAATCTGATCCTTCGATAATGTAAGTGATATGAGTACACTTGGTAATATAATCTAATTTTAACGGATCGAAATATTTTTTTATACATGAAAAGGAGAAAAATGTGTTCAATTTATTAGAATTATTCTTGAAAAGAATTCTTTTTTTTTTTTTTAATTTCAGAATATTCGATCTTTACGAAAAGACTATGCATTGTCATTTGTCAAAGGTGTCCAAGTTCATTGCAATGATAAAAAGGGAGATTAAAGGTGTTAGGAAAGACTGGAAAGCATTTATTCTTGAGAACATGACTTCTTTTTTTTTCTTTGGGAAAAAAGCCTAAAAGTTAAATATAAATAAAATAAATAATACCCAAAAGGAAAAGAATAAAGAACCGGCAATCATTAATGTCAAAACTAAACTTATGTACATTGCCAGCCTCTTGTGGTCCATATGGCATAAAGTTTCTAGTCCCAATAAACTGAAGGCAAAATTAGACACTTTGCTTTGATTTTGTATTTATTAGGCGCTGTTCGAGTTTTTCGAATTTTGATTTGGTTCATTCTAAATTATTCTCATAGAAATTCTAGTGCAAATGATGTTATCAGGTATACTTTATTGATTTTTTTTTTTTTTACACTTTTTAATTACATGGGAATAACATACTGTCATTTTTAATTTCCAAGTTTTTGCCCGTGAAACTATGTTTAGTTTGAATGATTAGGATATAGGAATTGTGGGCGTACATTGTTATCAACAGAAAGATATTAACATTGTAATTATTCTAATAAGATGAATCTTTTGAAAATAGTTTTATGGAATCAGTTACTCAAATCAAATTACTTACTGAAAAGAAAAAAAAATTATGAATGTGTCAAAATGATTTAAGCAAACATTCAATTATTCCATATGCCATTATAGTCATAAGTTCGTCAATTTTAATACTAAGCACAGTCTCTCCTTGTGACCTAAAGTTTCCTCCTCCTTTTTTTTTACTGCAATAATGAAGTTTTTTTTTTTTTTGGGGCGGGGGGAAGATAAAGAAATTTTGGCCGATTAGCAAAACATTTAACACGATTCTCGTAACTTTTCAGCCGCAATTATCAAACTTTGGCAGATTCCCACTTCTCACGCATGCACTTGCGTCATCGGAAATATTACAAAATATCTGTTGAAAGAAACAGCGAACAAAAGACGCTTTTGTTTTGGCTGCCATTTTATTAGATCAAGTTGTTGATCGAATTTTTCTCTTCTTTATTGGATTAACTTGTGGCCACAAGCCATGCATCAAACGTGCTTCGTAATTAAATTTTGCGGATTTATTATCGTTACGCATAACTTAAATGTGTATGTTCACTCAAGCTGTGCTCTTGTATCATAACTTGTCTGTGCTAATTAATTAATGGGTTTCATATAAGTTAACCACCAAGTTAATGTCATTTATTATCTCTGTTTGAACATCCCAAATGTTTTCATCACATTATGTACATACTGGACTGGAATTCTGTGGTCTATTAAGCGCTCTGAATCAACAGTAAAAATTTTCTTAACCTGCGTTTTACGTGAATTTTAACCGAATCCTAACTGTTAATTTAGTGCTCAACTAATCGAATTTCTATCTATACATAGTATCAATATATGTAGTACTAACCACCAATATTTATTATTTAATATCTCTTGTTATACGGTGAAAGGTCAATAAATTTGTATAAGTTATTTATTGTCTATAATAATATAACATAATTTTTTATATTTAATTATAAAACTCGTTAGCTATTTTTTTAAAAAAAAAAAATCAATTGCCTATAATAGATATACTCTGAAAAGAATTTGTATGGGTCTGTCTTAGTAGCTTAGCTGAGCTTGTGGGATATCTCAGCGGTACTGTGCCAAGTGACAGAGTAATGAGTCCCACAATCGAATCAATAGTCGAATTTATTAAATTTAATATTAAAAAATTAATAAACATCACTGCTCTGTCATGTGATATAGCATAATTGGATTGAACCTGTGGGAGGGCCCTTTTTTTTTTTTTTCCCCACGGACTCTTAATTTTGAATCACCCATTTACATTAGTTTATTATCTAATCATGATAATGGAAAGTAATCATTTAAAATTTGAAATGAATGCTGACATAAAAAGAGAACAGAAAAAGCAATCAAAGTAACTTGAATATCCAGTCAAATTCGCGGGTGTATCAAAGCAGTCATAAAAGCTTTTGCCATTAACGATCCTGATAATTTGCATCATTACAATCCACTCAATGCTTGCATCATTACAATCCACTCAATCCATATCTTTCACACGAGAATTGGCGTTCACTCACGTCATAAGCCTGAAAAAAATTTTTAAAAAGGAAGAAAAACAACATGTTAATCAATTATTTGACTTTCATGGTTCGCATAATTTATTATTTGGCACTGTTATAGTGGATAAGTAGGTGCCTATTGATATGATATTGGTAAAACTTATCTTTAGGTTATATTTCATGCAGCAATAAAAAAATAATAATAATAATAAGACGTTAATTTAAGTTAATTCAGGGTTTAAATTCTTTATTATTTTAGGATTTTTTATTTTAATTAGAGTCTATTATAGTATGTAATTTAGTATTTTATTTGTATTATAATTGTGATTTAGTTTTATTTCACTGTCAGTTATTTAATAGAATTTTATTTTATAATTTCCTCTGGGACTATCTATTAAAATCTATTTTATATAGTTGTTTAAATTAGTACGTCATTTAATCTCGATTTAAGTGTTACTAAAAATCTCATTGAGTGTCTAGATTAGAATGTGATCTAATCACGCTTCGATTCGATTAGAGCATGATCTAATCGCATTGACTTGGTCCAATGCTAAAATAATATCTAGTATTTTTTACCCAATCAATTCCACTTCCGCTATGCCCACTTCATTTGCAAGAAATTGATAAAATATGGGTTCTTCAAAGTTTCGAGAAAGATTGAAGAGAAAGACCACAAGTTCAAATTATAAGATGATTTGGTCTTATACTATAAGTTTCATCCTCCAGACTGTATTAAAACTCGAGGATGATATTCTTTTGAGAGGAGGAATAATGTAGGACATTAATTTAATTCAGGATTTTAGAATTTTTATTATTCTAGGGGTTTTTATTTTAATTGGAGTCTATTATGGTATGTGATATAGTATTTTATTTTTATCATAATTGTGATTTAGTTTTCCTTTTTATATTATCTTAGGAAAGTAGGTTTCCTCTATTATAAATAGAGATGTCTTATTATTGTAAACTTCAGCATCAACTATTTAATAAAACCCTTTTTAGAATTCCCTTTGGGGTTGTCTTATCTAACAAAATCTCTCTTGTAGAGTCATTTGAATTAGAACATCATTTAATCTCACTTTAAGTCTTATTAAAAATCTCATTGAGTCGTTTAGATTAGAACGAGATCTAATCACTCTTCGATTAGAGGTAACCTAATCACGTTAGCTTGGTCTAGTGTTAGAACAATATCTAGGTCTCTTACCCAATCAATTTCGCTTCCACTATCAACAACAACAACAACAACAACAACAACAATAATAATAATGTGACATATCAAGTAGCATTTTTATAAATTTTTATGCTTGAAGTGATTACTTATTATTTTAATGACACATGATAAATTATATGAAGGTCATGCGTTCGCCATTTTTATTGGGATACAAAGTTATAAGTGTAGTATATTATGACACAAAAAAGAGAATAGAACAGTGTGAAAGATAGATTCAGTTCAATATTGATATGATTTTTATATTGATTTTTGAAAAATTGTGAGTAATATTTATTGGACAAGAAAATATATAAAATTAAATATTAATCGCATATTAATTATTATGACTTATGAGTACACTTATGACGTAAGATATTTAAAAAATTAGTTGAGACTAACACTGAATCTAAATTCTTGAGATACTATTTTCAACTCTAAAAGGCCAAAACAAGAAGGAAAAAAAATGAAAATGATGGTCCTTTGAATCTCCTTGGTGATTTGTGGTGGAAACATACCTAACATTCTTGGCCATCACTAAATCTTGTTTTATACTTATTTTCAAGATTGATCTGAAGAAAGAGAGGACGGGGGAGAGGGGGGGGGGGTGGGTTCACACACTTCTTGGTGATTTGTGTTAGGGAACTATTTGATTGACTTGAAATTGGACGTGCTGATAATCCAAGATATACGTTATTCATCATTCAGAGAAGAAATTAAAAATTGGATTATTAGATCACAAGTGTTGTAACAATTGTTGAGTTCAAAGTACTGCAAAGGGAAGCCCGACATTAATTTGGGCTGGTGATGTGCTGTCTCGTGCATGTCTTATTGGATTTGCGATAATTAACCCCCACTTATATCTGAGCATCCCCCACCTCAATTAAATCCATCCCATTACCAAAATTATCCTTACTTTTTAATCAGGATAATTAATATTTTAATTTTAATTTTAATTTTTTTCCTCTTGTCAGCTCTCTCTCTCTCTCTCTCTCTCAAGCATCACCATCATCCTTACCAGTTATTTTCATGATCATCAATCCTTCACCGCTTACTTTTTAATAAGGATAATCGATCACTTGCAGAATATAATGAGATTTTGTTTTGGATTTTATTTAATTTTATAAACAAGTGATAAATTTTATTGTTATTGATTGTATGGATTTTGATATGCGATAAATAAATTTAAAAAAAAAAAACCATATTACTTGTCTCTATTATTTCTTACCTTTTGAAACTCATCATCATCATAAAAGCCAAAAAAAACAATTATGGAAATCCATTTTTTACTTATTATTATTATTTTTTTATATTTCCTCGAATTTGACTTACAAAATTATTGATCATGATACCATAAATATTGGGTTTGGTTCATTAAATAAGCAAAATAGGTTATTCCAAAAATTAAAAAAATAATAATAATGAAACGAGAGGAAAATTTTGATTTTTAATAAGTATTATTTCATAAATACATGAATTAATTTAGAAGTGGTGGTTGCTAAGGCATACAATGGTGATTGTTGAAAGAGAGAGAAATTGTGGAGAAGAGAGACAAAATAAATAGTTACAAAAATAAATGTTTTTTTTTTAATTTTTAATGAGGGTAGCTTTCAACATAGATGAAATAAATTAAAAAAAAGGGCATCGTTGAGATAAATAAAGGGAACATATTTTCTTTTGGACAAATATTATCACTCGTCTTATTGCTTGATCTTGGGCCCCATATTTGAGAGTGAGACTAGTCCATATTAGCCCAGAAACAGCAAACCTGGCTCGAATCCCGGACAGTGAGCTGGGCTTCTCACTCTTCAAAGAAAAGTGGTTAAATTAAGGAAGAATGACAATTGCGTCCTTATAAAAGAAAAGTTTAGTACCAAAACGCCTATAGATATCTAATAATTCGTTTCGTCCCTAGTTTTAATTAATCACAAGTGGAAAAAAGTAAACTGCTATAAAGTTAATGTCACGTTTTAATAAATAAATTGATGATCTAATATGTGCATAAATTAAAACTAGCCAATTTTTATATCACATTTACTTTTTCAGTCAATAAAGAAAAAAAAAAGTATGAATAACTTATAAGAGACTCAAGTGATAAGACAATTTTTATAAGGGCCTGGCTACAATGGAGATGTTCCACCATAGAACACTTCTTTAAAACCACATGATCAAAATTATAACGTATTTTTTTAATTATTTTTATTGCGTGGTTATGAAAGAATATTCCACATTTGATCATCTCCAATATAGTCATTGCCTTTTTGTAAGAGTCTGAATTAAGAGTCATTCACTCTCAAAATTAAATCATAATCACATAATATAGTTCCTTTTCAATGTGTAACAGTTTCTAAGGACATTACAATGTACGATTCCTTTTCATTATATGTGTGAATAAAGTTGATTCAATGTTACAATTTTGGTAATGTAGAAAATGTTTAAATCACTAGAAAATCTTAAATCGTATGAGAATGAATTAATACGTAAGCAAATGCCTCAGCATTCTTTATATGTCATCTCCTGTTCTCCTAACACGATGGATGATTGTGAGTTTTGAGCCAAAGGGCGTTGAATATCAAGCAATATTGAAACTAGGGCTAGATAGAATTACACAAAGTAACATTTGATTTATCATTGAATTTGGTGATGTTATTTTATCTTTTCCAGTTGCTTAGGTAATAAGATAAAGAATTAATTGTTTTGTTATCAAATACAGAAATAGTAACATGTAACTTCGATCGCTCAAATCAGCTAAAAACAATTGTTAGTGATAGAAACACTTCAATCACAATATTGTAATTAATATTCTTCATCAACCAAAGCAAGGCCTGGCCACTTGCTCTATCTTGTTAAGCCATTACACCGTCTGTACTTTTTGTTCATGAGTACGTTTCCTCCATGACAGTGAAATTTTACTGTTATTGCTAGAGTTAAAAGAATGATACCGGCTCCCTCGCTGGTCAGTTTTCAAGATAATGAAAGTAATATATGAAGTGGTAGGTAATAAAGAGCAGATCCAATTGATCGAATTGGCTTCGGAACTGCCAATTTATTGGAGCTAATACTTAATGTGACATATCTCTTGTGTAAAATGTAAACCTAAAATTTCATATTTAAGTATTCAATTATTCATTGAGGATATATATTGTGCTCAGCACTGAATTAACTGTAAGGATTTCACTGCTTAGGATGTGAATGCTCAGAACTTAAATTTTGATTGTTAATTTAGCATAAAACAATAATAAACAAGAATAACGAGATCATGCTAAAGGGCCATTCGTATCCAAATATTTTGAACTTATGTATACAATTAAGATTTGTATGATGACGTGTACGTAACATGGAAGTATCAATCTGTGGCCTTAATGTTCTTATGAACAACGTGCGTAAAATCCCAGCTATGCTTTTCAGTGTGAATGATGACGACGATGATCATCACATAAGAAACAAATCCCCGATCTCCACATCATCTAGGGTTTGCAGGTGTGGTGATCGGCCGCATATATCACACACAAAGATCGTATATCTCTGCATCCTTGAATTAAAAACTAACAATTATCTAATTGGAAATATGTGTGTGACCAGCAATCGAAAAAGACATATCCATGCACATTGAAAAATGTTTAAGTGACTAACAGCCATATGTTCTAAAGAGATTCCATGACGCCATATATTGGATTTTTGCAACTGGGCTAGCTAGCTAGTTATTTATGCAGATGCACAAAATCTTGCTTTTATAGATTTAGTCTCTCGATCACCAGCTGATGATCATATAAATATCATATTGTCATCTTAGAAACGCAACCCTAGTGGGTTAATTTTTATTAATGCGAAAATGATGGCCGTAAAAGCAAAACTAGAGATGATACAAGAAACTCTTATTACAAGGCTAGGGTTCTTCACCGTGGATTTTCGACTATTTAAGTACTCACGCTCCCACACACATGCCCGAATTTTGATTAAAGATTGATTCATTTCACATTTTCACTGTGGTGTTGTTGATGGTTCCGTGAAACATACGTGATAATGATGCATGCCAACTACCTAAAGGAGTCTCAATCACATGTAAAAGAGTCATGCAATTGAGACTTGCCCTAAGCTGTTGGAGAAGGAATGAATTAGGCCTTCTTTGTGGCGTAATCCTGGGGCTTTGTCTTGTAAACTTCACTCATGGCAAGAAAACAGCTGTGGAGAAAGAAAAAAAAAGAAAGAAAGGTTATGCCAACAATAATGATCGAATTTAAAATGGGAAATATAGTGTGTTAGAATGCTAAAATGGCAAAAAAAAAAAAAAAAAAAAAATCGTCAGAGATGTCATTGTTCAGTTGTAAATAAGCTATCATGAGAAGACTTAGGGCAAGATAACTTCACCCAATTAGAAGCCAAAAACAGATAAAAAAAAGTCAACAACTTCAATGCAATCGACACAAGCGCATCAGTTTCAGTTCCATTCTCTGAGTTGGAAACATAGTTTGAGCTAATATATTTCTACAGCAGGCTACGTTGCCGGCACCGATAAGTTATAATTTAACACTTACCAAAAAATTTAGAATACAATAAAGATATTACATCAATCATACAACAAATAAATGATGTTATGTAACGCGTTCATTTATTTGGAAAACTAATATCAAGTGGTTTTTATATTAAATTCAACTACACAATCACACATACAATAGTTGATTGCAATACCTAGATTTGTAATATGAATATTTTTCTTCGCCAGTGTTAAAAAATGTCAATAGTACAAATCCACACGTTATAAAGTTATGTGCGCATAACTTGATAATAATTAAATGTTACTAATAAAAAGTTTTAATTATTTTGAAGCAGCGCAAAATAATTTCAAGATAATATTCTAACTTCTAAGAAGAGTAAAAGGATGGTTTCACTTTTATTATAAGTTTTTATTCGTAACCATTAATAATTTGATGGCAGATGAATTTGGGAGCCAGACATGAAGCAAGGACACTGTTCACATTCTTCTTAATACAGCTTGGTGCTCAAGGGAAAAAGGATAAAGGACAAGTTAGGCTTACCAAGAGATGGAGAGCTAGAAGTTGACTCATAACCAAATTCGGTAAATTGAATATACATTTGTGGATATAAATTAACACGAGGCTAATAAGCAACTGTTCACATGGAATCATGGATTATACTGAACAAGAACCGCTACCCACGTTCCAAATGCTACCATATCTAATTACATTCTTAAGATAAAAAAAATAATAGTAATCAATACACTGATAATAACAAACGTAGATTCTCCAAAGAGATAACGACATTAATTACTTGTCGATTGCGACAAGTTTTATTGGTAATCAACGTATGGTATGTGGTAAAACAAATTTGGATACACAATTTTGCAGCCAATTATACAAATTTTAAATTGTCCTATTACCGGGTTGAGTTATTTTTAAGTAGTTTTATTTTAATTAACTACCTAAGTTTGAATCTTGGAGAGGTAGGGGACAAATAAATTGATTTAAACTTTGACCACTCGTCTACTTCAAAACAAAAAAATATTGTAAAATCTATGAAGAGCAAAGACATAAAAATCTTTTTTGTAATTGTTTTAAATTAAAAGCATAAAATATTTTACTCTCTTTATATGATCAGATGCTATATATTTAATGTACGTACTCATCAGTTTATCAATATCGTAAAATTATACATATACTAATATCGAGTGATTAATTATACAATAATAATAGGGTTATAAATTTTTGGACAAAATAATAATGGTAAAGTTACAAATTCTTTTATAAATTTATTTCCATGAACTGATCATGTGGCATAAATATATTGGTTGGATCAAATATCTTTTAGCGTACATAATTTATTTTTATTATTTTATATTTTTATTAACCAATATATTTATATCACATTAATTTATATAAAATAAATTTATTCAAAAATTTATAGCTCTGTCATAAATCTTAATTATCCGTATATGGCTGTGGGATCCACACATAAGCAAAGAAATAAAGAGGCAATATGTAGGGAGGGGATGCTAGAGATCTTATACATATGGGACCTTTGCTAAGCTACGAGCTTCGAACTATTTGGTGTTATGTTTCAAGTACCGACACGAATTTTTTAATTTGATAGTAGAGTTTTGTGACAAACAGTAGGGAAAGAGATATGATGGCTGTGAGGAAATGATTCCACCTATGGAACCCCGCTTCAACATACCAATATATATATATATATATATGCTGGACCATTCATAAAGCAACAGATTCGGAGTTTTGTAAACTAGTCATGAAAACATGTGACGATCGCTTATTCGCTTTATTTCACTCGTTTTCCTTTTTCCTTTTTCTCTTTTTCTTGATCCTACACAACGTTAATTACTCAGATACCACCTAAATTAAGAAATATGAAGTATAAAAAGCAAAAAAAAAAAAGAAAAAAAAGAAAAAAAAGAAAAAGGAAAATAAGCATTAGCCATGACATGCTATGGAGTCCTATCAAGTCTTGTATATATATATAAAACAAACACAATAAAATTACTTTTATTTACTAAATGTGGCTCAAATATCTATTGTTATTATTTATTCTGCATAATGTAATGGTCTTGATTGTTTCTATTTGTGTAAGTCATCACGGTCTTGATATTAATTTGTTATCTGTATATATCATCATGCTTATGGTCCTTATCACGCACCACATATGGTTTTGATCTTTGTGAGAATGAATTGATTGTGAAGATCTCCTTGTGATTCCCATTAACTAGTTAGGTTCATTTTATAGGTCATTGAAAGAATATACTTAATTAATTATAAACGATTTAAAGTACAGTGGCCAGATTTGATAATCTCACATCCGTTAAGTTAATTAGAATTGAGTATATATATATATATATGTATGTATGTATAATAATGTGTGTATGTATAGTGCTTACCAAATTTGAGATTAAGATTTGGGATGGATTATGTTGTCATAAATCAATTTATAACAATACAAAAATAAATTCATAATGTCATAAATCCATCTTAAACTTCAATTCTGAATTGAAATTTTTCAATGCATTCCAGACTTTAATTCTGGATTGAATTATATATACATACAGAAATATAAAAGCCAAGCCTTTTGTTTCCAACACAAGAGATTTTACCGTCTCAACTACATGCTACCTACTTCTATCTTATCAACTTTATTTAAACTTTTGGTTTATTTCTCTAATAAAGTCCTATGGTGTATGTAATATACCATACTCATTATTGTACATATGTATTATATGGTATTTTAGACTGTTAAGATTTTTTTTTTAATATTATTACTGGGTTCTTACCTTTAGTTAAGTTTTGAGTTCAGTTTTTCATCTAACAATATCTGATCAAGTTTCATTCTTTGTATATGCAAACCTTTTTTCAAGTTTTATTTGTGTCTTCACTTTTCTTATTTTATATATTGAGCACGTATCAAGATTTAGTGCATATTTCACGTGAGATCTGTAAAAACTTATTTTTAATAGTATTAGTAGATTCTTACCTATCAACTCAAGTTTAATTTTTAGATATAATGACTACAAAACGTTCCTTAAAAAAATATTTTGGAGTATAGTCTTAATCATTTCAGCCACTAGAATCATTCATCTAATGATTCAATGCATGAACAATATTAAACTTAATTAATTCCTCCTAATTCTTTCAAACAATTCGTCCAGAAAGAGACATCCTAGCTAGTTAATTTAATTATCTCTCGCTGTCTACATGAGGTCACACCAACCTTGTTGGAGATTAGTTTAAAATGATGTCAACGCATTAGTAGAGTCATTTCGTACCAAATGAATTCAATGGAGCGGTTTGCATAGTCTTGTGTAATATTAAGAGCCTCTCTTTTCCAATTTATGCCTCTGAAGAGAGAGAGAGAGAGGGAGGGGGGGGGGGGGGAAACTTATCAAAGGTCAAGTACATGATGATGATGTGGATGAGTAGAACTGCTTCAACTGAATCATTCTGTAAATTGAAAACCACAGTCTCAGCAAGGTCATTCTTATTTGCTAAATTTTCTCTTTCATTATTACAGTTGCTTGATTTTTATTTGAATACGTGCGTACATCCCTCCAACCCAAAATTTTTTCATTCATTAATTGGATCAGTTCTTTTACGTCAATGTCCAATTCGGTGGTTGAGATCAATCAAAGATGTACTGTAAACAAAGATCAGGTGAGCCATTCATGCCCAATTAAAACTATTGAGTAAAAAATAGAAATTGAAAGAAAAAAAAAAAATTAAAGGGAAGCTGAGGAGTTGAAGTTGAGATATGTAAATTGGTGACATGATACAGATATGTTTGGGGCATGAAATGATGATAAGAAAATGGACTAACGAGAAGCGACAAAAATTGGGACCCTTTAGTCGTTGATGCAAGAAGCATGAAGACCCCACAAAGCATAGGTCTCTCCATCAACATTTTGGCCACGTCCAACGGTTCTTAATTGGGTCATTTGATCAATTTGAATGATCATTCTCTTCTATCACCACCCATCACTACTCGAAGCACCATGGTTTTTTGGTGGTCATTAAAAGGCAAATCCACTTGAGAGTTGAGCCCTTCGTTCACCTAGCAAGGCAACCCAACACCGATCATTTGTTTTGCTATGCAAATTGCCTTTAATATCTCCCTCGGTGCAGAAATTTTAGAATATATCAGAGATATTATGTCATCTATATAATAAATAAATAATATTATGATATGTGTATATTTATTTTGAAAAACCACTATAAAATAATAGTTATATTCTATTCAATTACACGTTATACATGAACTAATTGATTATATTACTTTTAATCTATTCTTAAATTTCTCAAACATGGTCAAATGAGGAAGCATTTCAAAATCTTTTGTGACGGTTAAAATTCTTTCATTAATTACATAATTGTTTTCTTTTTTATTTAATAGATATGAAGAAGTTAAGAAATAAAGTTTCAAATAAGTTTAGCTAATGTTTAAAAAAAAAAAAGAAACAAGTGTAATATTTTCACATGAAATTTCACATATAATTATAAAAAACAAAAAAGATAGGTGAAGAAGAAAAGTCAAAATAAATCAAGTAAATGAGTTTGACTTGCAGTAATTTTTTTTTTAATCTTTAGTGAACTTGTACAATTTTATTTGAAAATTTTTGTGTAAATATCATTATAAAACGCAACCTAATTTTGGATATGCTTCTTTTAGATAAATTTTAGGGCTTTGACTACTATATTCTAGGGGTACCATACTCCAAAGTCTATACACATCAAATGATCAGATTTTATTGACTTTCTGACTACGCAACTTGAGATGAAATTCTAAGTATTGTAGTCACATCTAAATTTTAAAAAATGTAAAATCTCTCCTTTCATTGTAAAGAATATAACAGTTTTATTAAAAATAATTTCTACATAGTAATGTTGAATAGGGCTTTTAAGTAACTAAATTTCATTAATTACATTTATAAACAAATCAATCTGAATTACACTATTAATTAGACATACATTAAGGAGAATTTATATGCAATAGAAAGTTGGAAGTTAACTCAGATTTGATAGTGAGAAGCTATGCAACAAAAGCAAGACAAGCCAAGAGCACTCCAAGTCTGTCACTGGTTGATCGATTTTCAGTCTCCAAAATGACCTTTTCTTTTTTTTCTTTTTTTAATGATGGTTGGCTTTTTGGATTGGTGGGATTTGCATAACAAAAGCATGACATCTGATAGCGTAAAGCTTGTTCCCACCCCACACTTATCCTTCTGATAATATCTTTTTGTAGCCTTGTGTGCTTTGTGGTGCCCACCACTGTCCCCACTGACGTGTCACCCTCTCATTTCTCTCTGAATTACACGTGTCGTCCTCTAAACGGCACCACAGGCCGTCAAAGCTCCCCTCACCTCCATTTCACTCGTTCCTTATGCTAAACACTGCATGAATTTGTCAAGCTTTGCATGGGGATACAATAATTTTAATTACTAATTAGCCCTTATTTCATTACGTGTCGACACAACATTAGTCAATTAGCAAAACAAACTTTTTCATTATCACACTAAATTCCACCCTCCCACCACATATCCTATATGCCTTTTAATTTATTCTCTTTTCTCATTTTAAAAGAATGGCCATTCCTATATGCAATCTTTGAACAAACCTCTATTCAAAAAAAAAAAAATTCAATAGATTCTTCTATTACTGAAGATATATTTTGATTATAAAACCCTCTCTAAGATCTTTGGGTTAATTGCAGCTAGCTAGCATTAATATATATGGAGAGCGCAGACTCATCGACGGGCGGCTCACCTCAGCCGAACCTGCCCCCGGGGTTCCGGTTCCATCCCACAGATGAAGAGCTGGTGGTTCACTACCTCAAGAAGAAAGCAAGCTCAGCTCCTCTCCCAGTTTCAATTATTGCGGAAGTTGATTTGTACAAGTTTGATCCATGGGAGCTTCCAGGTAATTAACCTATTTATTTACTGTTATCAATTAGTAGTAATAAATAAAATAATCATGGGTTTCAATTAATATTATATTCAGCTAAGGCAACATTTGGAGAGCAAGAATGGTACTTCTTTAGCCCTAGGGACAGGAAGTATCCGAACGGGGCGAGGCCAAACAGGGCGGCAACTTCAGGATATTGGAAGGCTACCGGAACAGATAAGCCAGTGATGAGTTCAGGGAGTAATCAAAAAGTTGGCGTGAAAAAAGCACTTGTATTCTATGGAGGCAAGCCTCCTAAAGGTATCAAGACCAATTGGATCATGCATGAATATCGCCTTACCGATAACAAAGTCAGTAACAAGCCCCCTGGTTGTGATTTGGGCAACAAAAAGAACTCCCTGAGGGTAAATTTTTATTCCTATTACATGTATGTTTAATATTATGGAAAATTGGTTAAAGGGTTTGTTTGATTTCTGTCATGGTAGCTTGACGACTGGGTGCTATGTCGAATATACAAGAAAAACAACTTGCATAGGCCATTAATGGATCATGATAAAGATGATTCAGTGGATGTTATGCTTGGAGTACACATACCTCCTTCGCTGATGATTAGTAGCCAGCAACAGAATACAAATTTGAAGCTGCATATGCCGACAAGGGGAGCAAATTTAAATAGTTTTGGAGCATTGTTAGACAATGAACCAAATTTTTTTGAAGGGTTAACGAGTCATGATGCTATTAACAACAGCAACAACAGCAACGGATCCATTTCATCTCATCATCATCATCATCAGTTTGTTGCCTCAAGCTCATCAAAACTACAGGTTCAAGCAATGGATTCTCTTAAGAGAACACTGCCATCTATGAGTTGGACTGATCATGCGGATGTGCCAAGTGGCGGGACGGTGGTGAACAAGAGATTTCATGGGGAAAATAATGTTAATGATGATCAAATCATCGAGGGGAGTACTGATCATCATGGAAATGGTTCATCATCAATTGCCACTCTGCTTAGCCAGCTTCCACAGACGCCGCCACCACCTTCAATACACCAACAAGCAATATTGGGGTCTCTTGGAGATGGGATTTTTCGGCAACCTTATCATCAACTTCCGGGAATGAACTGGTACTCTTAGTTGGTCAATTTCTAGAAGTTGATATCTTATATATACATAATTGTTTTTCATGAGTCAAGAAAAAATCAAAAAAAAGAAAAAAGAAAAAAGGAAAAGGAATAGAAAAAAATCTATAATATACATGTTGATTCACACATCAAAGGCAATTAGCTTGTTTGGGTATGGAGCGTATTGATATTTTGGTTGATATAAGCGAAGATAAATTATTAGAGACTCATTAGATTAATCATTGCCTCAAGTTTCCATGAGTGCAGCAAGATAGAGCCGGTCTTAAATGAAACAAAATAGAGCCGGTCTTAGATGAGGTCATGTATAATATATAAAAATTTTAGATAGCTAAGATATATATATTTGTAATTTGCTTATGTAGAGATATGTAAACTTGTATAATCATGATATATAAGAGAGGTATATGGTCTTATTTGGCATTAGGAAATCAGTCTAAAGACAACTTATAGCAATTAAATCTCTGCTGTAGAGAAGTGCTTTTTATTATTGATACTGTAACACATTTTTAAGAATATATGTTGCCAGTATATAGTTTGCTTTTCACATCTGTTAATTTGCACAACTATTTGAAGTTTCTGTTTTAGTATTTGTAGATCACCTGGATTTGTATTTTATGAGCCCTTGACATGATGGTGAGAATTAAAAGATTTTATTGCTTTTAAATTCGATATATAAACCTGAAATGAGGCAGTGATATTTACGAACCAAACACAAAAAAGAACAAACCAAAACAAAAAAAAAATATTTTTGCATGTTTCGAAAGTGAAATGATTAAACTGGAAGGAAATGATTGGAAAGTTTTGAATTCATCATCTTCTACTTTGGACTAAATGTATCTTGATGATTTTAAGGTGGAATGTTGTTTTCAATTTGATGGTTATCTTTCAATAACATGATATATAGTTTGTTGACATTTGCATATTTGGATGATGTGATATGATTAATATTTCTTACACCATTTAGCATAGCTAGGAGTGATCAAATTCAAATTCACTAACATACATGTACCAATTTCGGGCCATTACTATCCATGAAATCCCCTTATTAGTGTAAAAACTATTATAATTATTGTTGGATAGTAGCAAAAATATAGATAAAGCGACTTTATTTAATACATGATCAGAGCTTAATTTTCAGTTGTCCATCTGCAAATATGAAAAAAAAATTTGATAATGTTAGATTTTTTTTATTTTTTTATTTTTTTCACTTTTGGCAACTTTTATTTGATTAAAAAAAAATGGTCGCATTTCAACCATTCAATGAACTGGAGCTTTTTAGTGTTCAAGTCTCCCAACAAAGAAAATAAAGTTTCCACTTTCTTTTGTGAACCTTTTCAGAAGATAACTATTTGGAAGTACATTGCAAATAATGACTCACAGGCTAAGATTTTAAAATGGGAGAATATTGACACTTTTCGCTTACAGTTCTTTTGGGTTTTTATTACTTTTTCTTTTTTTATAATTTTTATAATATCTCGTCACTTTTTTTTTTCTTTCCTTTACATTTTTCATATATAATGCCTCATTACCATCTTGACGTAAAAAATAATGTAATAAAATGAAAATGGTTGTTTTATAGCTGGAGTAAATTTGTCTGTTACAATTTTGCCATCAAAGAATAATGAAACATTATGAAAATTACAAAAGAGTAAGTTTTAAAAGCTTAAAACCACAGGGAGAAAGTATCATTTTTTCTTTTTCAAATTCAAAAAATTGAGAATTGACAGAGAAAGAGAGAGCTAAATATATAAATTTCAAAGCAGTAACCAATTGCCTAGGCGTATATATGTCTGCCGTGAAAAGATACCCAAATGCTGATCTCTTAATACTTCTCCGAAAGCATTTCTTTGGGAAGTTAGACGAGGGCTTGAAGAAGAGATATTATACATGCTTCTAGAATAAGCACTTGTGGAGTTTTAAGCTGACAGATGATTTCCCTTTTATCCATTTCACACACAACCACCTTGAATAAAAACTGATTTAGTCACAAAAATATTATTGGTTTTATCACCAAAATCAGGCAGATATTTGAGTTTGGGTGTCATTTTCTTTCAAAGGATGAGAAGACATTGGTCAGCATATTCCATGAGCTAAGGTCACATAAATTGACAACAAGAGGCTACCTCACAAATGGCTTTTCTCTTTGCTGACTAAGGGACCATTTCACGATCATCAAAAGGAATCATTATCTTAAACCACACAAAATTAAAAACTCTTTAATCACATTCCTTTCCAAGGAAAGTGTACAAAACAACTTTTATAAAATTTCGCATTATTAGTGCTCAATTTTGGAACACAATTGAACGGTGAAATGAGATATTATCCTAATCTCCTTTGCGGACTATGCTTTCACATGGGTCTAGAAATCTCTACCCCCAATATCATTTTTCTTATGTATTGTTTCATTATCACATTTCAATGTATTCACATGCTTACTTAGTTAATTACCCATTTGTACATGTATGTATGAATAATAAAAAAAAAAAAATCCACCTAAAGTAAGATCAATATAGATCCTAGAATTCTTTCATACTTAGAATTATTTAAATTTATATTAAATTTAGATATCACTCAAAATTAGATGATAAATCACTTTTCTCCTCGTAAAGAATTTGAATTCTCATGTGCATTGTGAAGAGATTTTCTTTTAAGTATTTAGAGATTAATCAAGTTTATTTTAGATTTAAACATTCAGATTGAACCATAACGGAACTCTCTTAGAGAGAGTATTATAAAAGTATAAATAACAATAGCTTATAACATAAGAGTAATATTCAAAAAGAAAAATTGCCATGATGTTACTAAATTTAAGATCGAGGAAATAAACCTCAGCCGCTTAGGCTAATGTAGTCCGCGGCCTCATTGACAATCCAACTTACCCTTGTGAAACAAAGGATATATAATTATAAATAATTGAGCTTATTAATCATGAGCTGAAGGGATTATGCATGGTTGTTGCATATTAATAATTGGGTGACAACATTTTCAAAGGCTTCTTCTATCTGCCATAAGATGATCCTGTTTGCCAATAAAGGGTCTGAAAAAATAATGGGAGTTCCATTTTCATCGATGAAGGTAATAGAAAAAGAAAACTGGGTTGTATAATTTATTGAAGAAGCTGCATTCAGCACCGGCCACCCACTTAAATGCTTTGCCAAATCTAGGCCCATTATTGACCTGGAAAGCAAGTAGGCATTTAATCTTCAAATTTGCTCACTGACCCACAACAAATTGACAGATGATTCCTGAGCTGTTCCAGCCCCCAAACAACAAAGGAACAACAGCCTGGACCATTGAGGATGAGCCCAAGATTGCCAAATAGTCCATCTTTATGGCATAAAAATTTTGTAAATTGTTATGATGCTTGAAAATTAAGCAAATCTGTTTGAGATATTACAGCTGCCTGAAAGCAAGTTGGCAATGAGATGGGCATTGTTCTTCATAGCTGGACTTTATTATTATTATCAGCGAACTGACTTGAACTGAACTGACAACCCATTCGTTAGTATAAACTAATAAAAGTAGTTTTCATATTTTGTTCTTAAAAGCACCTAAAATAACTATAATAAGTTCAACAAAATCAAGACCTCGCTGATTTATATTAATTAGCCTCAGTGATTCATAAACTTTTTTATTAGGGTTATTTATCGTCAGCCCCCATATGTTTTGACAATTAGCGCCGCGCACCCACATGTTTCAACGATGTGAGCCGCGCACCCATTTCCGTTAAAAAAAAGGTTATTTGCTAAGGTGTAGGGGTAAAAATGGAAATAGTTATTCTAAAAAATTAAAAAAAAATCATTTAGTTTCCAGAATCAAAGCATAGCTATCATTTCAACCTCTGCAGCTTCACCATTCCTTCATCATGTTAGTGAGCTTGCTTGTACAAGAAGCTCAGCTACTGGAAATTGGAGGGAAATCCAAGACGAAAAGAAACAAATGGCGGGAAAACCATCCATTATCGCCAATCACTCTCATATATATTAAGGAGATAAGTTTTTTGTGCTGTGTAATTCAGAAAATGCATTGATGTAACAGAGGTTTGAGAGCTTAACCAGTGACCCGTCTTTGAAGGAGTTAAGGTCAGTGAGAGCACTTCTTTATTTTATTTTCGCTAGGTATAGTGATTTGCATGTCAATTTCAATTGCTATATTTTGTGATTCAAATCAATAGAATTGCATTTTTCGATTTGATTTTATTATGGATGGTTGTGGTCTTGGTTCAATTTATTTTTCTTTGGTCATTGATCATTGCTTGTTTGGAGAATACTAAGATAGTTGTTGATAGTTCGTTAGGTGAATGCCTTTAATCGATGAGATTAGCAAGGATTTCTTTGTTTTGTGTTGTGTGTACAGTTTGTTATAAGTTTTATGTTCACCGAGATTTATGTTTGTTTCATGAATTAAAGGTCTTGATAATAATAAAGTAAGTACTGTCGTTACAGGAAATAATGGATAAAGATGATAATACCACTATCTTTGTTAGTTACAAGGATAAGACACATAACCTTGGTATTATTGATCCAGACAAATTGAGTAGAGTTTCTGTGATTAACAAAGTTATAGTGTGAGTGTATGGAAGGAAAATGCTATTTGAAAAGAAGTTCAATTTGAGTATTTGGCAACCATGGGACTGTAAAGAAGCACAGATTGAAACTGATAAAGACCTCATCTTTCAATTAAAAGAGCACAACCATCATCTTATCTACTATATGCAGTTACACCTTGAGAAAATACCCTAAAGCCATGTCTATACCGCAAAACGAGTGTTATTCCAACCTTTTGAAGTTAACTCATCTACAAGTCCACAAACCAACAGTCCAGCAACTTTAAACCTTAATGACCCAATTCCATTACCTCTACATGACTCAATAAACCGAACTAACTCACACACTTTTACCTAAATTAGAAGCTGAAATTCCAATCAATGCCACAACCAGTATCATGAAATGTTTGGTTGCACCAGATTCTATTCAATCACAACCCAATTCACAAAAAACATCATCCCCTACTATAACCAAGCTTCAAAACAAATTTGATGCAAACTCTAATTTATTTGAGGATTTCTTGGATACTTACTTCAGATCCCCTACACAAAACTATACAACATTTCCAACACAAACACATGCAGTCACCTCAACCCAAACCAGTGATAGAGAGCATATGAATGAAGTGAGTGATAATAATAGTGACGAAACTTCATGTTACACTCCAGAAAGTCCATCTCAGCAGCTCCCACAAACCTTTACCCAATCTCTAGACCTATCTCCTTCGTTGCATGAGCACAAAGACATAGAACAAACATATGAACCTACCTTTATACCAATTTACCAAAATAATATGACATCTTTCCCACTCACTCAGAATCCTGAATCACAGCCTGTTTATGCTTCCCACATTTTTAACGATTCATCTGAACAGGGTGGTATACTCAACTCTAAGTCAGCAGTATGTCATGGGTTTAGAGTTTGCTCGCAGCGACCCCGTGCGGCACTTGAGCGACTTTAGGCGTGCGAGTCGCCAAGTAAACCTTGAATGTTTCTTCAACAAGTAAAGCACTACCACTTGATGCAAATGCTATGGGAAGCGAGTTTGTAATGGCCAAAGGATTGTATTATACACATTTGAAATATTACAAGGGCATTTGTACAAGAGAGTTTGTGAGCTAGATGTGTTGTTGTGTGTGTATGGGAGGTGTGTTGTTGGTGGGGAAAATGAGGGGGATCACCCCTTTATATAGTGGGTGAGAGTGCTTAGTTCTAGAGAATTCTACACATGCGGCAAAATGTCTAGGGAGCCAAATGGTTAAACCTAGAAACTTTTAGTGAGTGTGTAATATGTAGAAAGCTCTAGACTTGGGCTTGGTGGGAGAATTACTAAGCGCACAATGGTTGTTTGTTGTGTTGGTGACCCGATTTTTAAGCGCAACTGTTGAGTGTTAGAAAGTGTATATTTATAAAGGAGAAAATCGTCATTTTATATTTTAAGTCTCACTAATATCTCTACTTTTATGTGTTTATTTCTCTTGTGATTTAATTATGTGTATTGTATTATAATTAAGTATTTTATGTATTTTAGGGATATCATGATCGTTTCATAATGAACAAGTGATTAGACAGTAAAACAGACATTACTTTCGAACTCAGGACGGTCGAAAACCTTAGGAGAAATATAAAAAGAAAAATGACATTGTTCACATGTACGGCACTGTTCATACGTATGACATCGACTTATGACGTGGCAGAATTCGATTGGATAAAAATATGGCATTTGGTTGCTTATGTGGCGTTGACTGATGAGTTGGCATTGACCGCTGATATGTTACGATCCTATTGGACTAAAATTCTTATGTACTGTTGATCGGTGACGTGGCAGCATTTTAGTGGACTAAAAATTATGCGTACCGTACATGCACATACATGGAATTATTTACTATTCAAACCGCGTCACTATTCAAGCCGCCACTATTCAAACCGCGTTACTGTGCAAACCGCGTCACTGTACAAACCGTGGTCAAACCGCATACTGTTGACTGATGACGTGGTACAATCCTAAGCGTTCGAACTATTTTTAATCCGATGGCTATAATTTACTCAATGTATTTATAAAAAAGGAGCTCTCCCCCCCTAATTTGATACCCTTGAATCCATTGTTAAGCTTAATTTTCTGCAATTCCTTCTCCATATTATATTTTCTACGTATTTTAATAAATTCTCATTTTACCCCTTGTTCAATTATGAGTGGCTAATTATCTTTCAAGCTTAGGTTGAAGGTGAAGTTTCAACATGTTCCATAGAGTTAATTTGGTAAATTTATTTTCTCTTTCCCTCTAATATTTGTGGATGTTTTGACTTTTCATCGACAAATAATAATAATCTTGTCTAGATACCGCCCTGGTATAACCGACACCCTAGTATATGGTTATTATTGTTTGGCACGATAAGTCCTTAGCACCATATTTATTTGAGCGTGGTTCATAAGGTGTGGAAATCTCCCTTGTGATTTAATTGGTATTAATAAGGAATATTTAGCCCATGGAGCATATTGATGCAGATCCAGATACCCAAGTACTTTATTTTAATAGATTTCATTTCAATTTATTCCTGCCATTGTAATTTAAATTCTAGGATAGTCTAAATTCTTTTCACCATAAATCCAACCACCCACTTAAGAAAATCAATTCTACACACAATTAAAATCCACCTCTTCATGAGATCGACACTCGTCACCATTATTCTATTCTACAATAGATTCGTGCGCTTGCGATTTCAATAAAATTTACACAACAGCAACCCCGTTGCTAAGCGCATCCCGCTTCTGAATGCACTCCTGATCAAGACGGACTTTTGCTGAGCGAGCCCGTGTGCTTAGAATTTTCCCCCAATCACGGTAGATTCGCGCGGGGCGTGACAAGTGGCTGCTGAATATAACTCAGAGGATGGTGTTTTCAGCTTGCTTGATAGTGATGAAGATCCAGCGCATCCATTAGGTGCTCCAAATATCATTAATCCAGCTACGAAGATTGTGTCAGAGCCTCAATTGGCTTTTGTGCTTTCTGATGACAGTGATGGGGATTGTATGCTTTCTGACTATGAAAGTGATGATGCTGATTTAGGCATTGTGTCTGATGATGAAGTTGATGGTGTTTTGGCTAAAATAGAGGCTATTGTTAAAGAAAACGCGTATATTCCAAATTGGGATCCTGTGACCTTTAGAGTAGGGATGTATTTTAGAAGCTTTAGAGAGCTTGCATGGGCAATCAAGCAATATGCTATTGAAAACAAGTTTAAGGTCTATCGGCATAAGTTTAAAAGGGCTCGAATAACTATTGGTTGTGCATACTACAATTGTCCTTGGTTTTACATGCTGCAAGAACCATATTTGGAGGTGTTTTCCTGTTGAAGAGACTTCATAATGTGCACACATGCTCATGAGAGTTGGACAATCCTGAATGCACTGCTGAGTTTATAGTTGCTAAGTATGGACAAACCTTTATAGATCACCCTGACACAAAAGTTAATTTTATTCAAGATGAGCTTAGAAGAATATATGGTTGTAAGGTTAATAGGTTTAAGGAATATAGGGCAACGAAAATCACTTTGCGAAAAGCAGGTGCAGATTATGAGCCAAGTTATAGGCTTATTAGGAGTTATGCTCAAATGATACTAAACAAAATGCCAGAGGCTTTGGCATTAGTTAGTGTAATTAGGTTTCCAGGGGAGCAATCTCGAACTCACTTTGATAGAGTGATCTTCTCATTTTCAACCCTTAGAGATGATTTTAAAGCTGGTTGTAGACCCTTTATTGGGATTGATGACTGTTATTTGAAAGGTCTTTATAAGAGTGTGTTGTTGTCGGCAGTAGCAATCGATGCTAACACTGGAATATTTCCAGTTGCTGTCTGTGTGTGCCGTGTTGAAAATACCACTACCTGGACATGATTTTTAGGCCATTTGAAAACATTTCTTGAAGATACAAGGCAATTAACATTCATGTGTGACAAGCAAAAAGGCATCCAAAATGCTCTGGCCCTTGAGTTCCCAAATGCTCATGTCAGGTTCTGTGCAAGACACATTCTAGCAAACTTGAAAGCAAAACATCCACATACAAACTTCAAAGCTTATTTTTGGGCGGTTGCAAGGGCGTACAGCAGAAGGGCTTTTGATGAAGTAATGACAGACTTGATGAATGTAGATGAGGGTGTTTATAAGACATTAAGAAGATTACTAGCAAAATTCTTGTCAAGACATGCCTTTGATAATAGCTGCAAGACTGACCATTGCACAAATAATATGACAGAATCTTTTAATGCATGGCTTGGGGTTCAAAGAAAGGTGCCACTGCTGAATATACTTGAATGGATAAGGAAAAAGTTAATGAAGAGGATGGTGAACAGAAGGAAAAAGGCTGAGGCTTGGGATTCTGATATTCCGAAGAAGATCTATGACAAGATGATAAGGAATCTGCAAATTGAAAGTCCAAACCCTGTAGCTCGAATAAGTGAATGGCTATATGAAATAGATCACAACCACAGGACTTATATAGTTGACCTGGAGCATCATGTCTGTGACTGTGGCCATTGGCAAATAAGTGGTATTCCATGCATTCATGCAATGCCATGTATCTTACATAGTTAAAAAGAGCTGGGACAGTTTATTAATCCATTATTGAAGCCAAGGAGTTATTTAAGCACATATGCTGGAATGATCCAACCCATTCCAGATAAATCTTCATGGCTAATAATAGCAAGTGATGAGATTTTTCCTCCAATGATGAAAAGGCCTCCTGGGAGGCCAAAAATAAATAGAAGAAAGGAAGCTGATGAGGTTCCTACAGAGAAGAGAAGATATAGGATGCAATGCAAGTACTGCAAGAAGTTTGGCTATAACAATAGAGGTTGTCCAGTTAATCCTTTAAATGCATTATAAGGTCAGTGCAATTTCTTCCTTTAGAAGTTTCATTCTGTAACGTTGACCCTTATTTTGTATACTTGTGTCTGTCCACAAAGTAATCTTAAAGGCTACATGACAAGGATAGGGTCAGTAACCCGAGGTATTATTTTGTAACTATTCAAGTTTGTGTTGTTGATATCCACAGGTAGTTGATTTGTCGATATTTAAATATTTATTAACTAATTTTTCAATATTTAAATGTTTATTATCTCTTGAAATTTGTTTATATTATTAAGGTTAACTATATAATGTTGGACATTATGACATTTAAATGAAAAAATCACATGTTAGGACTACAAGGCATGCCAAATAGTATATTTGACAGTGCATCAGGCAATGGGTCCCATGTTAGCCATATGCAAGCACATGACCAAGTGAGAGTAACGGTTGAGGTTCATGAACCTCAAGAGGTGCAGATGCCACTAGGAAAGAGGAACAAGATTGAGAATCATGGAGGGCCCTCAGGTACAAAGAAAATAATTTCAAGATTACTAGCAAATGTTCAACCTGATGCTCCATGGTTGGGTGTACAAGGCAAGAGGATAATGGTAGCTAGTGGGATAACTTTAAAGGAAAATCACAATGGTCCAAAAAGATCTAAACTAAAGATTATTGACAAGGGCAAGGGACCAGAATTCCCACCTTATATGGTAAGGCATTAATTCTGAAATGAATGATTTTAAAATGAATATTAATATACAATTGTCAGCTTACTGGGTTAAGACTACATTACTTATTTTATACATTATGTTGTTATCATAATGTAGTGATTGTTGGAATGAATTGGAGACATTGGCAGCAGTAACAGTAAGCAATAGTGAAGATATATAAACCATCTTTTGACATCTTCCAGAATGCCACAGTAAACCAGTTGATGATTTGAAGAAATGGAAACATGAACTTTTTGGTTAGTTATCTTGGTTTTATTTTGATATGTCATGTTAGTTTGCTTATGGAGCTTAAATGTATCTAGTGCTTAGGCACTAAGCATGCCAAAGGCAGTGGCCATCTTATTTTACTAGGCTTTAGATTATGTTACAAGGGGTTTGTGGCATTATGAAAGTTGTTGGCGAAGTATATTTACCACTCACGTGTAGGTACATCAACAATGTCTTTTTTGTTTTTTGTTGGATATACTGCTTTGTAACCATATAGTTGATTAATACACCATTTCAAATGCTGCCAATGTATATTACTCCATCAACTATTTGATATTATTAAGTACAATGAATCTCAGCAGATGTTACACTTCATTTTTCTACATTTTCTGAATTTACATTACTATTATGAATACATATAAATGATAGCTGCAACAAGCACTAGAATAACCATTGTCATGAATTGGTACTTTTTTAATTCAGAAAGTTGAGTTTCAATTTTGATGATCCTGTGATCAAAGTCAGCCATGTCAAGATTCATAATATTGCTGTCACTGTTGTCAATACCTTGCTCTTGAAACAGGTTCGTCTGACTTGTAAATTCTGTAATCTCTTCTCTAGATGGTGCCCACTATCTAAAAAACCGCATGCAGGATCATTAGGACAGCTATAATATAATCGGTTAGGATTTGACTTGAATTCTGATATTTTGATTGTTGCCTTGACTCTACAATAGCATACCTTGTTGTGGAACTTGAAAATTCCCCCATTTATCAAATTCTTATATGAATTAGGTTTTGATTTTGATGAACTTGAAGCACCCCTGGAGCTAGACATCCTTCTGCCAATATATGTGTTGAATATGTTGTAACTTGAATAACTGGTAATGCTTGTGTTACGCTTCATAATGATCTAAAACTCAACAACAAGTGCTGTTTGTATCAATATGCTAGTGAGTTTTGTCAGTCATGGTGAAGTTAAGGAGGGTTGCACAACATAAATATTTATAACTGATGGAACTCTCTTGCCGTTATGTTATCGTTGCAAAGGACTATAAATGATGCCATCTTCTGCTATATAGCCGTTACAATGCACAGCTGTAGATGCTTTACTTATGCTTGTAATATGTTTATCTAATGCCACATATGTATTGTAATAAAATTGTTTCTGAAGGTCAAAAGTGTAATATTAGTGACTTCACATAAGACAAAACTGATATGAATTTGTTTGTAATATTACCTTTTCAAATTCAAACTCTGGGCAATTTCAAAATTTCCATTTTTACCCCTACACCGTTGCAAATAACCCTTTTTTTAACATAAACGAGTGCGCGGCGCACATGGTTGAAACATGTGGGTGTGTGGCGCTAATTGTTAAAACATATGAGGGCTGACGATAAATAACCCTTTTTATTAAAAAGGAAAAGTGAAGAAATGGAGGAGGACACAACTCAAATCTCCACACTTTCTCCAACCAACTATAGGGTCTGTTTCCGAAAACTTGCCAATTTTGTTTTATCATTGTAAGCTGGTGGCCAACTTAGCGTCATGATCCTCGTTGTTTCCAGTTCTTTCTGTTTTAACACACTAGATTTAAAGATTATGCCCATCATCAGAGCAGATTTACCATTACCCTTTCGTGTAATCTAGTAAAAAAATTCACAACCCCACGAAAATTTCTAAGGTATTCAATTTTTAAAAATCATAGCTATATTTCTTCTTCTTCATAGGCCACATCAAGTTCAAATACAACATTTAATTTCCTTGCAGGAAAACTTAAGACTCAAGTCTCAATTAGGAGAACGCCGACCGCCAGCAATATCTCATAATTCTTAAGAAACACGTTAAAAATGGAGGCTTGTGGATTGTGATAATGCGGGGTTTTGAACACCAAGGAGCCCATAGAAAATTTAGGCAAGCATAGTCAAATTTTACTGCTCATTCCCACCAAAATTCCACTTAAATCTTATAGCCTTATAGGAATATTAAATGCGTACCGAGTCTTGGTCAAAGTCTCCAATTCCAAGTCCAACGTGTTGGAAACTAAACCAAGTCAACAAGTCGAACCTAGAAGGTGGCCTACGTATATATATGTCTAAAAAAATCAAAAGCCAAGCTACGTGACCATTTCCATTCATCTCAAAAGCGAAACAAGATCGAGAATGCAAAGCATCCCACAAAGAGAAACCAGACAGAGGCTTCAAATTCCTGCAGCAAGACCTTCTATGGCTGCCAGAGACACCGTGGCTAGCGTGGCGAGGATTCGTAGAAGCAGTTGTAGCTCTGCAGCATCATCATCTCCTAGGCCCCGGCCAGCTGGATGCACATGCCCAAACCGTCCTGGTTCAACAAGGTGCAGCCGCCATGGTTACTTGGTGCCTAAGGAAAGATCAAAGAATGGAAACAAAGAGATCATAAGGAGGGCATTGGCGCCAACGAATCGCAGGTTAAGCCTTAGGTGGTGGAATTTCCGGCCAACGCCTAGCAGGCTTTCTAACATGTCAAAGGCTTAGGTTGTTTTGCTTCCTTTTTTTAGTTTGGCTAAGCAGCTGCAGGACAGATTGTGTTATTCATAGAGTATATAAAGCAAAGGTATTAATATTTTTTTTCCGTCTAAAATTTTGAACCATATGTAATTAATTTCAAAGAGTATGTAAACAAAATAAGTTTTGGATTATCATGTTTCCTTTCATAGCAAGCAGCAATAAAATTGCAGTATATCCCCTTTCCTCGATCTGATTCCATACCACATGCAGCTTTCTGTATATTTTTAGCTTTGTGCTTACCAAACTGGGTCATTAATTTGGAGTTCTTGAATTGAAGGGTGCCAAGGCCACCATGTCTATTAAATCTGCCCCCAGTAACTCTTTCTTTTAAGCCTTTTAGGCACTTCACCTTGTACCAGAGCCATTTCCAAAATAAATCCCGGTGCCTATCATACAACAAAAGCATCACAAAACAATTCTTTAGTGCTTGTTTCCCAGGACTGCTTTTTTCCTTTGAATCTTCTACATTACTTGCCAACAACTAATCTTGAAGATGTAGATCATTTTGCACTGACTCTATATAATGTACATGTGTACAATGTTCTCAAATTTTTTTTCCCTGAATGTTATTTACTTAATTCTGTGGCAATAAAGTAACGTTGGTCGTAACCTATTTGGCAAGAATTTTTTATCATAGATAATGCTGCTGCCGTCCCAAGTGATCAGCTGCTCCAACCTCGCTGCTGGAGCCCGTTACTAGGTAAGAAACCATTGTCCCTGGCTCGGGCTCAAACGTTAACATTCCACGAAAAGCTGTTTCTACTCATCATAGAATTCCTGCCCCATACAACACTAAGCAAAAATTTGATAAGCTCCATCATGGCATATATGTGTGGCTAATTCAGCTATCTCATCGAGAATTTGGAAATCTCTTGCTAGGGGAAACCCACATAAATATCTCTCGTGTCTTGCCGCTACTGAGGCCAGGCCGATCTGTGGAAACTTTTGAATGGAAATTTCTATATTCCATTGATAATTTTCAGAACTACTATGTCCGTTATTTTACAGTTAGCAGTGCACTGTATCAAGAATATAGATATTTTTATACGTACATACATACACATGCAACTAGCCAAGATTTGCATAGTGCATATGATAATCAGCCTCTGCACCCAAATTCCCCATTACTGTATTCCATGCGATAATCACCCTCTGCTTCTGATTGCTTTCTATATACTCACTCCTGTCAAGGAATTAAAGGGGAAAAATAAAATCAAAGAAATTATAAGTATATTGTGCAAATCTTAATTCCATAAAGACCAGTGTAAATCAATTACATGAATTACCTCGGGAGGACTTATATCAGGCAAACAGGGTTTTGCTTCTGGTGATGCCTCAGCAATCCTTGCTTCTGACTTCTCATTTGAGTATCTAGAAATGAGAGAACAAAATAAATGTCAAAGACAGAACTAGGCAGAACATGACTAAGTTATGTTAAAGCAAACATAAACTTAAGATGTTTTGTCCTAAAAAGCATAAAATAATTTTTTTGCCATCTACAAGGTGCAGATACAGAAAGCCGAGAGCGTTGTAAAAACCCTCCCCAACATTTCTTTAACCTCTTGGTCCCACCCCACAAGTACTTAAAAAAAATTATTATGAAATTTACAAAAGAAAGGACAAATGAACCAAAAGAAGGGGACAGAAAGAAAAGAAAGAATCTGAACGAAGTGGTAATGAAACCAACTCTTCATGCCTCCAAAAATAATTCCCAATCACAGGAAGGTCAAAGTTGTTTTGATATATGTTATTCTTGAGCATAACATATTCTTTTTTCCAGCAAAAGGATGTGATGGGACCAAGTAGTTGCAGTAACATGAGGTGGTGGAATGTGTCATACACAAAAGAAAACGACAAAAAACAAATGAGGACAAGCAATATTTTTTCATCACCAAACAAAGACCTCATACTCCTTAAAATTCTATCCACCAAAATTTAAATCATATAAATCTCGAATAAGCCAGAAAATTTGAGAATTCTAGACTGCTCTAAAGCAGAATCAGTACTATATGAGAACCACCAAAACAAACCTATCATATTTTGACATTTTAAAACCACAATTATTAGGAAAATAGAGCATGGACAACAGGCTTCTGAACTCTTCGTGACAAGTCCTTATATTCTCCCACATATGCCACATATGCATCAAACAGGTTGAACACCAAGCATATGTAATGTGTTGTTTTGCTGCAATAGGCATATGATGGGCCCAATGTTAATCATCTAATGGATGGTATGCAGCCAGCTTTGTTTTCTTGTAGCTAGATTTTTCTCAGAGAAAAGAATGTCATTTTATGACAAAGTTCATAAGCCTTGACCTCCTAATATATCAATATTCAGATTAACCCATACTTCATCACCCTTAAGCTCTCATTATATAAATATTCAGGATAGCCCGTGCTAGATACTTACGTTGAAAGTATTGTCACCCAAATAAGTTCTACACAGTCCACCCAAAGAAGCCTTTGTTCTACTGGGACCAGACCATAGGTAACAAGATGAGCAAATGGCCAAAGCTTCCACCCTGCCTGTGATTAAACCATACAATAAGTCAATAATGCAGTTAAATGCCAGGCAAACTGCAACAATATATCAACTTGAACAAAAAGTTGATAAAGAGAAAATTACTATAACTAGATGAAATTTTGTCTTGAGAAGAAACTAGAGAAAGTGTAAAATTTATATAGAACATTCAAATTTTATGTAATCAAGGTAAAAATGTACTTCAGCTCCAATAAAAGCATAAACAAGTTAAACAGCTTTAAACATACTCCATTAACCACACTAAGATTTCAGACCTTCTTTAACAACCCAATTAATGGTTATATGGAGGTGAAAATAATCTTACAAATGGAACATGCACTTACAAGAAGTTTTTTATTGACAAAAGCTTGGTTTGAAACATGGAAAAAGACTGAAATTGCAAAAATGGAAAACAAGTGAAAAGTACAGACATATAATTATCTTTCAGTTTCCAACTTTTGTATAATCCAGAGTATCTCAACTCCATTGGCATAAAAGCCCTAGTAAAGGCAGTCAGTTAGGCTCAAAGATTTGGCACTCAACATTCTGAGAATAAGGAAAAGGTTTACTTACAGTCAGCATCGGCCAGAATGTTGCCTTCAACTCACTAAAAATATTGAATGGAGATTCAAGTCGCAATAATCCCAAAACAGTAAAATAGATACTGTTCCAAGCTGCTGCCCAGGCAGTTTGGTCAAAGGCTACTTTGGCAGGAACCACCCACCAGTCTTGAAAAGGAAATAATTCCTGCAAAACGAGAACAAGTGTCCAAGTAACATACAGATAAGTAAAATATTTGGTGAGACTAAATTGCTAAATGCATGTTTAAAGCAGAATCATCACCTCACAAAACTGGTAGTAGTAATGAGAAAGGGAACCATGCAGAGCGAAACCCACAAGGCCCGATCTAAACATTCGAGTACGATCAAACTCAAATAAAGGTTTTCCCTCGAAGCACTGCAAATCACATGACATGAATGAAACAAAGTATCAAATAAAAATCTTACAGCTGAAAACATGTTTCTATTTTGCATTATTCATTAACCTGTGCAATCCAGTCTCCTAGAGAATAGACCACACCACTGATCATCATTTTCGCTAAAACCGGGTTCGACTTCAGAGCTTCCTCATAAGCAGTCCAGTTGTGTAGAGGTGCGTATCTTACTATTTCATAAATTGTCCAACCCTAAAAGGAAAACTAAAAATGAACTTTAGAAGATCAAAATGATTAATGACTATTAATTATACAACCAATAACGACTATACAAACAGCTGTTCTGCTAACCAAATAGTAAGCTGAAATTAACTAGACACTATCTCTTAACTTTGAAATACAAAGCAAGAAGGTTTCACAAAACGAAAATTATGTTAACGCACACAAATTATAAACTACAGTGAATCTCTCTAAAATCCTTCATGCCAGAGGTTGCAAATGCAGTTTACTGACTCAATCTCATTAATCCCTAGGCTTTTTTTCATCAGCGCAAAGACAAGATTGAGAAACAAAAATAGTTTAAAAAATCAAAACAAGAGACTAGCAAGCCAAATTCCAACAGAACATCACCCCCACCCAAATTTCATGTCAATTTGACGGGATGGGAAAAAAAATTATAAATTTTCAAACAGAGCAACAAACTTTGCAAAAATAACCTTTATAAAAAGAAAACAAATAAAATAAAACAAAATAGTTAAAGAAGACTTACATGCCAGTAATCTTGATCAATAGTGAGCAACTTGGTGATTGCAAAAGTTCCAACAGCAAGCACAATAGTAGCATTAATAGTTCTATCAATCAATCTCTCCATTTCTTCATTCCCTCTTCTTTCATCAACAGAAGCTGAACAAGAAGAAGACGCAGAAGAGAATCCTTCAAACGACAGCGTTCCATCACTGAACCCGCCAACTTGATTCACCTGACTCGCCAACTCGCCATCCTCCTCTCGCCCCACCACTACACCCTCTTGCATGTCCGTAAGGTCCTGGCTCTGTACCGGGAGCACATCAAGCTCTTCAGTTACCACCGAGTTTATCACCCAGCTGTTCAACTTTCTCTGTTTGTTTCTAGAGAAATTGGGGTTCTGGGAAAGTTTTGAGAGGAGGGAAGCGTGGCTTGGCAGCTGTTTTGAGTTGATTTTGTTTGGTTTTGAGAGAGAGAGGAGTGTTTGAGGAGAAAGAGAGGCCATGGCTGAGTTTTGGGAGGAACTGAGTTCAGTTGACCGACTTAACGCACCGAATCGATCCTGAAACTAAACCGTCTGTGTTTCTCCGAGTTGGAAATGCCAGAGGATTAGGCTTATTATAGAGAGATGATTTGGCGATAATCCAGTATTTTTAGTGTATGATAAAGTTTTGGCTTTTGACCAAAATCACGAAATGGACGGTCAAGATGATGTTTTGGATTCTCTCATTTGACGTTGACTTAGATGTTGAATGATTACCGTATATTGGTTGTGGATTATTATTTTGCTTACGAAACATGAGATCATTGTCTCTGTGGTATTCGATGATAATTTCAGATGACAAATGCAGTCCACATAAGGAAAGCCAACGACTTGCTTAATTAAAAAAAAAAAAAAAAATTCTTTCGTTTAACCACGTGCCGGCCTGCCGGGGGACGCGACGCACGTTCAGTAACCTTCTCAAGTTTTATTATTTGATTTTATACATTTTTTTTAAATTACATTTAATTTTATATAATTAAAAGAAAAGAAGTGATAGAAATTTATTCGGAATATTACAAATTGTTATTTCGATATTTCAAATTTTCCTACTAATAATATTGTTCATATTAATAATCATATCAATCCTTGAATGATGGTAAAAGATTTAAAAAAGTTTATCTTCATTTTTATTTAATTCTCAATCTAGATGAAAGGTGAACGAGTTAATCAATTATAACTTAATTGTATGTTTAAAAATTACTTTTAAAAGTACAATAATTATGTGTATAAGAAGGAAAACTATCATCGGTGTAAATATGCAATTACATTTCATATCGTTTAATAGAATATTTAAGCACACATTATGCTTATTATCAACCGAATTATTTGTAACGCAAGTAGTTTTATTCTAATGAACTAATTTGATTTAAAAAATGAAATTAATTTATTTAAATATAAATTTGAAATTTTAAAAATAATTAAAAATAGTAAATTTTTGCTACTCGCTACATATACTTACAATTGTGTCTAATGAATTAAATTATTAATGTAAAATTTACCCAAATATATAATTTAGGCCATTTATTTATTTATGGTTGAAAGTATGAAAGAAAATAAAAAAAATAATTAAAAAAATCGCTAACGATTCACTGTCGGAAATTGGAATCTAGGAAGGTGAGGCCCATCAGGCTCTTCAATGGAGAGAACAAGCCCACCTCATCGAGTACCGGGTCCCACTTACTCAAGAATGGACATTTTGAGCCCATCGAGAGAGTCCACATGTTTTTTGTCTGCTGGGCCCATCGTGTCCCACAAACCCTGTGGGCAAGAAACCTACGTTTCTGAAGTATCTCCTTGTTGGTCAATTAGAAGACAGTCTTGTAACTTGTGTTGTGGATATGAGGGGCGACTCAAAATTTTGTATACCACTCAAATTTTCATGGCCATGCTTCAAAAGATAGAATACAAAATTCCTGTTTTTATTTGCTTATGGAAATATTGCACGTGAAATTTGTTTTGGATTTTCTTTGAAATTTGTGGCTAATGTGCAAAAAAAAACTGTCTTTCTTATAATTATCTTATTGTCTATTATCTCATGGCGGTGCGACTTGTGGAAAATTTTTTATTAAGTTTGGATAAAACTTACTTATTATAATTGTCTATTTTCAATTTTCCAATTTTCAAAATTAAAAAGAACTTGAAAATGGTTCTTGTTTTGAGGGTTTGATTTTGATCGGTGAAAATTGGGTATGAAAACATAATTATAGAATACTTTGATGCTCAAGTTAACAAATACTCTTAATTTGTAGAGTCTTGATTGTAACATTTCATAGAATTCAAAAAGGTATTCTTGAGTCAATTTTGTCTATCAGTATCAAAGTTCAAAATCTATTTTTAGGACACACGAAGTGCTAGAGGATTTTAATGTCAAACCTGTAGACAGATTAATATTGTTAGACAAACATGATTATCTCAAAATCCTTCTATATAATAGCTTCGATGGAACTCATGGATATGCATGAGCCCTACGTACACACGTCGTTGGTTTTAAAAATTCTATATTATATGTCATTGATTTTAAAGATTTTATACTAAATGAATTAGTCTCTAATGCGAAAGTCAGCAAAGCTTTAAAACGTGGATTCAATGTTTTATGATTACATAAAAAGTTATGTGGCAGCATAAAGCCGTTTTAATTAAAAATTTTATTTTAAAATTTTTGCTAACTTTTTTTTTTTTTATGTTTATCTTTAATTATCTCTATTAGTCGAGAGAGTTTGATTGTTTTTTAATAGTATTCATAAGTTCGAAATTAAGAAAGGTAAAGGGGTGAAAGATATTTTAGACTCCACCTATCCTTATTTGTGGGAAAAAAATAAAGACCTATTATTACATCAATATGTAATATCTCTTGGTTTGGAGAAATTATCTCTCAATTACCTAAAAAGATTGAAAGCGTAAGTAGTTACCACAAAATTTTTGATAATATTTTAAAACTGCCTCGAATTTTTATTTTATATCAATTAATTACTTTTTCGTTAACTTCATTAACCACCGTTAAAGAACATAAGAGAAAATCTTATTTTACTCTTAAACTCGTTTATAAAGGTAAAACAAAATATTTGAGCGACATTTCATTTCTACGTTAGCCCGGGGAACGGCAGAAACGCCCGAAGCACGATCATACTTCCATTAGTCCATATTCCACGTTGGGCCTGGGGTTTACAATTTTTCAGGTAACCAGTACATTAACTTTGGAGTCCCCAGTCTTTTCTGATTTCACAAGTAATAGCATGATTATCCATTTGTTTCAAATAGCCGCGTAACTGGAAATTTAATGGAACAAGAACAAGCCGTTCCTGACATTGCATGCGGCGTAGGGTATCTGTATAATTCTTAACTTCCGTACACGTGGAGGTCTTTTCTTTACGGATTCTTAACTTGACAGTGCAAGCCAATGGGTCCGTGGCCCATTTGAGTAGGATAAGTAATTTGCTCTCTATATTTGGGTAGGGTAGATTATCAGAGCTGTGATATAACAAAGAATCTTGGAAAGTTAAGTGATATCTGATTAAGATTTCAATAAAATTATCAGAATGTATACATAAAAAAAAAAAAAAGACAGTGCACCTTACTAAACTACCCTTCTCATTATACAAGATTGGCATTCCTTCAATAAAATTGTGATAAAAATTTGTAACATAGTATTACATTTCTGTTTCTCAATTATAAGTTAAAGTTTTTTTTTTAAATTAATAGAAATGTTTTGGAATTCAAAGTCCAATAACAAAATAAATTTATCTTAGGTTAATTTAATAATGTACTTAAAATTAATAATATTTACTTGGTCATTAGATATATGGTGATGTATAACCAAAATCTTAATTAACCCCATAAATCCGACTAAAGTGATGTTTATCAAGTGAATAATAAAATAGAATAAGAAAAAGTTGTACGAGTTATGAAACTGATTCAATTTTGTGAATTAAACACATAAAATTATATAAAAGAAGTACGCGGACTTTTTGTTTTGAACATTTCATGCAGTGTAGGCTGTACGGTATCCATATAATTAGTTCTTAGCTTCATTCTTAGCCGACATGACAATGCACTTGGTTTGGCTTCAATACCAAAATGCAAGATTAGCCTTTTCTTCAACAAAACCTATGAAGAGATTAGAGAATTTGCATTCTGATATTACAATTCTCTGTAGTTCTCATCTTTGGTTTCTCACTTCATCAAAGAAAAGGTCAAAAAGGAATTAGCCAGCCCTGCCCGGTTACTCCAGCAAATTGAAGTAATTTTGGTGGAATATTTAGTATCTGCTCTCTCTCTGCTCATTGTTTTAATTAATTTATTAACAACATTATCTGTGTAATCTCTTTATCACAATCATTGACCAAAAAGCCTAAGACATGCCACATGGAGGCCATTTGGATTAATTCTCTTTAACGTAGAACCAGAAATCAGCCCAGGTGCCTTCTATATTATTATTATTTTCATGTTAGTTTTTAGACTGAACGCATGTCCACTAGTACAATAAAATTGCGAATTTTATGAATTTTTTTATACAAAGCATGACTCAATATATATATATATATATAGAAATTGGCATTCTGTTTTGTACACAATTTAAGTAACGTTTACATTTTATATTAAAGTGAGAATCCTTGATTTTTAAAGTCACTTTTAGCCCTCCAAAAAATAATCCCAAACGGGACTTTAATGATACTACTTGATCAGTATAATTTTAATTCTCAATTAAAACTAACAAAATATCTTTGTCATAGATATCTCATAAAATTTACCAAACTATCAAATTTATGTCATAACATGCGGGGATGTTAAAGGATAAAATAGTCAATTGAAACTCATTTTAAAGTAATTTTTTTGAGAAATCTAAATCACAAAAAAAAAAGATTTAGTCGATTAATTTTTTTAATTTTGTATTTATTTTGAATCATCTAAAAATAATATTATGAATCTTCGGTTATTATTATTTTTTAAATCGGGTAGTTTACACAAATTGTGGAGAAAATATTCCCACTCAAAAGAATATCTTGATGATTATTCTAATTTTTTATTATTTTGACCAGGGGTGCCAATGAATTAGAGATCAATGGATTTTATTAAATAATTAAATTTAAACCACACTGTTGTGTGATGATTGTTTATCACAATTAATTTAACATTAACCTTGGAATAATATAATAAAAAAAAAAAAAAAAGTGGATAATTAATTTTATAAATATGAGATCAATGAAAGATTAATTAAAAAGAACGACTCGTAGTCGTAGATTTCCAACTGCACAATACATTACAAACAGAACTTTATATGGATGGAGAAAAAACATCAGTCAGTTAAGACCACAATCAAAATTAATCTAAATGCTACTCAGTAATGAAATAAAGAAAAGAACATAGAAGCAGTATTATGTACATATGTACTTAGGCTTAGATATTAGTATTTTCAGCTAAGCTTAGTTATATCAACCTCCTCTGGGGTTCTAAACATGTCAGCTGCACCGAATTTTCTTCTCTCTTCCCAATCTTCAGCAGATTCATCTTCGATACTTTCGCAATATTCATCAATAAAACTTGCCGGAGATGGGGCATCGTTTATGCTTCTTAAGTGGCAACACGCGGACACGCGCCATGTTCACTTGGTGCAGGTCGGAAATTTCTACAACTGTGTTCCTCATTAAACGGGAGACGTTGTTTCCATGGCTCTCCATCAATCCTCGTGAATGTATGATCAGCAGCACCCTTTCAAACTTGAAACAGATTCTGCTTGCCTGTAGAAAATGAAATTAAAAGTTAAAAGTAAGCAGAGGGGACTGCTGAATGGCTTCCAGATATTACCAGCACACACTTTTCATGAGCAGCAATGTCATCATAAAAGTTAAAATTATCTTCATACCTAAGCAAGACTAGTTCCATGTCCATTTGGGGCAAGCAATACAAGCCCATGCCAAGCATCTCTAACCAACAATATCAAGCAGGCCATCATCAACATATGGAGGAGTCAATCCTCTCTGAAAATCAAAACCATCATCGATTAGTATCTGATTTATCCGGGTGAGACTACTGTTGACAAATATATTTTTACTTGAGAACTCATGAAACAATAGGCTAACAAATAAATTATAACTAACCTGCCGTAGTTTCTTCTGGAATGGTTTGCCCCAAGGATCAAGTCCACCAGAAAAACCGGGCAAGTTAAGGAGGACAATAGACCTGATGCTGTATGTCAAAGATGAAGTGTTAGTGAAATGGACAGGAAAATGGGACAGAAACAAGGAATCAAATGAATTAATGAACAAAAATTAGGTATAGAATATATCTTCTTACTAGCGAGGTATGTGGAGTTCCTCCCATTGGCCTTGCTTTTTCATAATTTTAACTTTTGCCATCTGTGCAATGTTACTATATTAAATTTATGCAAATAAACAAACATTAACGAAACAGAAGGTTAACTAGAAGAATAAACCAGACCACAAGTCTAATGAAAATTAGGGATTGATAATTCTTTCAAAAATTGAAGTACTCAAACCAACTGTGTGCGAGACAGCCTAGTGACTAAGTAGTTCAATATGATTTTAGTGCAGTACTGCAACAGCGAAAAATTGATAATTATCAAGCAAAGGCATCAAGAGAGATTTCAAAAAGACAAAGTTACTCTCTGACAGCCATGGCCAAGTATTCTTTGAATCAGCTATGTTGAATGGACTACTGAAAGGCTGACAGAGTCGCATGGATAAACAACAAAATACTTGATAGTTATACTTCACATTAAATATTTTCAGACGACAAAGCCTCTCAACATCATAAGACTACACTATATGGAAATTTTAGTTTCATCAAACGGTCCTGACCAACATAACTAAAATTATTGGGCCCATGCTGAGACACCTGAGATCATAACATCAGGCTTATACTGGAATATTAATTTCAAAATGACCTGAACTGGTAGACATAAAAGTGAAGCAATTGACAAATTTTAAAGAATATATTATATCAATCATCAATTCAAAGACTCACCTTGAAGAAGGATGCAATAGAGGAGCCAGAAACCATGCCTGAGTACCAGCAAGCTTCAAATACGTACTCTGCAATATCCAAAGAAAGAATGTCAACCGCAGCCAAAATATTATAAGGATTTACATTAAGGAGAAGACAAGTGAAATATGTTTCGATAACAGAGAAGGTACTTACATATATATTCCTACCTTATTAACTAATTGATTTTGTAATTTTTCTGGGCGTAACTTCCTCTCAGAGTGAAATGGGTATGATACATGAGCATCCATTCCTGCACACATAAACATTTGTTAAATAAACTCAGTAATTATTTTGATGTCAGAGAAGTGGAAGCTGCTAGCAAACAAAGGTTAGATTTCTTACCCATGCTGAATTAGTTCCAAAATCCCCACAAAGTCTGTGATAGCCCTCCTGAGAACATTGTAAAAACATTTGCTAGTAAGCAAGTGAAGTAGTACCACATGTATATGAAGCAAATAAACATCAGAAAGTAAATCAAACAACAGCAAAGTAATGACAGTTCTCAGATTCAAATACCCACTTTGTGTCTGACTTGTGATCCATGGTTTTGATCTTAATATCCTATGGGTTTTCGTGATGACTTTAATGAAAAATGAAAATATTTCACTCCATGCACAATTCCAAATAAGGGAAGTGAGGTATTTAAATAGTCAAATGCATGAGCAGAGTGGCAGAGACTGTTGATGAAAAAAGTTGTGCTATTTTGAGCGTTCAATTTAATCAGTTCAGAATTAAGGTTATGTCAATCTTAAATACTCAATTTTGGATGACGATTATGCTTTTTAACAGTTATAAAGTCAAGAATATTTAGGTCTTTTAAAGAGTCTGACATTGTTCTCGGATCTCACGGTTCTCCACCAAGTAATTTACCATTATTTGACGGGATAAAAATGAGTCAAAAGTCTATTTTGATTTAATGTGCTTATTTAATGTGCATGGACGCCTACCACTCTATCCTTTCGTCTCTCTAAGAGTATTTGAAGTTTCTAGAGAACTCGAATAGCTGAAGAGGTCTAAGAGCGACAGCATCTTTAATCACTTGTTACCACATATTACATCATTGGTTGAAGCACATGAAACAAATATGGTATATAAAAAAATGAAAAGAAGCATTTACTAAGCACAAATAATGGAAATGAAGACTTACCACATTCAGTTTATCCTTTTGAGAGACACAATGAAATCCATGCAAAGAATGGGGTAGTTCAAGAGGTGCAATGGGGTCACAAGATCCTTCTTTAGAAGCCTTCATTCTCATGAGAATATGCCAGCTGAAATTCAGTCAAGAACATACAGTTGGTAAATAGAAAAGAAAAATAAAAGATTGAGCAGAGACGCATTTCAATTTCCCTCTTTAAGTACAATGACTGAAAATTGAGACCACAAATGAACGGAAGAAAAGGATTTCAACATCTAGGCTCACTGTTATGCCAACATAAGGATCTTGTGAATTTGTTCTGAGATCCATCTAAACTCAACAAGTATTTGAGCACATAGTTAGAGTGCATGCTGTTCAAACTATATGTAGTCCAGTAAACGATATCCATCAAGGAAAACAAGGGCATAAAGGGAAATTAAAGAAACAATTCTAGTTATTTTGTAAGTTTCACCCTTAATTAAAGTTAAATATTTTCTTTCTTCTAGAACTCATTTTAGAATTCAAGAGATTCTAATAAAAATAAATTCTTCAATATTTCCCCTTTCTTAAGCTGTAATTCTGGAATACCTAATTCAGATGGCAAATCCATCACATGCTCAACTGTGACAATGGGAAAAACCAAAGGGACTAAATGAAATGTTGTTAAAGAATCATCAAGGCATTGAATATGATGATGGCAAAATAAGATATCTGTGGCAAATCTAACATGGTTTAGCAAGGATTTCTGAGGACAACCATCCTTGCTATAAAAAGTACTGCAACACGTTAACTCTTATTGACATACTTCCTCCTCCAAAAAGTACTAGCTATTTGACACATGTTTGACCCAAACATTTACCTCTAACATTAAATTCACTGAGGTTACAATCAGATTTTATTCAAGTCTCATGCCCTGAAGTTAGGTGCCACTATTAGTGGAGATGGCATGAACAAGTAAACTTCAGAAGTAGATACTAGATAGTATGGCCCTTTATGAATGCCTCACCTGTCAATTTGCATTTCATTTGCATCTTTTACTTGTTCCAAGAACGATAGCACCACTTGTTGATCTGTGTTTGGATTTTTCTTTCCTTGAAAACCAAATAGAAGCATAAAATTCTAGTTATGAGTCATACCGATGGTTCCAAAAATGACTATATCTTTACCACAGGGAAGAAATCAACATAAAACAATTAGAAGATTGACATTCTCTAAATTCAGCTTCAAAAGACTAGTAAAAAATTAACATAGGCAGCCAAATGAGAACGGGTTGTTGTCTCCTGTTCCTAGTGGCACTGTCGCAACTGGAGGTGTATGAGGTAGTTTTAGATCACTAACAAGACCAAGAAGACAGCTAGTCGTGCCATTTCTGCCTGCAGCCTGATTTTACAGCACATGTTAGAAATAGAAATTAGGGACTTACGGAACGGAAAAAATGTGAACAGTGATATAGATATGCATATACACAAGCTCTTACTGAACAAACCAACTCACGATTAATCTCAACCTCTTATCAATTTCAGAGCAAAAACATCTCCAGCAGCCTTGAACTTCTCCAGAGTGACATAAAGCTGATGTAACACTTTACCAGGAGCAGGCATCTTTTCTCCCAAGTCCACAACATGAAAATTTGGTCACCCTAGCATCAATTACACTAAAAACAGTTTACCCATATTCGCAACTAGACACCTTAAGTTTGCAGACAATGTAATTACGGAATTCTCTGGTTTTCATTAAGAAGGGAAAGGTAACCGAGTAGAAGCTTCCCGCCCAACTGGCTGCCACTTTTGGAGTTGATGAACACTAGCACACAAGAAGGTATGAGGCTAGATCTCTGAACCTCCGATCCAATTACAAGAATGCAATTTGGAATGTAATAGTCGTTTAAAATCTTGATTTAGGAGTAGCCACTGCTTCCTCTGAACTGCACATTGCATCAAAAGAGTCCGTCGGAAACTTAATATTAAGCTATTTTGTTTCATTCAGATCATGTAATTCACAAACCCAACTCAATTCACATCAATAATAGCACATAATTTAGGAACAACAGTTTTATCAGATTCCCAGGTTCCCATTTACTTCAATCATAATTCTAGAGTAAAATCTTACATGAATCAGCACATTGAGAACACCAAAAGTGAAAAATAATAAACAAAAAACGAAATAAATAAAACTGACCTATCTAATCCCAATAAATATCGGATGTAAATATCAATACACATCTGATTATTCATATAGCGTTGATAAACGAAAACACAGATCTTGCATCTCATAAAAATCTTTTTCTATTTCACAACATCAAAACTTTTTCTTCTCTTAATTGTGATTCCAATTCCAACTTCTCCGAGTATGATAATTGAAATGATTTTTTTCCCTTTATAGTATTCTTTTTCAATCCTTTACAATATTCCAACGATTTGCATAACTGTAAAAATTCAAATTAACAAAAAAACTCTAATTAAACTATAACCATTTCCACCGATTTCCTTTTTCTTTTTTTTCTTTTTTTTTAAGAATTGATTTAAGTGTAATAACGAATTGAGATAACCACCAAAAATAATGAAAAGGAAGGAATGATGACAGAAACAAGCAAACAGGAAATGGAGTATGGACCTGCGAAGTTTCTTTTGTCGTTGTTTTTCATGAATCATATGTTATCGTGATGTTTGTTTTTAGCATTATCGTTTCGTCTTAAATCAACAATAAAGTAACTTTTTGAATTGAGTTGTTTTTCAGAATTGACTTATAATTGTCCACTAAACAGGAATCAAAATTAATTAGGTTAGAAATATAATGAGCCACTAAGCAGGAATCAAAATTAATTAGGTTAGAAATATAACGAGTTAGAATCAGAATAGTTGGAATCGAAATGAGTAATTAGATTATAATAATTTATTAATTTAAACTTATAATTAGAATTAGTTATATTATTATTTATGTATTTATTTTATTTTAAAATAAAAATTAAGGTAAGTTAAATTATAATAAATTATTATAAAAATTTTAATTTATTTTTATCATAATTATTATTTTATATTTTAATTATTGTTATTATTATTATTATTCAAAAATTAATTATTAATAATTTAATGAAAAAATTATAATTATATTTATAATTATAATAAAATAAATATTATAACTATAATTATAATTCATTTAATAATTAATATCTTTTTTAATTAGATGAAGGTTGTTTTAGAAACTTAAAATTATAGGGGGTGAATTGGTATTTTAAGGGTTTTAATAAAATAAAATAAAGTATAATGGGTTAAACGAAATTTTATAATTAAAATTTTTTATAATACTTATAAATAAATTATAAATAATATAGAATATAGGGCTGAACGAAATTTTACCTTTAACTTAATTAATATTATTAATAATAATAGGATCTCTTCGAGTTAAGTTTATTGTAACATACAACTAATGAAATGACTAATGAAACTGGTTTAAGCGGTTGAAACCGGTCACCAAAATTAATCAATACGAGAGACTCCCTTCTACAACTGGTCTTGACTAAGATAAAGATGTTGTTTTAATCATTAAATTAGCACAGGAGTTCCATCTCTTCCAACACCACCTTCTCGAAATTCAAACGTCCACCACAGAATTCCAACCAAAATCAACAACTCCATAGACCATTGAGCGAAAGAAAACAACGGTGAGTATATCGAACTATGTCATTACGACTCACAAGACGACAAACATTACTCGCTCTTGCGTCGGCAATTTCACCAGCCTGTAAGAACTCAATCTCGTCATTACCAGACTAAATGTGATCCCAAAGCTTCTCAAACATCTCGTGACTTCTATACAATGAGGATATGACCACAATGCCAGAATTTATACTTTCGGCTTAGAGTTGTTGTGTCTTGATTGAAGGCTATGAGGGCTAAGAGTTTCTTTAAGTGAGCTAAAATGAAGAAACAAAGAGATCTACTTCAAATTTCGCATGCAGGTGAAAAATGGTGCAGAAGAAAAATTAAGAAGCACCAACAACATTGAGTTGTAGGCGAATCAATTAGGATTTAATTATTATGTTTCATTTGGCACCGTCTCTTTTTTCTCCTCCACAATCCCTAAATTTGATCATTCCCTCCTCCATTCTTATAAATTTTGGCCTTCTCAAACGGGAATAGTGAAACCGTTTGGTCCGGTTGCCAATTAGTTATCCCTAACCAATTCAGCCGATTTCCCTTTTGCTATTACTGCTGCATAAATTAAAGTTCAGCCGTTGGATTGAAATTGAAGATATCTAATGGTTTGAGATAATTCAGGCGGTAAGATACGTTAAATGTAACTTAGGGATTGCCATAATAATAATATGCTTGAGCAGTGTACCTGTACTTGACCCACCATTCTCTCTTGTAGATACTAAATATTAATATTATTTCCTTTTTCTAGAATCAGAAGTTACCAATAGTGATTTATATTTAAACCATAATATCAACACTTTTTGTGCTATAAGGTGGTAATTGGTTTTAAGAAACGGCCCGGAGGGGGAGGGGGTGGGGGAGGGGGAGGTGATGAGGGAGGAGGGGTATAAAAATTAATTGCTCTTATTTGATTTTACATTAAATTTGTGGGAAAAGAAATTACATATTTTTTTATTTAGACAATTATGCCCATTGTCTTTAGTATTGAAATGTTAATATTATTAGTAAATATAAACAAATAATTAAACTATGAATTAAAATTTAATTTAAAAATAAACTAATAACAAAAAATTTAATTTTATATTATATTTTTAATTAATTCTCCATTATTTTACGATCAAAATAATTGACGTTGCATAACTAGTTATATGTTCAAATTAGTTTATAAACATATATGATTATCGAATACAAATAATATATTAGCCTATTGAAATTATCTACTTAAATAGAGATTTAAAAAAAAATTACCATAGTAAATCTTGGACATTAGTTGATTGTTGCCATCGCCACCTCCCACCACCATTGACCACCGTGGTTGCCATTGACCACTATTATTGACCTCCATTGATCGCCTGTTTTTATAACCTTAAATATATAAAAATGATTAGAAATGGAAGATTTACTCATTAGAGGTGTTAATTTTACCAAATATGCACTATATGGTTGGAAGTATAAGAGTTACAATGTTCTCAAACATTTAAACAAAATTAGAGGTATATTACGACGTACATTAACATTTCTAGCTCCATAAAGTTATAAATTGGCTCCTTACTACCGGTCTTAATGGTGAAGCCCGAGTCCGGTGATCTAATTTGTTGCTTTTTCTTTTCATAAATAATTTCATCCTATTAATTTAATAAAATAAATATAAATTACTTACACTTTAACTTATTTAAAATTAATTTTATTTAGAGGACAATATTAGAATTTTTGCATTCCTATCTATAAGAAATTTGAAATCCTTATCCATTGCTAAGGAATACAAAGTCCCCAACTTAATGGAAATTAAACTTCAATGGAAATTGAATTCCATTAATTTTGGTGCAACCAAACAATGGAAAGTGGAAAAGAAATCAAATTCTTTTCCTCTCCCCACTCCTCTACCCCCAACCAAACATGCCCTAAAGGGTTTTCTCTCTTCGAACTCTTGATTCTCTCTATGGATTTGCTGCTTTTAGTTTGATTCTTTTATGTTATGCTTAATTTTTTCCATTAGGCTACATTTGGAAGATCGGATTGGACTGTATTAACTCTTAAAATTAGATTGAATTAGATTAAATTGAATTATATAACACTGTCTTTTATTTGGTGTAGTTTTGAACATGATTATGTTCAATTTAATTGAATGAAGCTAAAGTAACTATTTAAACAATATATTATTTTCTAAATCATATAACTATTTGTTAAATTTAATATTTAAATTTCAATATTATTGTAATTAAATAATTGAATTTTTTTATGTTTAATATATTACATAGTAGTTAAAACAAATTAATGAATTAAAATTTTGATTTAATCTTAAACTTAAAAAAGTTAAAAATAAAATTTTAATATTAGTAACAATTTAGATTCTAAGATATTTAATTCTATTTAAACACATGTGAAAATAAGGATTGATGATCTTATAAATGTTGGACTAAAATTTCAACTAATTTGTTAGTCTTGAAAGCCAAAGATGGCCCTACATTGGAATTTTTTTTTTTTTAATCATTCAAATTAGTCTAATCGCACCTTTTGTGCAATATCCAAACATAGCCTTGGGTGATAAAGCATGCCTCATGTATGATCCAAAATTGGGCAATTGTTCGGAAATCTAGGGAATGAATAGTCAATAGTCTATTCTTCATATCCTCCCAAAAAATTAGACTAGTAACACTATAAGGATCATTTAAGTTGCCAAAGCGTCTGTAAACTCCTCGCCATTTGTAAAGGGGTATGATAGCTAGAGCAAATTGTTGCATCCACAATCATCTCGTGCAAGGAAGTCGTTATGTTCTTATAAAACTTTGCAGTCACCTTACAAAAGGATCAAATCAAGAAGCAAGAAAAAAGGAGTGGAAACGGAGCCAAGAACAATCAAGTCAGAAGGAACAAGAAAAATAACAAGATGATATAACGTGGTTCGACAACAAGATGCCTATATACACAGTTGAAATAGCTCTGCTTTGAAGCTTTATTAGAATGAGAAGAATTACAATTGAATCTTGAGATTACAAAGATTAAACTTCCATATTAAGATTTCTCTATCTCCCCCACCAAGAATCTCAAAACTCTAAGTAGTGCAAACTACCAGCCCATTTCCTTTTAAATACTACTTGATTAAAGCGATAATGACCTTAAACAGATGGCCCCACTTTGCTACCAAGACACCACTTCACTCATTCTTAACAGAATATAACTACTCTAGGCTTCACAGAAGCCAATGTTGATATTATAAGGAAACTTCAATAGACGTAGGCACTATTGGTGCTGAATAAATTAAATCTTGTTTTGCTTCTGATTTCGATCTAATATGAACTAGGGCTTCTTGCTTTTATTCTAGAAATAACAGAGAGACTCTTGGGGCGTTTAATCTTGATGTTAACATATGGATTAAACACAACTCACCAGAGCAAGTAAAGAAACTCACCTACAATTATCATGCAAAGAGGTTATTCAATTGCAGTTGGCCTGGTGACTAATAGAATATTTCCACCTCAGTAGTACAATTATATAAGTCTAGTTTGGATGCTAATCAAATCATAGATCCCACCAAGGTTTTTGCTAAAGTTTCTTTTTCAGGCAACCAAAATCTCACAATATCTCAAATTCATCATCCAACAGCAACAAATGTAACTTTAATCAACTTCAAATGAAATCAATATAATCTTAAAAAGATTCAATCTATATCATCTTCACCAAAGGGTATTCGTGAAGACATTATGACCCCTAAGCCAACATGTAAAAAGCTAATAAAAAAGAAAAATTAAATCCCTTCTGATTAGTCCTGTTTCTCCTTTGAAATTTCAAAATAGGTATGCTCAGATATTTTTCATAAACACAACTCACTGAGCATGTAAATAAGTCTAACTCGCAAGTATCATATTAGGCTAATAGCATTTGCCGGATGCTATATATACAACATTCAAACCCTTAGCACTCTAGTGGTTAATGATTTATACAAGCTGCGAGCTTAATCAATCAAAGGTGTCAATACAAATATGATATTTACAACTTTATCTAACATTATGAGAACTAGCATAAAAGGTCTAGATAAATAACTAGGGGTTGGTGATCTTTGGTCAAAACCGACAATATTGGTCTTAATATGATCGCCAGTACTAAACCAAATATGCATTAATAACGAAATCTGGATGAGTTGGTTGACTCAATCTCGGATCCTGCATTAGCATTAAATTTGTTTGGTGGGAAGGCTGGTTGATCTCTCATGAATATGACCGAACATTCATGACTAGATAATCTTGAAACTCTGATTAACAAGTACAAATTACAGAGAATGGTCGAGGCGGAAGTTTTTCGGCATAAACCCTCAAACGCTCAAGTCGAGTTAATGGATTTATGGGAAAAACAAAATATGTAATTTCTTCTTTTATCAAGAAAATAATGTTAAGTAAATGTAATGAAAAGACAAAGCTTAGAAGAAAAAAAAGTCCCATTGGCATGATTTTCTTTGGGTTTTATAAACATCCTCCCACGACCTTAGATCGTGGCCATTAATCAATTAGATTCATGCTGATTTTTGGAGGCGACACAGTGGCGGTTATTTGTGAGCACGCCTTCGCGGTGACTTAATGTCTCCTCAAACATGTCTACTTGAGGTCACCAGCCATCCGTCGAGATAGCTTGTTCAAGGTCATAAGATTTACGAAATAGCCTGCTCAAGGTCATAAGATTTACCTCTCGAGGTGGGTCACCTCAAGATTACCACACAGTCGGTGGTGCTCACTAGGTTGTGTGCTCACCAGATGGTCTCTCACGCTCACCGTGGTTTGTTCACTTGCCACCAAATAGCTCATCGTGGTTTTTCATCGGATGGTCTCATCGCTCACCGTGGTATGCTTCACCGGATAGTGCTCACCGATGCTCACCGCTCACCGCTCATTGGGTGTGCTCACGCGGTGTGCTCGTTACTCACCGGTGGTCTACTCACGCTCGGCGGTGTGGTCCGCAGTGGTGTGCTCACGCTCATCGTGATATGTGCTCACCAGGTGGTCTCGCCACCGCTCACTAGGTGGCCCGTTGCTCGTGTGGTATGTTCACTACATGGTGTACTTATCAAGTGGTCTACTTATCAATTTGCTCACTTTCACTTAGAGGAGATAATGATCACCTTATTTAATTCCTCAAACAATGCCTACAGGTCATAACTTCATATTTACTAACTTTGCAGTAAGAAAGCACACTCTAACAGTCTAACTAAAGTAGGAATAATATATAATTTCTCCAATATGTTCTCAAATTTGAAAGAACAAGTAGTAAACTAGGAACTGACTATCCTGCAGCCTTGTTCTCTCAGCCAAAGATAAAAAATTACTTAATATCTCAATAAAGTCATTAGTATCAAAATATGCATCCCATAGAAAAGATATGTAGCACATTCACAACAAGCGCCATGTTAGCTGGTTGTAATCAATGTACAAAATTAAAACTTATTTAGATACAAGTTCTAATTTCAATCAATAGGGTATGAAGTAGTTAAAAAGCTTTTATATCTCATAAGCACTTTTAGAGAGTTGATATCATCGCTGACGAACAGTAATGACACATTTGGAGCAAACAACTCTTCAGTTCAACCTGCAATTCATAAAATAAGTTCAGAATATGAAGACAACTAGTATGTTTCATCTATTTTCAAGGTCATCAACTCACCTTATTCAAGCCTAAGATGACAAAAAGTTTTTAATTCCTTGCTTTTGCAAAAAAATAGTGCTCCTCTGCCAGTATCTTGACAGCTACAAGAACAGTAGAAGCTACCAACACACTTGGCCTAAAACCAACCAGCGCAATCACTGGTAGGAAAATGAATTAATAAAATAATGATTAAATGACACATAATTATCCGAGAAATATTAACCAATCCTACCATTCTTAGAAGAAATTATAGCATAGCGTTAAGCTAATGCTTTAAGAATCTTAGCAATATTAACATTCAGGTTAAGTTCGGTCACAACATCCTCCATAAAAGCATCAATGAATTTTTCAAATGGTATAATGTGATCAAATTCTGTAGTAGTGACACGAGCCCATTGATCAAAGCTTTCCTATTTTTCCTTCAAACCATGTTTGTTTTGTTATAATAGTAAATATAATATGAAATCAGAATATAAAATGTAAAAGTGTAAGAAAAAAAACCGACAAATTAGAATATAAAAAGTAAAAGCATAAGAAATTATTAAAAAAAACGATTATGTTTGACCGCTATTTGGGCTATTGATAATTTCATATCCATCTTTCTCTAGCAGCAGTAACGATACAAGCAATCATCACACTATCGACGGCTTCAAAATAGTCATCATATCGACTGCTTCCAGATGACTTGGTCCAATATCTCCTCAAACATGTCTGCTTGAGGTCACCAGACTAGTCATCTGGTCGAGATAGCTTGCTCAAGATCATAAGATTTACCCTCTGGTCGAGGTGGCTGTTCATAGTCTCAAGATTACCACCTGACCGAGGTGGTCTGCTCACTAGGTGGTGTGTTCACCAAATGGTCTGCTCATTGCTCACCAGGTGGTTTGCTTACCAGGTGGTATGATCACCGGATACCGCTCACCGGATGGTCTACTCACCGCTCATTTCGTGGTGCTCACCACGCGTGTGCTCGTCACCGGTGGTTCCGTCATCGTGAGTGTGCTCAAAGTGGTGTGCTTCTCATCGGTGTGCTCACCGGGTGATCTGCTCACCGCTCACTACTCACCGCTCGCCATTGCTCGCCATGTGGTTTGTTCACTAGATGGTGTACTTATCAATTCTCTTTACTTGCTCACTTTGCAGGAGATAATGATCACCCTATTTAATTCCCCAAATAATGCCTACAAGTCATAACTTCATATTTACTAACTTTGCAATAAGAAAGCACACTCTAACAGTCTAACTAAAGTAGGAATAATATATAACTTCTCCAATATGTTCTCAAATTTGAGAGAACAAGTAGTAAACTGAGGCCGACTATCCTGCGATTCTCTCGAAAGATAAAAATTACATAATATCTCAATAAAGTCATTAGTATCAAAATATGCATCCCATAGAAAGATATGTAGTACATTCATGCGCCAGCTTGTAATCAATGTACAAAATTAAAACTTATTTAGATACAAGTTCTAATTTCAATCAATAGCGTATGAAGTAATTAAAAAGCTTTTATATCTCATAAGCACTTGTAGAGAGTTGATATCATTGCTGACGAACAGTAATGACACATTTGGAGCAAACAACTCTTCAGTTAAACCTGCAATTCATAAAATAAGTTCAGAATATGGAGACAACTAGTATGTTTCATCTATTTTCAAGGTCATCAACTCACCCCATTCAAGCCTAGGATGACAAAACTTTTTTAAATCTTTGCTCTTGCAAAAAAATAGTACTCCTCTGCCAATATCTTGACAGCTACCAGAACAGGAGAAGCTACCAACACACTTGGCTTAAAACCAACCAGTGCAATCACTAGTAGGAAAATGAATTAATAAAACAATGATTAAAGGACACATAATTATCCGAGAAATATTAACCAATCCTACCATTCTTGGAAGAAATTATAGCATAGCGATAAGCTAATGCTTTCAGAATCTTAGCAATATTAACATTCAGGTTAAGTTTGGTCACAACATCCTCTATAAAAGCATCAATGAATTTTTCAGATGGTATAATGTGATCAAATTCAGCAGCAGTGACATGAGCCCATTGATCTAAGCTTCCCTAATTTTCCTTCAACCCATGTTTGTTCTGTTCTAATAGTAAATGCACAATGAAATCAGAATATAAAATATAAAAGTGTAAGAAAAAAAAAACCGACAAATTAGAATATAAAAAGTAAAAGCATAAGAAATTATTTTAAAAAACGATTATGTTTTACTGTTATTTGAGCTATTGATAATTTCAGATCCATCTTTCTAGCAGCAGTAACGATACATGCAATCATCACGCTATCGACGGCTTCAAAATAGCCATCATATTGACTGCTTCCTAGTGACTTGTCCAATATCTCCTCAAACTGGTCTGCTTGAGGTCACCAGACTGGCCATCTGGTCGAGATAGCTTGCTCAAGATCATAAGATTTACCCTCTGGTCGAGGTGGCTGTTCACAGTCTCAAGATTACCACCTGGTCGAGGTGGTCTGCTCACTAGGTGGTGTGTTCACGGATGGTGCACTCACCCATGGTCTACCACCGCCAACGCTCATGGTGAAATACAAGTGTGCAACCCAAGAGTGGGGGTGAATTGGTGTTTTAAAAATTATCCTAATTAAACCACACAACAATCCAATCTAATGCCTTAATCAAATCAAAAACAATAAATTCAAACAAGCATATTAATAGAGGAGTAAGGGAGGAGAAACAAACACGAGGATTTTTACGTGGTTATCCCCACGTCCACGCCTCAAACACCGGCTTGAGGATTTCACTATCCAAGCCTCCCGAGGTTTCAAATGTTTACACTTGACTTGCAAGGGGTCATTTGAACTTTACAATCAAGATATTATCTCCCCAATCACTTAATCCAAAGTATTTCCTAAATGGAACACTCACAATTTGATGTGAAATGAAAGTTACCACATTAAAACTCTCTTTAAGAGTGGATAAACAAATTTAGGAACAAAGCTCACTCAAGAATTTATGATTCACGAAAGAGCCGAGATATGTATGTCTTTGTTAGTGCGTGCTAGAGATCTTGAAAATGAGTTGGATTTGAGTTTTATAGTTGGAGCTCAAAACCACCGTTATGCACTTTTGCGGAAAACAGATCAAAGTTCACCCTTTAACTGCTTGTTGGTCAAAGTTAGAATTTCAATAAACGTTCACCGCTTTTGAAGGGTAATTTCGAGACCTAAATAAATTTGGTTTAATCGTTTTACTAAACGGTTTTAAGGTTAATAATAAGCAGTTCACCGTTTTCCTGTAAACGAAGGGTAATTTGAGACCGCAAAATAAATTTGGTTTAATCATTTTTATTAAGCGGTTCAAGTTAATAATGAATAAGGTTCACCGTTTTCCAGAACAGCGGTTAATTTCGAGACACAAAAATAAATTTGGTTTTAACTGTTTTTTCTCGGTTCAGAATTTCTAAATAATACTCATTAATCCCACAAAATTTTAAAATTATGAAATGGCCCAAAATATTAAAATATTTTCAAATAAGTCCAAATTCGAAATTCCAAATAATATTTATTAAAATCAAAGATTGTAAAATTCTTTCATTTTAGTACACAACTTGAGAAACAACTTAATTTCATAAAATCATTTTTCCATTAAATATAAAACCTTTATAATGTGAAAATAATGATTTATTTAAAATGTATAAAAAAAAAATAATTTAACCTTTTAAAAACTTAATCATTCTTAATCTTATTTTGTTATCATCAAAATCAATAATATGTAAACATATATGTTAACAATCTCCCCCTTTTTGATGATGACAAATCTTTCATGTTTTTAAAGAATGAGTCAAAAATTAATCTTGTTCGTGATCATCAAAATCAATATTATGAAAACATATATGTTAACATTCTCCCCCTTTTTTATGATGACAAACATTTCATGTATTTAAAGAATGATTGCATAAATTGCTCCCCCTAAATGTAAGCTTCTCTTACAATTTAGGTAAATTGACAAATTTAAATACATGTATTCTTCTCTCCCTCATCATCAAAAGAAAACTTAGTGGAAAAAAAAACAAATAGCAAATTTTTGTATAAATTTAAAAACATGTATTTTTCTCCCCCTTCAATATAAAAAAGAAAACTTAAAGGAAAAGAATGAAAGTGGAAAAAAAAACAAATAGCAAATTTTTGTATAAATTTAAAAACATGTATTTTTCTCCCCCTTCAATATAAAAAAGAAAACTTAAAGGAAAAGAATGAAATGAGTAAATTTGTTACCCATGTTGTCAAAGTAAAAATCTTAACATATTCTCCCCCTTACAACAAGCATCACCTCAAATACAAGTTTAGTAATATAACCCCCAAATTATCATCATCACATAATCCATCAACCATAAAATGATCATGAATCATGATTCCATCAATTATCAAATATAAAACTCAAAACATAAAATCATCATATAAAAACTATATAATCAAAACATCACCATATCTCAAAATCATCACCATAAGTACATATCAATCATTAAAAAAAAATGCTCAAAGTGCATGTTATTCTCCTTCTTTTGAAAATATCAAAAAAATATATTATTTTGTCTCCCCCTTTGGACAACCAAAAAGTTCAAAATGCATATTATCTAAAAACATATTGTATGCTCCCCCTAAATATATGGCCAATTTAAAAATTTTAACCAAAAAGATTTTATCAAAAACCATATCATATTTATCTTCTCCTTTCATCATGAAAAGAAAAGATAAATAGATGCACTCGAAATAAGATCATAAAAATAATTTGACGAAGATATTACCCATTTTATGCAAGTAACAATTTCGGCAAAGTCTCCCCTTAGAAATGAAGAAATCCTCAAATACACAACATGGTTAAAAAGACTTCCATATAAGCTTAAGCAATTATAACAAATCAACAACTCCATCAATTCATCAAAATCTTAAAGTATATGTATTTATCATCAAAACTTAAGCAAAGCATAAGTACATAATGGCAATAAATAGATCATCAAAATCAACATAGCCATTGAGAAAAGCCATCATTATGAAGTAAAGAACAAATGATCAAATCCATAAGTGTAATAAGTCATGTGTGAAAATTTTATAAACAAATGATGATATAACACAATTAATGGCATATGAATTCACACATACTTAATAGATAGACAATAATGATAGACAATTAAGAAGATGAAATCAAAAACCATACAATTATCAAAATCAAACAAATGCATCACTCAATGTTATACACAATGATAATTTCATCATGTAAACATACAAGCATACTTTCGCAAATTCAAGCTATTATCCATCTATCATGATCCATTCAACAAAATTAATATGGCAAGAATTGTTACCAAAATAATTAAATCATCTTACCTAATCTTTTTCTCCTAGATCATGATCAAGTGATTATCCTCACAAGCTTTCATCAAGGAACTCTCCACCATTCCTTGATTTATGGTACCTACAAAGAAAAATTCAAGTTGTATGCTTTGGTACCCAAATATTCTTGGGTCCTTGAATGTTAGCAATAGTTACTTTTGGAACCCAAATATATTTTGCTCCATAATATACATTTCTTTTAACCGGACATCTATTCTTCATGTGACCATCTTGATTGCAATAATGACAAATAATTTTATGATCACACGTGGAGGTAGCCTTAACAAAATAATTCTTATAATATTTTTGTTTCAAATTTGGCTTATAACCAATACCTCCTTTGTCAAACACACATTTTTGTGTATTAAGCAAGTTATCCAACATCTTTTGTCCATTTGTAAATTTTAACACAATTTGATTTAGGCCATTGGTCTTCTTCTTTAGTACTTCATTTTCTTTCATTAATACATAAACATGTGATTTCTCATGCTCATATGAAGTACTTTGTTTGCCTTTAAAAGATGCAATTTTATCATGCAACATTTTATTGTCTAACTCTAGTCCTTTAATCATTTCATTTAATGAATCATTGCATTTTTGTAAAGCATCATTTTCATTTTTCAAGTCATATACATGTGATTCTAGATGCTTGTATGAGGTGCTAGATTTCTCATTTGACAAGGCAATTTTATCATGCAATGTTTTATTCTCTAATTCTATGCATGTAATTTTTGCACTTAGAGATTCATTTTCATTTTTAAGCTTTACCATTTTATTTTTAAGACATACATTCTTTTTACCAATTTTCATAAACTCATCATGCAATTCTTTAAAAGTATCATGCAATTCTTTAAAAGCATCATGCAATTCATCATAGGTAGGATCACTTACCTCATCAAGCTCATCATCCGATTCATCTCCAATTGCCATAAGTGCCAAATTTGACACTTCATGAGATTCCTCCTCATTTGTAGTCTCCCCATACACAACTTCAAGTTTTCTCCATATTTCATAAGCATTAGAACAATTTGAAACTTTACGAAATTCCTTTTTATCTAAGGCACAAAATAAAGCATTCATAGCCTTGGAATTTAATGACATCATTTTTCTATCCAAGTCACTTAACCTATTCTTCCTAGGAATGAATAAGTCATCACAAACTATTTCCCATATTTCATAATCTAAGGCTTGTAAAAATACTCTCATCCTAGTTTTCCAATACGAGTAATCGTTTCCATCAAAATATGGAGGTCTAGTGGCGGATTGGTCTTCCATGAAGGTTGAGCTAATTTGGGTTGCGATTGATCTTTAACTCTAGACGGTTAAGTCTACACAAGAGCACATTGCTCTGATACCAAATGAAATACAAGTGTGCAACCCAAGAGGGGGGTGAATTGGTGTTTTAAAAATTATCCTAATTAAACCACACAACAATCCACAACAATTCAATCTAATGCCTTAATCAAATCAAAAATAATAAATTCAAACAAGCATAATAATAGAGGAGTAAGGGAAGAGAAAACAAACACGAGGATTTTTACGTGGTTCGGCTATCCCCGCCTACATCCACGCCTCCAAGCACACTGGGCTTGAGGATTTCACTATCCAAGCCTCCAAAGGCTAAAAAATGTTTACAATTGACTTATAAGGTGTCAATGAACCTTTACAATCAAGAGATTATCTCACCAATCTCTTAATCCCAAGTGTTTCCTCACTTGAACACTCACAATTTGATGATAAATGAAAGTTACAACAATAAAACTCTCTTTAAAAGTGGATAAACAAATTTAGGAACAAAGCTCACTCAAGAATTTATGATTCACGAATTAAGAGCTCAAGATATGTTGTATGTCTTTTGTTGGTGCGTGCTAGAGATCTTGAAAATGAGTTGGATTTAAGTTTTTATAGTTGGAGCTCAAAAACTAGCCGTTACGCACTTTTTACCAGAAAACGGATCAAAGTTAACCCCTTAACGGTTAACCGTTTGCGCTGGTCAAAGTTATCGTTGGGCTGAATTTCAAATTAACGGTTCACCATTTTCTTGTAAACGGTTCAAGGGTAATTTCCAGAGACCTGCAAAATAAATTTAGCTTAACCGTTCTTACTAAACGGTTCAAGATTAACAATATGAAAATAAACGGTTCACCGTTTTCCATGATGAAGGGTAATTTCCGAGACTACAAAATAAATTTGGTTTAATCGTTTTACTAAATGGTTCGAGGTTAATAATCTGAAATAAGCAGTTCCGTTGTCCCGCAGTGAAGGGTAATTTCAGACACAGAAAATAAATTTGGTTTAATCATTTTTATTAAACGGTTCAAGGTTAACAATCTGGAAATAACCGGTTCACCGTTTTCCTGTAAACGGTGCAGGGTTAATTTCCAGAGACCTGCAAAATAAATTTGGTTTAACTGTTTTTACTAAACGGTTCAAGGTTAACAAGTGGTCTACTTATCAAGTTGCTCACTTTCACTTAGAGGAGATAATGATCACCCTATTTAATTCCCCAAACAATGCCTACAAGTCATAACTTCATATTTACTAACTTTGCAACAAGAAAGCACACTCTAACAGTCTAACTCAAGTAGGAATGGTATATAACTTCTCCAATATGACATGTGGTATGTTCACTAGTGGACATGTGATATGTTCACTAGTGGACATGTGGTATGTTCACTAGATGGTGTACTTATCAAGTGGTCTACTTATCAATTTGCTCACTTTCACTTAGAGGAGATAATGATCACCTATTTAATTCCCCAACCACTGCCTCCAGGTCATAACTTCATATTTACTCACTTTGCAATAAGAAAGCACACTCTAACAGTCTAACTAATGTAGGAATGGTATATCTCTTCTCCAATATGACATGTGGTATGTTCACTAGTGAACATGTGGTATGTTCACTAGATGGACATGTGGTATGTTCACTAGTGGACATGTGGTATGTTCCTTTAGATGGTGTACTTATCAAGTGGTCTACTTAATAATTTGCTCGCTTTCACTTAGAGGAGATAATGATCACCCTATTTAATTCCCCAAACAATGCCTACAGGTCATAACTTCATATTTACTAACTTTGCAACAAGAAAACACACTCTAACAGTCTAACTAAAGTAGAAATGGTATATAACTTCTCCAATATGACATGTGGTATGTTCACTAGTGGACATGTTGTATGTTCACTAGATGGTGTACTTATCAATTTGCTCACTTTCACTTAGAGGAGATAATGATCACCCTATTTAATTCCCCAAACAATGCCTACAGGTCATAACTTCATATTTACTAACTTTGCAACAAGAAAACACACTCTAACAGTCTAACTAAAGTAGGAATGGTATATAACTTCTCCAATATGACATGTGGTATGTTCACTAGATGGTGTACTTATCAAGTGGTCTACTTATTAATTTGCTCGCTTTCACTTAGAGGAGATAATGATCACCCTATTTAATTCCCCAAACAATGCCTACAGGTCATAACTTCATATTTACTAACTTTGCAACAAGAAAACACACTCTAACAGTCTAACTAAAGTAGAAATGGTATATAACTTCTCCAATATGACATGTGGTATGTTCACTAGTGGACATGTGGTATGTTCACTAGATGGTGTACTTATCAAGTGGTCTACTTATTAATTTGCTCACTTTCACTTAGAGGAGATAATGATCACCCTATTTAATTCCCCAAACAATGCCTACAGGTCATAACTTCATATTTACTAACTTTGCAACAAGAAAACACACTCTGGTCTAACTAAAGTAGGAATGATATATAACTTCTCCAATATGACATGTGGTATGTTCACTAGTGGACATGTGGTATGTTCACTAGATGGTGTACTTATCAAGTGGTCTACTTATTAATTTGCTCACTTTCACTTAGAGGAGATAATGATCACCCTATTTAATTCCCCAAACAATGCATACAGGTCATAACAATGAATTAATAAAACAATGATTAAATGACACATAATTATCCGAGAAATATTAACCAATGCTACCATTTCTTAGAAGAAATTATAGCATAGCGATAAGCTAATGCCTTCAGAATCTTTGGAATATTAACATTCATGTGAAGTTCGGTCACAACATCCTATATAAAAGCATCAATGAATGCTTCAGATGGTATACTGTGATCAAATTCAGCAGCAGTGGCACGAGCCCTTTAATCTAAGCTTCCCTGTTTTTCCTTCAAACCATGTTTGTTCTGTTATAATAGTAAATGTACAATAAAATCAGAATATAAAATGTAAAAGTGTAAAAAAAAAAAACCGACAAATTAGAATATAAAAAGTAAAAGCATAAGAAATTATTAAAAAAAAACTATTATGTTTTACTGTTATTTGAGCTATTGATAATTTCAGATCCATCTTTTTAGCAGCAGTAACGAGAAATATTAACCAATGCTACCATTCTTAGAAGAAATTATAGCATAGCGATAAGCTAATGCTTTCAGAATCTTAGCAATATTAACATTCAGGTTAAGTTCGGTCACAACATCCTTCATAAAAGCATCAATGAATGCTTCAGATGGTATAATGTGATCAAATTCAGCAACAGTGACACGAGCCCATTGATCTAAGCTTCCCTGTTTTTCCTTCAAGCCATGTTTGTTATGTTATAATAGTAAATGTACAATGAAATCAGAATATAAAATGTAAAAGTGTAAGAAAAAAAAAACCGACAAATTAGAATATAAAAAGTAAAAGCATAAGAAATTATTAAAAAAAACGATTATGTTTTACCGCTATTTGAGCTATTGATAAGTTTAGATCCATCTTTTTAATAGCAGTAACGATACATGCAATCATCACGCTATCGACGGCTTCAAAATAGCCATCATATTGACTGCTTCCTGGTGACTTGGTCCAATATCTCCTCAAACCTGTCTGCTTGAGGTCACCAGACTGGCCATCTGGTCGAGATAGCTTGCTCAAGATCATAAGATTTACCCTCTGGTCGAGGTGGCTGTTCACAGTCTCAAGATTACCACCTGGTCGAAGTGGTCTGCTCACTAGGTGGTGTGCTCACTCCTTGCTCACGGTGGTTTGTTCTTACAGGATACTCTGGTTTGCTCACCAGATGGTCTGCTCACTGCTCACCAGGTGGTTTGCTCACCAGATGGTCTACTCACTGCTCACTGCTCATTAGGTGGTGTGCTCACCATGTTGTGAGCTCACTGCTCACCACGTGGTCTGCTCGCTGCTCATCAGGTAGTGTGTTCACTGCTCATCAGGTGGTCTGCTCACTGCTCACCAGGTGGCCTGCTCATTACTCGCCATGTGGTATGTTCACTAGATGGTGTACTTATCAAGTGGTCTACTTATCAATTTGCTTACTTTCACTTAGAGGAGATAAGGATCACCTATTTAATTCCTCAAACAATGCCTACAGGTCATAACTTCATATTTACTAACTTTGCAGCAAGAAAGCACACTCTAACAGTCTAACTAAAGTAGGAATAATATATAACTTCTCCAATATGTTCTCAAATTTGAGAGAACAAGTAGTAAACTGGGAACTGATTATCTTGTAGCCCTGTTCTCTCAGCCAAAGATAAAAAATTACATAATATCTCAATAAAGTCATTAGTATCAAAATATGCATCCCATAGAAAAGATATGTAGCACATTCATAACAAGCGCCAGGCTACTTGGTTGTAATCAATGTACAAAATTAAAACTTATTTAGATACAAGTTCTAATTTCAATCAATAGCGTATGAAATAGTTAAAAAGCTTTTATATCTCATAAGCACTTTTAAAGATTTGATATCATCGCTGACGAACAGTAATGACACATTTGGAGCAAACAACTCTTTAGTTCAACCTGCAATTCATAAAAGAAATTCAGAATATGGAGACAACTAATATGTTTCATCTATTTTCAAGGTCATCAACTCACCTCATTCAAGACTAGGATGACAAAAATTTTTTAAATCCTTGCTCTTGCAAAAAAATAGTGTTCCTCTGCCAATATCGTGACAGCTACCAGAACAGCAGAAGCTACCAACACACTTGGCCTAAAACCAACCAGTGCAATCACTGGTAAGAAACTGAATTAATAAAATAATAATTAAATGACACATAATTATCCGAGAAATATTAACCAATCCTACCATTCTTAGAAGAAATTATAGCATAGCGATAAACTAATGCTTTCAGAATCTTAGCAATATTAACATTCATGTGAAGTTCGGTCACAACATCCTCCATAAAAGCATCAATGAATTTTTCAGATGATATAATGTGATCAAATTCAGCAATAGTGACACGAGCCCATTGATCTAAGCTTCCCTGTTTTTCCTTCAAGCCATGTTTGTTCTGTTATAATAGTAAATGTATAATGAAATCAGAATATAAAATGTAAAAGTGTAAGGAAAAAAAACCGACAAATTAGAATATAAAAAATAAAAGCATAAGAAATTATAAAAAAAAAAAACGATTATGTTTTACCGCTATTTGAGCTATTGATAATTTCATATCCATCTTTCTAGCAGCAGTAACGATACATGCAATCATCATGCTATCGACAGCTTTAAAATAGCCATCATTCTAAACAAAAAATACAACTACTTAGTGAGATTATACTCATTATAAAATATTATATAAATCAGGTAAAAAAATACAATGTTATGAATAGAGAAGATGTAAAGAAATAAAGCCTACAATATTTATTCCTATAAATAACATATAACTAATCATGATTTACAAGAAAAATATATATAAATCAGGTTTGAAAATCATACCATTAAATCCTTGTTGAAGCAAGTAAATCGATCAAAGAAGTTCATGACTACGTATTCAAGGTACTGAGGATGAGGTAAATCCTCTAACAACTGCCAAAACAAAAAGAATATTTAAAAAATAATGATAATATGCCAGTAAAACAAATAATTAAACCAAACATAATGACCGGCGAACTCAAGTCATCGTCGGCGTGAGAGAGACGAGAACGGCGTGCTATTGTTCTAAGGTTTCGCACCTAACCTATTACATAAGATTGATTTTCGGTTTGATAATATGAACCAAACAGTCGAATCGAACCGTCCGGTTCGTCCGCCACTCCTAAATCCCTAATTACATTCGTAATAATTAATAAATAATTATAATAAAAAAAATCAAATCAATTATTACCAGATCCATCAACTTCATCGAACGGTGTCTCATGAGGCCAACGTTCTCATCCGCAGTGTAAATGACGCTTGGTACGTACTTATCGTCCGACACGATTCGGTCTCTCTCTGCACGTAGCATTGGATGCAAGTCATCCGAACCGAACAAGAAAGAGAGATGGAAGTCATCCATGCCGAACCAAAAAGAGAAGAACTAGGAGATAGAAATTGAAAAGAACGGAAGGAAAGAGAAAGGAGAAACTAAGAGATAGAAATTGAAAAGAACAGAAGAAAAGAGAAAGGAGAGAGAAATTGTGAATGACGAAATGATATTTATAGAGGCGCGCTCTCTCTCTCTAAATCGTTGTATTTCTCTCTCTTGAATTTTTTAGCTCCGTTTGGGGCTAAAACAAATGAGATTCCTATTAAGTGCGGATTGACTCTCTCTCTCTCCAGAAACTGTTATAGTTTCTCGCTCTAGACAGTTAAGTTACGATGGGTCTTTGGGAGTGACATTTTGGCGGGTCAATTTTTGAATTTATTTTGGAGACTCAGAGGTTATTTATTTTTATGGAGTTGCTTCAGTGACTAATAGAAATTTGTCAACTCGTAATTATTTACAACAAGAATTCAACTGCGACTAAGTTCAGTTTGGATGCGACAATCCAAGTGTTTGTATCATTATCTGAATGATCTTTCTTAAAAACTTAAATCTAATTTTTACATTCACTTTTTTCGTCCCTCCCCATGGATATCGTACCGGATGAAACATGAACCATGATACTTCATGGAATTTGGCCGCTTTATGTTACATGAACCAAATAAATCCCTTGTATTTATAAATGAAGTTGTTACATTATAACAAAGCCGGATTCATGTTATAAATATTAAAGGGGTAGGATCAGGACCCTTTTTTTAATATACAAATTTTGATGCCTAAGATTATTAGAGATAAGGATTATTTAGGATTATTTTGTAAAGAAATAATGTCATCTAATGGACACTACTGTTAATACTCTTGATTATCTTGTAAATGCAGATTACTATGGTTCTCAGACCAAAAATATAACTGTTCTGTTATCATTGAGAGAGAATACTCACGAGTCACGATGGAGTTCTCTCGGAATTGTTTAGCAGATGATACTATAGAATTTGTGATAAGGATCATTAAAGTTTGAGGCATTGATAAAACTATTTAGTCAGGCCCTTGCTTGAAACATCATTGTTATGAATTATGAGACCAAGTCTAGCCAAGTGCACTATTGGACGTGAACATACGGGAAACAATACTGAATATGAAAATTACTTTTTCAACGATTATAACAATATTTGATGAATTAGTTTTCGACAAGTTAATCAAGGATAGTTGCGGAAATATGAAGCTTAGGTGCTGATCCGTTGGGTGAAAAATAGAAACGTCAACTGTAAAAACGATTCACCATAATTTTTTTGTCATGCATGTTAGGGAGATAACATCGTAGGAAGAAGAGGGAGTGAATATATATAAAGATCGTTAAGAGTAAATAGGAGGGAAAATAAGAGTGTTAATAATAGTTTTGGAATTCATTATTAATTGACTTTTTTTTAACAAATTAATCACTACAAAAAAAAAAAAAAATCTTAGCCAATTATTGTGATTTAATTGATAAGTTCTTGTGTCGAAATTTATGTATAAAAAGAAGGGTTCTGGATTCACCCCAATATGGGTGGGTAAATTAAGTCCAGGTTCATATTGTTCAGATTTGCTTTGGGCTACAACCCAATTAGGTTAGAGAATGTGGGTTTGTGTGAGTGAGATTGTGAGCATCCTGGGCTGGACTTGTGCTTTTCTCGATGTGAAGCGCGGAGAAGAGGAGAGGAATTAGGGATTTTTATTTTTATTTATTTATTTTTTTTGCCTTCTTCTATTTTTTTTATTTTTTATATGCATATTTTTGGGCTAATCCGATCATGTTCCAATTTTAGTTCGGATTCAAAACTGAATGGGTTCTAAATTTGAACCCTTTCATATCTTATAGGTTAACCCGATGCGGACACCCATCCCTACACCCGAATATTAAAACCAGGGAGGAAAAAAAAAGAAAAAAAGAAAAGCACATTCCTAAAATAAAAATAGAAAGAAGGAACTAGAGCAGAGTGAAAGCTTACACAGAGGTTCAAACACAAAGCCCCACAACCTTATACTGATGACAGAACAGACTCTCAGTCCCCTCACCTTAATATTTATATTTATTTCTACAAATCTGTACTGTGTCAGTGCTGTTTTTGTTTTTGACCTCTGCCTGCCTGCACCTTTTGCTTTTGATGCTGTTAGGGTTTGTGCGCTCATAAGCAGAAGCTGCAGCAACCAAAAATCAAAATAAATGAATAAAATTAAAAATCACTGTGCTGCTCGTTTCACTAAGATTATTACTTATATATTTTTACTAGCCTCTCTGAAGTCTTTACAATCTTGCTTTTAATTATCAACCCTCTTCACCTTTTCTTAATAAAGCACTTGTTAAAAAGTTGCTTGACTCGCACAAACAGAAAGCAGAGATGCTCAAGTTGTTTTGCAGTCCACAAAAGATGACAAGTGACTCTATTAGGGAAACATCTTCTTCCTAGTCTCTAGTAAAAACAATTAAGACAGACAGGCTGTGAAATAAAGAGAGAGGGAAAGAGTTTTACTTTAGCAAGGCAGATAGCTGCTTCCTGCTGCTTTAATTCCTGCCTACTAAGGAGTTCATACTGTTCATATTTAAGCTCATCTAAATGAGATAAAAATTTTGAATTCATATATTGAGATCATGAGATGCATGAAAGATCATAAAAGATTATAAGTGTAGTATAAGAAGATTTCATGCATTGCATTCTTGAAGCTCCTTATTAGACATATATAAATATTTTACAACAAAAGTGTTAGTGGTATAATGCTGCAATTACTTAATACTTTATTATATGATTTGGGTTCTAAGTCCAAAGAGTTTTCATTAGTTAAGAAAGTTCTAGCAGACATAGGTTAGATAGGTTACATAGCTAAAATATAGAGGGCCTGCTGCCTAATAACAATTAAATCAATAAGCATTGAATTCAGCTTTTAAGCCATACAACTTGAAAAGTTTCATTAGAACACTAGTTAGATCACATGAGAAATAATGACAGTATCATTAAAACTCATAAGATTAAACCTGTCTGTAACTGACATGATCTTGGAAAGGGAGAGTGAGAGAGAGAAAAGAAGAGAGAATTTTAATTCAAAGAAAATTATTGCAAAATATTGGACTATTTGATGCAGATCATGATCACATTAGTTTAACAACAAAAGGGAAAGCCAAAATTAAAGCGGTGATTTGGGTTCTGGTTTAATATGTTACACCCAAGTATGCGAAGCAAAACAAAAGCTGAAAACAGAAACTTTGCTTTGCATCTATACTGAAAGTTTGAGGGACAAATCAATAGAATTAGAAGGTTCACATGCGTTATTATCACTGTAATAAGCAGTAGATGTGAACCAAGAAGCTTCACCATGCACTGCAACCAAAGCTTCTTCCAATGGAAATTCCAAGTCTTTGGAAGACGTGCTTTTGCCACCTTTTCCCGGGAAAAATTCATACTCCCTTGGAACATTTCTGCCCATTGAGTTACCGTTTCTGTGAATCACCACCGCTTGTGCGCCCTAATTACAGAAAACCCTCCCCGTTTAACACAAAACGGTCAAAAAATCAATGAAGAATCGAGTCATCAAAAAAAATATAAAATGCACTCATATTGCTTTATGCTTAAAGATTAACCTGGTTCTCAAAATTATTATTATGATATTGGCCAGCATAAAAAGCACTTCTTGCAGCTCTAGCACCATAACCATCCATCCCTTCATAGAAGTTAAAAGTTGTTTGTTGGATTGATTAATCCAGGAAATCCCAAATTCTCCCCATGGAAGCGTTTCTTCTAGCCCCAAAAAAATATATATATATAAAATAAAAGAATAAAATTAATAAGCACTTATTTACAAACAACCATATCGTGTGATCACTTATAAGAACAAGTAGGAAAAGAACAAAATAATGTTCCTCACACTCTTAATAACTTTTTCAAGCACTTGGTACATGAAAATATATACATGAATTTTAGAACAACAATCAGTCTTTTTCAAGGTGAAATTTCATCAAAAATGAAAAAAAAAAGTTAATACTAAAAACAAATCACATAACAAAAGAAAAGATTAAGAGAAAAAGAGACATTAATGAAAAGCAAAAAACTTTTCATCTCATTACTTTTTGTCAAACTTTTTCCCAAGAACCAAACAGCATATATATAACACAAGATCAAATAAACAAAAACTCAGAAAAAAAAAAACAGCAGAAAAGACGCTACCTTTAGGCAAATATCACAATGCTGTTGAGGCAAGACTCCCCATGGCTGCTGCTGGTGATGATGCACATGCGCATGTTCTTTGGCATTGAAGAGAACTCTTTCGATTCTTGCTCATAACATTCAAGCAAAGTTGTTTACTGTTTGTGATGTCTTATATGAGTATTTTAAAAGAGTGATGATACAATCACAATTTTTTGTACAAATTTATCTTGTACAAAATAATGTAATATTAATTCATTGGTAAAATATAAAATAATAAAAATAAATCATGTGGGTTAAGAGATATTGAATTCAACCAATTTTATCATGGCACATCAGTTTGTACAAAATAATTTGTACAAGAGTTTGTGACTATATCATTACTCATTTTAAAGTATTAATATCCCACATTAAAAGGGAAGTTAGAGTAATTCTTTTGTGATTAATTTGAAATTAATTATATGTGTGTTTAACACACTATATTATATAACGTTATATTGCATTATTTTAATAATGTTGTATGGTATTATATTTTATCATATTAGAATTTGTTAGCCTAAAAGGCTATACATTATGTAATTTTGATGATAACAAACATGTGTCTTAAGTGATTTAATAAATATTGTATTTCACAAGTTCACTAGTTTTTGAAGAATAATATTTATGCAAGTTAATCAAGTGAAATCAAGCTCAAGACACTCAACGGACATGAAATCAAGATTGAAGTTTAAAGTTCAACGGACAAATTATTGCGACAATATCTTGTAAAGCCGGTATGATTTAATTGATGCATGATTTAGCATTTGAGAAGCTCAAGTTTTGTTTAATAAATTATTACATTTTATAAACCAAAATGTTTTATATTTAAGATAAAAGTATTTTGTGGAATTGAGTAATTTGAATTAAAATGAAAATGTTTTACAATATTTGATTTTAATCAATATTATTTTGAAATTAATTTAAACTTATTTGAAAAGGTTTGAAACAATTTGGGTCATATTATAATTTATGAAAGTTGAAGGACCCAAATGTAATTCAAATATTTTGATGTCCAAAATTGGACCTATTTGAAAAGTTTTGTGACTTTCTGGGCCATAGTATAATTACAGAAAGTATTGGGGCAAAACTGTAATTTCATGAACAGTGTTACTGTAGCAAAATTCAAAAATAACGGTAACATCACTGTTCATTCCATTGTTAAATCAAGCTAACTTAGTTCTTGAATTGCTTATAACGGTAGTTTTTGGGTTTAACTATAAAACTCAATTAAACTTCATTTAAGTCTTTCTAGAAAGCCAAAACAAGTTTATAAAACATATATTGAGCTTCCATTTCGTGAATCATCATTTATTGAATCATTATTGTGCTATTATTTGTAAATCTACTCTTAAAGAGAGTTTCTTGTTGTAATTTCTTTTCTACTCAATTTGTGAGTGTACAAGTGTGAGAAACACTTGGGGTGAAGAGATTGGGGATATAATCTCTTGTTGTAAAGGTTCATTGACGCCTTGAAAGTCAATTGTAAACATTTGAAGCCTTGGGAGGCTTGGATAGTGAAATCCTCAAGCCCGGTGTGCTTGGAGGCGTGGACGTAGGCGGGGATAGCCGAACCACGTAAAAATCCTCGTGTTTGTTTTCTCTTCCCTCACTCCTTTATTATTATGCTTGCTTGAATTTATTGCTTTTGATTTGATTAAGGCATTAGATTTAATTGGTGTGTGATTTGCTTAGGATAATTTTTAAAACACCAATTCACCCCCCCTCTTGGGTTGCACAACTTGTATTTCAGAATTGTATTATAATAATACTGCACAATGTTTAGTGATATACTGTACTGTATTAATTTTTGGGTTATTATTATTTCACTACTTTAAAAATTGAAAAATATCAAATGACTATAAGAAGTATTGTCCCATATCATTTTCCTACTATATCTTTACAAAAATATCATTTTACTATTTTTCCATTACAACTATTAGTTGACCAGTTAGTTGACCAATAAAATACCAATTTTACCCTTCATGATTTAAAAAAAAATTACTTGGAGCTTATTTACAAAATCAGCTCTTCTACATTTATTTAATCGTCCAAGTTTCATTTCCAATATTAGGATATAAAAATAGAATAATTAATAAGACAAATTAGTAATCCAATATCCAATAAATAAACAAGTGTGTGGTGTCACTTGTAATGAGTTGTAAAGCAGATTCCTTAAAGATAAGAATCTACTATATCATGTAATATAAAGTGTGATGAGTCATAAAGGAGATTCCTTTATGATAAGAATGTAATAATATAAATAGTAAAAGGAGATTCCCTTAGTGACTATAAAAAAAACGCCCGGTAGTGTGTTAGGGCGTTGAGTCTTTGGACAAAATCTTGTATTCTCTCTTGTAGTCTTCTTTAGTAAAAGCAATAAAATCATCCCTTGTTATTTTAAATTTTTATTGGTATAGAGCCATATTTCCGAAAAGGAAACTCCACAGGTGTGTGCAACAATATTATGCTTTGTGATTGTCCAAAATTTGGATCCTCTACGTAGAAAGTTGTTGGATCTTGATCATTGTCAAAATTTGCAAAAACTAAAACATTTCATAAAGAATTCTCTAAGGTGTGCTTTTGTTTGAAAGGCAGAGAGGCGTGTGTTCGGGAGCTTATCACCACAAAGAAAACTCGTTGAATTATTTTAGCTATGGAAAACAAAAGCGATTCTAGACCAAAATCCCATAACCACGATCCTTCCTCTGACCATTAGAGTCCCTGCAGCTCCTCGATAAACTTCCACTTCAAAATACAAGAAGATAATAACGAGAGAGAAGGCGATTCGATCCTTGATTGGATTCGCTAGACCCATACAGTCTGATACTACCATGTAAACACCACTAAACTCCCTAAAAGCCATAATCTCAATCAGATAGCCTAAATTAAAGTCCACTACAAGTCCTCCGAAATAACAGTCCAGGTGATATTCTCCAACCCAAAAGAAACCTACCTGCCTATACTCTCACTTCCTGAGGTAACCAGGTACAGAAGAAAGGTCAGATTACAACTTGGAGAAATCCATATAGTATTACAACTATTATTCATAACTGGAAAAGATGTAATATGTTTGGTTGCCATTCTTGATACTAGATGGCAAACGTTTGAGAAAGCCTTAATCACTGCTGGAGAAGTAAGACTGAATCAAGGACATATTATCCTCCAGGTAGAACCAAACTTCACCCTTGATCTAAACAGACCGTTCCTTGTAGATGCTATCAAAGTATTAATCCAGTTAAATAGATTAGCCATGAAACCTGATGAGTCAGCCTTAGCAATCCACCATTCTATAACCTATAAAGTCCAAACTCACATGTTCTCCATTAATAGCTCCGGAAAATCCGTCAACAGATTCATAACTGGTGAAGGTCGAATAATACAGCTCAGGACTTATAAGCAGAACCAACTTATTTTTCCACCACAGTAGATCAATGAGTATAAAAAAAACAGCAGGCCTAAGTAAATCCATGAGGTCCCAAAGGTTGGCAGATTGTAAGATGGAAAAGTGTTAGTCTCATTTCCATCAAAGACTAAAACTCTAGTGGAGCCTGGCAAGGGTCTTCTCTGCTCAGCATGTGATCTCTTTCTTGCCTGATTAATTTTCTTCCCTACTATCTTCTTAGTGATCTGGTGAAGCCTGCTACCAGTCTTAGAGTTGCTGCCCTTCTGGTTAGTTGTAGGGCTTTCTGGCATTTTCTTTTATACCATACTGTCATTTTTTCAAACTATGCCAGCCTCTCTTTTGGTTTTATGCCATCTATATTCCAGAAGTCTTTTTCAGGAGTAGATTGTCCAAGATGGACTCTCGTCTCCTATTCTTCTCCTTACGAAAATTCTTCTGCCTGTTCTGTTGTAGGGGCATTTCTAGGCGGTCTTCCTACTGGGTTTAATGACTCAACTCCTGATGCTTGTGGTTCTGCATACTCAGAGGTAGTGAACTGAGTTGCTCCGGATGGATTCTGGGTTGGTATGGTTCTGTTAGGGTCAAAAGTTTGTCTTTCTTCAATGGTTGAGGTTGCAAACCTTCTCCTAGTGTCCACATAAGTAGGATTAACATGATTTGGTCTTTCCATAGAGATTAGAAGTGGGGATCATTCATCTGAGAAAGAATCAATAGAAGTATTTGATTTATTATTTCCCAATCCAGATGCTTTGACATGCCATGGCTCGACTTGTGACACAACATAACTCCTTCAAAATGCTTTTGTGTTGCTTTCCGTAGCACTTTCTTCCCAGATGTGCCAAGGCTTTGTGGGCTTGTCCCTTTTCTAAAAGGGTGTCTTCTTAAAGCATTCTCTCGTTCTTCTTATTTCTTCATTAAAATATGCTTCCGTCTAAACTATCACGCTTATGACCTAGGCCTTTCACGGAGTTGTGACAGCTGCTAGGTCTTCATCTTGTGGGCTTTTCTAGTTTTCTTCACCTACTTATCCAATCTGGTTAATTGGGCCATAATCTGCTGCTAGTTCATTAGGATTTCTCCTAATGCTTGGTTTTGTTCAACAACATTTAGATTGGTCTAATTTAATGCCTTTTTTATTGGTCCAAACTCAACAGGGCTGGTTTTTTGGATTATCCCGGACTGAAGTTATCCTCCCAGTCATATTTTTAACAAATTTATTGTCAAGATCTAGGGTATTAATCATGGTAATTGGGCCTACGATCCTTAGAGAAGTTGATCTTCTGGGAAAATGTGTGCAGGAGGTCGCCTTCACTTCTTTGGCACTTCTCACATAGATAAAGAGGTTTAGCCTTTGATGAGAATGAGACTGACACCCTTTCATCTTGCAATCTGCCAACCTTTGGGACTTCATTGATTTGCAGAGACCTTTTTTTTTATACTCATTGATCCAACGTGGTGGAAAAACAAGTTGGTTATGCCTATAAGTCCTGTGTTGTATTACTTAGCCTTCGCCAGCTATGAATCTGGTGATAGATTTTCCAGAGCTACTCATGGAGAACATATGGGTTTGGACTTTGTAGATCATTAAATAGCGAATTACCAGGGCTAACTCATCGGGCTTCATAACTAATCCATTTAACTGGATTAGTACTTTACTGGCATCTGTAAAGGATAATCTGTTTAGGTCAAGGGTGAAGTTTGGTTCTATCTGGGGGCCAATATGACATTAATTAAGGTTTGCTTCTACAGTAGTAATCAAGGCCTTTTCAAATATTTGCCATCTCGTATCCAAAATGACAACCAAGCATGTTACATCTTTTATAGCTAAGAATAACGGCTATAATCCTATCTGGATTGCTCCAAGGTGTAATCTATTATACCCTTCTCTTCTGTATCTGGTTACTTCAGGAAGTGAGAGTATCGGCAAGTAGGTTTCCTTTGAGTTAGAGGATATTGTCTGGACTGTTATTTTAGAGGACTTGTCATTTGGACTTTAAAAAGATTATTAATGTTTAATTACTGCGATTAATGCTTCAAAATTTTGTCTAGATATGTTATTAAATGCATATGATCTTGCACTTAATACCCTCATGAGACAATGAACTAAAAACACATTTTAATAAATAGTGAGACAAAAGTTGTCAATTGGTTAAACAACTTTGAAATATAAAAAGAATCAAACATATATAAGATATATTTTCTTTTCATTTCACGTTAATACCCGTGAGTCCATCAAATTATAACAACGTTTCATGTAATCATTTTTTTCAAACTTAAAAACACATAATGTCACATCCATGCGCCGTTCTTATAAAGTTTGTGTAATTAATTAAGTCTTTTCACTAGGCAATATAGTAAGTAGTCAAATTATTCATGGGAGAGTTGTTGCGAGACCACGATGAACCCCAAAATCGAATCTCTCTGGTCTTTATATACTGTCAAGTGTCTCTATCGATATTATTGTTGCCCTCATATGGTCACATGCGTATTCAAAAGTTCTTGTCAAGTCTTATATATAAAGCAAAAATTGTGTCCATGCCCATTATATTATCATCAATTGCATTAAATTATCTAAATTTCATAAATGCTGGCAAAATTAACGCACAACCAAGACATAGTATATCAAGAGGAACTACAAAGCGTGAATGTGATCAATCAAATGAGACCGTGCCATCAAACAAGTGTAGCACCAAAATATTGTGCTACAAAATCAAAATAGCGTGATTAAACCAATGTGTATCAATGTGATTCAGGTGAAGCTGACTAGCGCCGTCCTCAAACAAGTTCGACAAATAAAATCAGCCATGCTTTAGAACTCCGGCACACAAGGCTCAAAGTTTCCATTCTTCTTTAGCCAGTGAAATCTCTCTAGACTACACATTTTACAGCAAAGAGATATACCATCTTGCGAGCAACAGATTAAAAC